>VDFB02270651.1:407670730-408033989 GCA_007258455.2 Sequoia sempervirens | reverse complement strand
TGGATGGGGAATACAGGCTCTTGGCCATACACCAACTTGAATGGTGAAGTCTTTAGAGTAGCCTTAATCCTAGTCCTATCTTCCCATAATGTGAATCTAAGCTGAGTATGGCAGTCTCCAGGGTTATGCTCTAACAGTTTCTTAATTACCCCTAAGAGATTCTTATTGGTTGACTCTGCAACTCCATTTCCTTATGGGTAATAATTCAAAGAATACTTCAAGACAATCTTGTGATTATAAGCCCAAGAAATAAACTCAGCAGAAGAAAATGCAGAGCCATTGTCACATACTAGAGCGAAGGGTACCCCAAACCTTGTAGTGATGCATTCGGTGAGGAACTTAATCACTACCTCTATTGTGTTATTTTTGCAGGGTATAGCTTATGTCCATCTTGTGCAATAGTCAATTGCAGTAAAAATAAACTTGTGTCCTACATAAGAGTTTGGGTTATGACCCCAATGAAATCCAATGCCCATTGGGAAAAGGGCCTTACCTCATAGACTGGCTACAATGGCATGGCTGCATGGCGTTCCCTTAATGCAGAAATCTGACATGTGTGACATGTTCTCACATGCTGATGGGCATCTTTGAATACATTGGGCCATTAATAACCAAACCTAAGGATTTGGTGTGCCAGTGAATCTTCAGAACCATGACCTATGCCATGTTTCCCGTGAAACTCAGAGACCACCTGTTTAGCCTCTTGATGATCAAGGCATCTCAGGTATACTCTTTCAAAATTCTTCCTGTATAGCAACCCTCCTTTGAGAATGTAATGAGAACTCTTGAGTTTCAGGGCTCTCCTTTGAGTTGCACTCATTCCCTATGGACACCGATTATGGAGCATCAGGCAAATAGTGTTAGTGTACCATGGGTCATTAGAGAAAGATTGGGTCGTGTATTACTGACAAATGATGTTGTCACCAATGTTCACCATGGACTGGGATAAACCCGTGCCCTTGACTAGTTTCATGGGATGTATCTCCAGATCAAATTCTTGCAAGATGGCCATCCATTTGCCTCTACTTTCTCCTAGCTCGCTCTGCATCAATAGGGACTTCACAGCTGTGTTAGGAACTATAGTGATGACCTGAATTCAGAGAATGTAATGTCATAATTTCTTAATAGCCTGAACCAGTGCAAAAGCTTGCTTCTCCAGAGGTGGGTATTTGATTTCCGCATTTTTGAATAGAGAGCTCATGAAAGCAATCGGTCTCTCCTCTGCCTTCTGTTTGCATTGAGTTAAAACGGTTGCACATGAATTCTCAAAGGTAAAAGAGTAAATGTAGAATGGCCTAATGTAATTGGGGCAGGTAAGGACCGGTGCTTCTGAGATGGATCATTTGACTTGTGAAAATGCGCCTTTGCTTCATCCGTCCACTCTATCTTGGCGTCCTTTTTCATCATTTCATTCAGAGGCTTTACAATCCCTGCAAAGCCCATGATAAACTTCCTCACAAAGTTAATTTTCCCAAAGAAAAAACTCATTTCTTTCTTGCTTTCTGGCCTGGTGATTTTAAGAATGGACTTGACTCAGTCTGGATTGATTGATATTCCCCTTTCTGAAATTATATGTCCCAAAAGCTTGCCCTCTGAGACTCTAAATACACATTTTTTTGGATTCAATGAGACTCCATACTGGATGCATCATTCCAGAACCTTGGCCAAGTCAGCAGCGTGGTTCAATCAGTCTTTGGAGAACACTGTTAGGTCATCTATGTAAACAATAATGCACTTACCAATTAGATCCTTGAAGGATATTTCCATGGCGCACTGGAAAGTGGCTCCAACATTTATCAGACCGAAAGGCATCCTTCTGTATGCAAACGTTCCCCACTTTGTAGTGAAAGTCGTCTTCATCATGTCTTCAAAGTTGACCATTACCTGATTGTATCTAGAGTAACCATCCAAGAATGATATCATCTAAGCTCCATTGACAGCCTACAATACTTCATCCAGAGAAGGAAGCGGGTAGTTATCCTTTTCTGAAGCCCTATTCATGTTTTTGAAGTCAACACATAGCCTAATCTCCTCGCTTTTCTTGTAGACTGGGACTAAGTTAGCCACCAACATTGAATGGTGCATAGGGAATATTATCCTCATAGACAACAATTTTTGAACTTCTTTATAGATCAATGGCTCAATCAGGGCATTAACATGGCACTGCTTCTGTCAGAAGGGCTTAACCTCAGGCTTCAAGGGGATAGTGTGAGTCACAACAGAAGCATCAAATGTCTGGAGGTCTTCATAACCCCCATGCAATCACAAAAAATATCATTTTTAAGTGCCCTCAGTATGTCTTCACTAATTGCTTCAGGGCAGGCCTTCCCTATATAGACATTCCTTTCAGGGCCAACATCGACCAAGTTAACTATTTCATATTCACCTCCCTTTTCTTCAGCTGATATTTTCTCTTGAGCCCTTGGATCTAAGTCAAAAATTATCTCCAAAGCCACCATTCCTTTGAGAATGTTATTATTCTTTAAGTTAAGAACTCCCTCTATATCACATTCCTCAGGGCTCCAATCCCCTTGATCTTTGTTGGACTCATCAATAATTTTCCCCTCAAAAACATCTGAGCTTGCTAAGAAGGCCAGAATATGTCGATCATCATCAAAGACCTAGAAATTCTTGATATTGTCAGGAATAGCTGGAGTGGACATCAGTTCCACTGACAATCTTTTGAATTTGGAGCCTTGCATAGGTTCCAAGGTGCTTGCAACAATAGCTAGTGAATCAGCTATCTGATTTTCTTCTCTAGGGATTAAGCTAATCCCAAAGGTATCAAAGTCTTCGATTAGGTTCCATACCCTGCTTCTATATGCTGCCAGCCTTTTATTGTGACAGGTGTACTGGCTGCATACCTGCTTGACAACAATTTTTGAATCTCCCTTGACCATCAAGGCAGTGACCTTCTTCTTATGAGAAAACATCAATCCCCGTGCCAGAGCTTCATACTCTGCTATAGTGTTAGTACATCCAAATTGCAACCTATAAGAAGCAAAGAAAGTTTTTCCTTTGAGGCTAGTTAGTACAATTACAACACCACTGCCTGTCTTAGATTTGGATTCATCAAAGGTGAGGGTCCATAGTTGATTAGGGGTTGGAGTTGATTCTTTTGAAGTTGTTATGGGGGTTTGATCTAGAAGAGTCACAATTGAGGTTGCTTGATCTTTTGCATCAGGTATAGGGAAAGGATGCTCTGTAAGTTGCTTAGATACACTCCCCAATTCCTGCTTAGTTATGTCATCTAACCTGTGGCTATCCTTCTGATCGTCACTAGTGTCTTTGGTTAACCCCTTGGGTTTTGTTTCATTTGTAAGTACAGGGGTGTCAAGTAGACCTTGGGGTTGCTCTTTATCAATATGTTGATTCAGGAGTATATCTGGGGCAAGCTTAATTTGAGAAAGAACTCCCTTTAAAGGCACACTGTCCCGGGTTAGCATTATTGCTTCCTTGGCCTCAAATGAGAAGTGGTCTGCAATGGTCTCAGGGCGACTTGTGCTAGCTTCCTCATCTTGGGAAACTTGACTTAAAATGTCAGTGCAATGTTGACAAGTCAATTCAGAATGACCTTGATAATGTACCCTACACCAATTAGGTAGAAGAAGACTCTACATATTGGTATCTTCCCCTAAGACCAGTTGATCTTGTTGTAGCTTTCTGACTAATGCTTGTTGATTTTCATTAATCGTGGGGTCAGGGAACTTTTGTTTTCACATGTCTTTAGGATTGAGAACCGAGAAGGTTAGAATTTCTTCTTGTTTATAAACCCCCATCTCAGTCTCAAAGTAAGCTACCTCATTAGGACAATCATACTCAGTGATGATATGCTTGAGGCGAGGCTCACTTTCAATTCTAATCTGAGTGGGAATCCCTCTCCATGGCAACCACATATGTGAAAATTTAAGGGAAAGATATCCCCCTAGACTTTTCATCAAATCTCTACTCAGCAGCATACCATAGGTCTCAGGAATATCTGCTACTTGAATATCTATGTTGGTTAGGATCCTAGGATCTGATCCTACTTGAACATGTATGTTTCTTAATTCTCCTACCACATTAACCTCTGTCTCTTCAAGTTGAATGACCTTCTTATTTGTCTGAATGGGGTTTAATCCCAAATTCTTACATATGGAAAATGGCATAACATTGCTCGAAGTTCCTAAATCCAATAGATAGTTGTGTAGGTTCTTCCCAGAAATTCTTAAACTTAAAAGGAAAGGTGGAGTACCTACCTTGTTTCTGTACAAGGCCGCATTCACATCCCCAATAGGTTCCACCTTGTTCTTTCCTTTTGATTTGTTAGCTTGCTCCAAAGCTTTCAGCACTATCTCCCTTTGAGTAGGGCACCACTTTAGAATGTCAAAATATGACAAAGAATTTTTTTGTTTCTACATCTCAGAAACTATGTCAAATTCTATATTACAACTCGCACCACCTTTGAAAACACCAAAGGAATTACCCATGTTATGGAAGTCAGGTGGGCCTTATGGTGGAGGAGGATTATTATCAGCACTTTGATTTGGAGGCGCCATGTGATTAGGAGGTACTGACATAGTGAATGGCCCCTTACTTTAATTTCTCAGGAAGTGTCCTCCCTTTGTCTGAAAAGCTTGGGCATCATATGAATCCTCCTCTAGTTCATTCTATTCTTGCCTTGGGAATGAAGGTTGCTCTTCAAAAATGTCATAAGTCATTGATTTTTCTACTGAGTCACCTCCTTTGTTGGAATTCCCCTGGAATGTGTGGGCATCTTTTTGTGCCATCTTGACAACTTTCTCCATTTGGGGGCAGTTTACCTCAGAATGGGTTGTAGTATCATGAAGCCTACACCAATTTGTCATGAAGTTGAGGTTGGCCATGTTTGCAGTATGTGATCTCTCCTCATTTGCTTGATAGTTATGAGGAACCCTACCATTATTGGGCCATGTATTCCATTTTCTATTATTAGTTGGCCTTTGGTTATATCCTCTTTGATTTTGGTAGCCCTGGTTAGAGGAATTTTGGCCCTGATAGCACCTCTAGTTGCAATTGTTGTTATTATGATAAATACCGTGGTTGTTGCTATTTTGATTAGGGTAGTTCCCTTGGTTTTGGGAAGGGTTCAACCAAAGCTGAGCCATATCGTTTGTAACTTGAGACAATGTTTTCTTCAAGGTTTCTACCTCATTTGTAATTTGGATTGTCCTTTCACTTTCAACGGCCTTAGCAATAAGTGGTTGATCAACATGACTTGGGGTTCCAACTTGGTTATGAAGACCCTAGGGACCTTGAGGGACTTGTGGTTGTTGAAAAGGTTCAGGAGTCCTATTAGCATAGAATGGAATGGGAGGTTGAGTTTGCAATTCAGATATAGGCCCATAGTGGGAAGGAGACATTCCTGGGACAGTGTTAAATAGAGGAGTTGGGCTAGACATATGATACCCTAGTGAAGGAAAACATCCTCCCAAACTTGGTTGAGAGTTAGTTTGTTGTTGTAGCTTAATAGCCAAGTGATAAACTTTGGATAGGGAATCAATATCAACAGGTTGATAAGTTCTTTGTAGGAATAAACCTAGCAAAGGGTCGATAACCCTAAAGTATTCCTGAATGGCACTGTTCTCAGTAACTAGATAGGGATCTTGTAATCTCCTATACATTTGTTGGAACCTAGTATTGAATAAAAGCAAAGATTCACTTGGTTCCTTCCTTATGGTTGCAAACTGATGATATAACAGAGCTAGATCCACATAGAATTTGAACTAATTGATGAAGGCATTTTCCAATTCTGTCCAAGTCAGAATAGAGCCTTGAGGAATATTAAGGTACCAGTTGTATGCCATGTCCCCTAAGGAATAAGGGAACAACCTACAAACTACATCATGATGAGCTATTTGAGCTCTTGCATAGGCATCCTTAAAAGCCTGTATGTGTTCTTTAGCACTCCTTGACTCCCCATGAATGTATTTAGGGAAGAATTTCCTAGGGTTCTTGAGCATATCATGGAAACCTCCAAGAATAGTCCCCAACAGAGGGGTTATTCTAAAAGAACACCATTGGTGGGGGTGGTGGTGGTTGAGCCAGCTATTGGATGGGTCGAACTAGCTGTGATGACACTTGAGATGGATGTGGTGGTGGTTTGATAGGTATCCATTGGGGTATTGGTGAAAATCCTAGTGGAGTGAGCAGAGCTGATAAAGGTGGTATGATGGTTGCCCCAGTCTTATGACTCTTGTGTCTTATTGGGGTCTTGAGTTCTATCAAAGGTGGTAGATTTCCAATTGATAGAAGAACTCTATGGGACTTCTCTAGGGATAAAAACCTAGCTTTATCTAGCTTTCCCTTATAGGCCCTCCTTCTAGTGCCAATTCCTGTTGATGGCAATTTTGGCACCACAACAATGCAAGCAGAATATTGCTATGCTGCTTCTCCTAAAAGAGAAAGGCAACACATGGATGCCTTAGCTCCCAAGGTCTTTGTAGTTGATTCTCAATTGTGCTGACACTACTCAGTGGTCAATGCAATAGTAATATTCAAGGGGCCTACTGGTGTTGAGCTCCTGGATTGTTCGAAGATAAAGCATGAAATAAAACCTAGTCTAATAGGGGTTTTTAAAGAAATATAAAAAGATAAGCTAGAGTTTTAAAAAAGAAAAGAACAATAGTTCATCCAACCTTAACCAGACTTGTTAACTTCAAGGAATTTGTAATCCAAAACTACAGAACAAAGTAAACTTGTGATTGACACATAGCCTCTTTCATTCACAGTGCTAATTCGCATAACATATTTTAATTACCATTTAAATAAAACACAAAATAATATTTCATTCCTTGAAGACTTCAAAAATCAAATGATCAATTTAAGACAAACATCATTCTGGAGCACAACATGAAGGAGATTAAACTCTGATTTCTCCCACTCTTAGTAAAATAGATAAGCAATATTTACAAAGCTGGCACAATCACCAGTGTATAGAGAATCTGAGGCTCCAGATTGTTTCCAAATACACTAAGAGAACTTAGAAAATACATTAAATTTTGTACCAAAATCTAACTGCTAAACAAGAAGACAAGAGAAGCTCTCATTACTGAGAATCAAGATGCAACTCTATCTCCTTCTATTAACTGACTAACTCCTAACAGTTCTAACTCTAAAAAAGTTCTCAGTCTAAAAGTTCTCTAACCCTCAAAGTTCTAATCTAGAAGTGCTAACCTTTACAAAGAGGAAAGAATGCCTTATATATAGAATGTACTAAAAGGAATGTGTTGTCCACTTTACTAGGGTTTACAAAATATCTGCAGACTGTAGGAGAGTCAGCCCTTAGATCTTTCTGAGGAAAGTCAAAACTGCATTCAATGTGAAGCCCTACTGTCCATGCTAAAAAGTTGTTTCGACGACAACCTTAGATCTTTTGCAGCTGCAACCTTTACTCTCATGTCTCCATGTCCATCTTCGAGCTCTGTTGGGGGTTTCCTTGAATTCTTAGAATATCTCCATTAATATTGATCTACCCCCTTGCTAGTGGTCACTACAACTGTCCCTATAAATCGCAGTTTCTTTTTTTCTTTTCTTTGACTTCCTTTTTGTTATGGACTTCTTTATAAATTGACCATTCTTCTGGAAATTCCATTGGGCCTCCTTGCAGATCTAAACATCTCACCTAAGTCGATCCATTGCCTTTGGATCTTAGAAGGAATCCATTTTGGTCACATTATTTTGTTCTTCATCATAGGGGCATTCAATCGATGAAAGGGACCGATGAGTCACTCTTTTAGCTCCTTCTGATTGGTCGGGCATATGCCAAGCAAGCTCATCAAGCGGTCAAAGGTGGTCTGATCAACATCGCATGTCGGTGAGACACCATCGGTATCTCCTCGATCCGATTTCACCATTATGCAGTTATTGGCATGACACAAAACAGTCGGTAACACGTTTCAGTGAGCTAAAGAAGTCGTATTGAGCTCATAAAACCAATCAGAAAGACTCCTTCATTTTGCTGAGACCTCCCGACGAGGATGCAAATCTTTCAGCGAGCCCTTTTATTTTCTTCCCGAACCTATTATGTCAACAAGAGTCACAGCGAAGCTAGACTCCCTAGGCAAGCTCATCTCAGATGTTGGGGAGACTGTAATGTTTTGAGGAGACCTTACCCCAATTTTATCTTCTCTTACTGAGCCTTCCCTTATTATCAGCAAGACTCCCTTCCTTCACCAAGACCTTATGGTGAAAACATGACCCTCGGCAAGAAGTCCTAGCGATATCCACCTTGTGTTGGGGAGACATTATCAGATCAGCAAGACATCTTACTGAGCTCGTTCCTTTGTTCAGAGTCTCCCCGAGCTCTTTCTATTTTGGTTAAACACCCACCTTTCAGCAAGAACTCCTGGTATATTCCCTTCGAGCTCATCTTCCTTTCAGCAAGAGCCTGTTGGATCGGCAAGAAGTCACCATGAAAACACCTCATTCGTTTGAAGTCTCACTGACCCCTCTTTTCTCCTTGAGCTCCTTTTCTTTTTGGTGAGACTTGGTCTCCTCAGCATGAGATCACACCAAATCCCCTTTTACTTTCCCTAAGACAGTCCGGACTCGCCTAGACGTTTCACCGAATTCCCTTTATTCTTCTAGAGTCTCCCCGAGTTCTTTCGTTTTGGCATGACCTTCGAACTTCACTAAGACCTTACACCGAGGTCTTATCCTTCGCCAAGTGTTCATTTCAGTTCGGGGAGAGGTTGTTTAATTGATGAGACATCTCATTGAACCTTAGATATTTCGGCAAGATCTTTATGTCCTTTCGGTGAGACAATCTCACATCGGTGGGACCTTTGGCTGAAGCCACTTTGTTTTTCCAATGTCATTTTTGTCGCTGTGATCCCAACTCTTCAGCTAGACATTATTCCAAAGGTTTTATCCTTCGTGGAATGCAACTCCCTTTAGTGAGACCCATGTCAATCGACAAGATCTCCTACCAAAGGCAAAATTAGCGCTGACCTTAGAGCTTTGATGGGACCCCTCCCTGTCGGCAAGACACTTTGATTCTCTCCCTGAAGACATACTGATAGAATCCCTCGTGCTATGTCAGTGTGACTGGAACCGCTCGGTGAGACGCTAACCCGATGTAGTTGAGTCCTGCCGAAGTGTGTTTGCTTTGTTGGTGGTCGGCGAAACTTGAAACTTTCGCTAAGACCTCTTAGCGGGGAGAAAACCTTATGCTAATATATGAATCCTTTTGACAGTGGTCAGTGAGACATGGAGATTTCACCAAGATAGTCCCCCGAACACCAACTTATGCCGATAGGAAACTCTTAGTCGCTAAGACAATAAATGATGTCTTGGCAATAAATGCCCACATATGATTTCTGAATGTTGTGACATCGCTAGGGTCCTGCTGACTTTTCCTTAGCTGATTTTTATGATCAACTGGATTGAGGAATGCCTTCCAACTAAGCCTCAGTTGAGAAATATCATCAAGTGTAGGATTTAACCCTACAAAAAGGAAGGTATGCATTAGTCCTCAGCAGCAAATAAGACATATTATAATAAATTCACCAAATGTGTTTACAATTATTTTAGTGAATTCGTAGCAAGAAGAAAACCAACTTAGGTTGAGACAGGACCAAGATTAAATCAGATAGATGAAAAGTCAAAATTAAAAGGAAAACAAAAGAATTCTAAAGAGGAAAACAAGTAACCAAAAAGAGAAGGGGGACCCACTTTGATCTAGATCAAAGTGGGGTGGTTATGCAAGGCATAACACCATCGAGGGTCAGACCCTTTCGGTTAACATCACTTTGGTAGCCATCGAAAATATGTTGTGTATTCCTGATCATAATAGTAGAGGGATACCAATGGAGGAATTCACTCCTAGACAAGGGAATCATATATGGAGCACCAAGAATAAGTTTGTGGAGTTTTATAACAAAGAAACCCAAAGGATTGAAGTAGAGTAGGGGAAACCACCAAGAATTTCAGCACAGCATGATGCTTTCCCATAAGACCTACAAGATGCCTTTTCAATGATGAAATTTTTTCTTAGTCTAAACACCGACAAGGAGGTGAACACATTTCAATTAGGCCCAGGTTTCCAGTTTTGCCGAAAATAATCTTATTTCTGGTATGATTTTGCAAAGTACCTTGCAAATAAAATGATAGAGCAAATCAATAATTACTAGGCTGAATGGAAGTTCAAATTTCTTTCCTATCTCACCCATATATTTTTGAATCAGAACCCAGATTCTTTTGATAAGTAGGTGAAATTGTCTATTCTTGACAAAAAGAATAGAAGAGATCCAATTCCTTTCTGGACTCCTCTCCTCTCTTCCAATTTTTATTATTATCCATTTTTAGATTATTTCTTGACTTTGATTTTGCAAGATTTTCAAGGAGAGGATAATATTAATCGACTCACTCTGATGTAGACAAAGTATATGCAGAACTTCACTCCCAGATGTGATTGGTTCTTTGGAGTAGATTTCACATTCATCCGAATGTGAGGCTTCAATGACAAACCATTTCACCTTCCAACATGTATGACTAATCGAGTGTTGGCCCTTGAATTGGTTTGGCTAGCATGCATTATTGATATTACCTTCTACAATGGGAAAAAGGTCAAGAGGAAGGGATTCTTCACCTATTCACAAAGTTTCAAAAAATTGGCCATGAAAAAGAAGCAGACACACCCACTGTTGCAGGATAAGTTGGCTCATTTAGGGTTGGTAATGATTTGCGACAAGTGGGATTACAACTCTTTCAATGATCTTCCATATGAGCATCTCAAGGTAACTCACAGCCCTCAGCCTTATTGGGAGAGGAGGCACGGCCCACTAGAGGATGAAGATGAATTATTGGTCAACTTGATTCATATTCCCATAGAAGACAATAGGTCACCATGACATAAGTTCTATTTTTCTGAGGCAGACTATGATGAGAATACCAAAATGGGAAAAGCCACGTTTTATAAGCTAAGAAATGAAGAAGAATGGACTATTGAAAGGATTAGATCCTTTTGGATGTATTTCCAGGAGACAAAACAACTTGATGCACCTTTTGAAAATGTGTTGAATGATGAAGAGTTTGATAGGCTATGGGATGAGAAGCATCTTGCTTCCGACTCAAGAGCTAGTAGAGGCAATGACCTCGATGAAGAAGAAGAGAAAGTGGAGGAGGAAGCCAATACATCGACATCCTCCACTTAGCAAAAGAGGAAATCCATAGGGCAGTCAACCTATGTTGCTTCAAATGTGTGACTAAATATATCAAGGGATTTGTGAACACTTACCTAGGCCTCAAAAGCAACAAGGGGGTCCCAATCACAACAGCTAGAAGACTCCCCGCCCCCTAAATGGAAATGCACTGATGCTATTGTGGGAGAAGGATCACAAGGAGCCACTGCAAGCCAAGTGCTCACAGTGAGCCAATAGTTTGAAGTGAGTAAGCAGCCAACAACAAGTGAAGCACCACCAACATCCAGTCAGCAAGTAATGTTCACTCCTTCTCTCACTTCTCAATCTTTAATATCCTCTGCCATTCACATGGCACCCATTATTACAAGTGTTGGCCCTACCTTCTCTGCCCCTACCACAATGTTTTCAAAAGGTTTCTCTCAATTCTCCTAAACAAGGCCATCCATCTTAATGCCTTTGTGAACCTTAACCCTAGCCATCATGGCTCAATCACTCCTCGCCTCTCTTTCTGAAGGCTGAGGCACCATGGGTACCCCTATTGCTACTACTACCTTAGGTTTGACCCAATTTTCCCAGCAAATGGACTGGATTATGACTACCCCATGACCATAGCAAGTGATGAGCCCTTTTGTCAGTTCACAAAATGAACTATGGTAGGTTCCCTTTTTCTCCCCAAAAATTGTCAATCTCCCACCAAAGAAAATGTAGGGGCATGCCACACTTGTATTCCCTTTTTCCCTACCTCCTGGTGCACCTATTGTAGGCAAGCTAGTTCAATCAACATGCCAATTCATATCATAGGGTGATGCTACAAAGGAAGCTCAAGCTCTTAGGATCCAAAAGTGAAAAGTGAAGGATGATAAAAAGGAGGCGGAGTCTAAGGTGTATACAATTTAAAATGAAGCACAACAAATGTTTAATTTTTCCACCATGTACCTAGATGTTGTCAAACCATAGGGGGAGATGTTGGAGGGCGATTATGACTATCCACAACCCGACTGCGGGATAAGGTAGAACTCATGGAGGAAACACAACAGATGGTAACAACTTATTTCCTTCGCTCTAGTTGTCAATTGAAGAAAAGAGAGGAGCTTCTAAAGCTTGTGAAGGAAAGGGTCAGTTTTCTAGAAATGAATGAGAAATCACTAGAAGCAAAAGTTGCATGCTTGTCTGAGAAAATGTAAGTAGAAGAGTTGGAGTGGAGAAAACTTCAAGAGGAACTCAATAAGTCCCAATTCATTGACCCCACACTGATCAACGAGCTATGGGTGAGGAACCAGAAATATTAGAGCAAATTGACCCTAGCGGAGCAAAATCTGCAACAAGAGGATAAAGAGTTAGCAGCTCAATGTGCTCTATATGAGCAGGAATTAGAAAAGAATCATATGGAATTTGAAGGTTGAAAGGCTCGGTTAGAAAATGAGCTCCAAGAGACAAAGTCCTCTCTTGACACAAAATTGGCTAACCATGCTCGAGCCAAGGAAAACTATTATCGAGAGCTAAGTAGCTTCGGGGAGAAATTGGCATCCACAAAAAAGAGAACTACATAATTAACAAAGGATGTCAATTCAAAGGATACAGAGATTTCCCTTCTAAGGAGCTCTCTCCAAGCCTCTGCTATGCAGTCAGACCTCATCGCATTAGCTTAGTAGCTATGGATTTCTTATTGGGAAAAGGTTAAAGCCTCCTACCTAACATTATAGCCAGTGCTCTGGTTCATCTTAAAGGCAACAAAATTGAGCCAAGAGGTTCACAGAAAAATTGAGAAATTCCCACAGTTCATCACAAAGAAGGTTCCTAAAGCAGAGTTTTCTTAGCAAGCTATATACAGTCTCTGATGAAGACCTAGTCAAGGCAGGGATAGAAGATTAGGATATTGCTACCCAGATAGCAAACAAGTTCATCCATTGCCACTTGACCTTCCTATGAACTAAAGCCGCCGCAGCTACTTTGAACCAGAAAATGGACAACATGCAAGAAATTTTTTCCTAGCTGAGTATGATGGGTCTACCATCCCTATTTCTTGAAGATGGGTCGATCCCCATAGCTGAGCAGATTGTAGTAAGAATTGAAGAAAAGGAGTAGGATCCAACCGCTTTCTAGAGTTTCAGCCATCCTCCTACCATAGCAGACATTGAAGGTGTTATTCATCCTCTTGTGTAGCTACTTTTCGATTGTGAGGTAGGCGTTGATTTACCTGAGGTACTACCTTATAAAGAAATGCTCGACCTAAGTAGAGTGTAGGAAAATTTGGGTAATCTAGCGAGACCATTTGAAGACAACTGGCCGCCCCTGCAAGCAACCCTTTCCAAGATCTAATTCTATTGCCAATGGATGGCACTTTGTTCTGTGAACCAAAGAAAATTTTGGGTTCCATGTTCCTCAAAGATAAACACCCCTAATAGTCACCAGAAGATGTGAATACGAAATTCACCATGCTCCCTTCAGGTTTTGTTTTTGGCTAAGTACCAGCCCATGCCTTCAAATGAATATCATCAGCTCTACTATCGGCCCCCACTATGCTCCCATGTGTCTTCACCATTGGTTATTTTGATTGCTTCCCTTTACTTCCTCATCAGTTCTTTTCCATGTGCCACGTAGCTCCCATTCAAAAAATATTTTGCGTACCTCGTAGGTGGCATCTATAGTGACCATTTTTTATATGTGTCATCTCAGCACAAGCTTTCAATGAAGGAAGGAAAAATTGACTGCATGTAGCGAAATGCTACCATGCGTATCTTTAGTGCATGCTTCTTTAATGCAAGGGATGAAGTGAGCTATGGGCTCTGATATGTTGCCATGTGTTCTAACTACCTATACGAGGAGGCAACACTTATTTATGCAATACCAATGCCATTATTCATAAGGGATTCACCTAGATGGGGAGAAACTAAATGCTATGGCCCAAACCTTTTTTTGTTGCAATGGTCGAGGGTAATCATTATCGCGACATCATTACTCAGGATTCTAAATCTCTTCAATTGCTACTCGCCAACGATGGCAGGCTTTCTATATATACTACTCTCTTCTTTTAAAGAGGGGTTTCGAGTTCGAAGATCACATGCTACATGTTTTTCAAGTTCCCCTAGTTTAAGAATTACAGTGTTTTTGGAGAGATACCAGGCCTTTTTATTATTTATATTATTGCAAGAACTCATAGATTGTTGCATTTTTTTGCCTCTCTATTTTCTTATGCTATTGATAAACTTTACACCGTGACATTACTGTTTGAATGGTTTATTTTTGTACTTCTATAATTTGAAATTAAGTTTACTAGTTTAGATCATGTCTTTTGACTCTTCTTTTCAGTAAATTGGTATGATAATTATTTTATGTCATTGAATGAGTTGTTCATACTGCAATCCCTAATTTTTGTTATTCTAGGACATGGTAAATTGCTAAGCATGCCCTTAGATCATATTCAAAAGATAGGTTTATTGTGCCTTTTATCTAGATTCTAGTGCATCGCCTTAGTTAGATTCTTTGTTTTTATATCTACTTCCTTTTCCCATTCCAAAATCCCAATTACAAAAGAATTTGACTTCTTTAAAATTTGAAGGTCACTTAGTTTAGTGCAATAAGTCCCCCATAAACTGAGTTTCCCACAAAGAGTTGTTACCTTTCCAATTTTTGGCATCAATAGGTTCATCTGGTTCAACTTCACTTATCTCAATTGGTTTGTGCATACCTTCATCAACCTTCACATTTGCACTCTCAACAATCTTCCTCAATCTTTTATTGAAGCATCTATAAGCTTTGCTTCTAGTTGAATACCCATGGAAAATACCTTCATCACATTTAACATCAAACTTTCCAAGGTTCTCATCATCTCTTTTAATATAACATTTGTTTCCAAACACCTTAAAGTACTTGACAATACGAATCTTGCCAGCCCATAGCTCATAATGATTCTTAGTGTTGCTACCTCTAATTTGAACTTTGTTAAGAATTTTTAAACAACAATGTGGATTACGTCTCTCTAGTGTACATTAGGTACATTTTCCTCTTTCATCATTTTTCTTTCAGCCTCTTGAACAGTCTAGTTCTTTCTCTCAACAACTCCATTCTGTTGAGGAGTTCTAGGAGAAAAAAAATGTATCTTTATTCCATGCTCTTCACAAAATGTATTAAACTCACTAGAAGTGAATTCTCCACCTCTTTCAAACCTTAAACATTTGATTCTCAAGTTCATTTAATTCTCTAGCCTAGCCTTGACCACTTTGAATCTATCCAAACTTTGAGATTTCTCCCTAAGAAAATTAACCCATGTCATTCTAGAATATAATCATTAATCAGAAGCATGAAATACCTATCACCATTAAGACTTCCTATTCTTGTAGGACCACAGAGTTCAGTATGAACCAATTACAGCATTCTAGTAGTTATTTTCCTTTAAAGATACATCTTTTTTGTTTTCCCAACTGACAAATTTTGCAAGCAGTATTGGTATGCTTTGTTATTTTTGGTAGATCCTAGACAACCTCTCTTGAACTAATCCTGATCAGATTATCAAAATTTACATGTCCTGTCCTTTGGTGCCATAGCCAACTTTCATTAACTTGAGATACAAGGCACTGACCATCAACACCCTTAAGCTATAAATGTTTCCATATGTTCTTCCTATAGAAACCATAGTTTTGGAAACTTTTTTGATCTCACAAGTATTATCTTGAAATAAAAAGTTGAATCCTTTTCTACACATTTTTCCAACACTCAAAATATTATTCCTTAATCCCTTAACATTATGGACATGGAAAAAGTATCCCTTTTTGTTTTCCTAATTTGGGAATAATTGATGATAAAATTGGACTTAATGAGGCCTTGATTTGGTGTTGTGAGGTGTTTTACACATCCACACTAGGTCTTGGACCCTTGCAAATTGAATAAAATGCATCTAATGATGTCTTGTGAAGGTGTTGTAAAGTTTTGTAAAATACTTTCACACCTCTCTAGACTTAATGGACTCATCCTCCCTAATTCAATGTTGCAAAATGTATTTAATGGAATTCTCACATTAATCTAGAAGGCTTGTGAATTAAACTTAACTCTAATCTAGTGTTGCAATGTGCCTTACAAATTCACTTTGGATGTTGTGCCTTTCTAGGCTATGTGGGTCTCATTTTAATGATGTAAAGTGTATTTAATCACACTTTCACATTGAAATTTGTGTTTCTAGCCCTAATTACTCTTTGCATAATCATTAATAGACCCCTATTTCCCTATATTGTGTATCCCAAGGCATAATTTGACCAAATACCTGATGAAATCAACAATAGAAATAAAATTCCTCATTCCCCAACATTCTAGCTGGAAAAAGGGCCCCTCTGGGATTGTCATCCATCTGGGTGAATGAGTCCCTACCAAGTAGTACTAAGTCACCTAGAGTGGAAAATTAGTCCCATTTGGGTTATTTTTGAGTTTTGAGCAAGAAAAGTTGGATTTTAAGTTTTATTTTCCTCCATGTTGGCCTTGGGGATAAAATTAATGAGAAAATTAGGTGGATTACCTATAAATACAAGCCTCTAAACCCTAATTCACTATCATCTTAACTCATCATCATTCATTCATCATTCATCATGTTCTCAAGTCAAGCAAGTTAGGGTTTTGGCATTCTAAGTCATCAAGATAGCATTTTCAAACATTCAAGGGAAGATTCTTCATCAATTTTTGTACAAGACCAAGATCTATCATCATGGAAAGGTACTAACTCCATTTTTTGATGCTTCATTACATTCTTTCTTCATTTTGGTTTAATTACCTAAAAGGGAGTTTGACCAAGGAAAACCCCCATGCCCTAACATTTACCATTTCTTTCTCTTTCCTTGTGTGTTTACAGATTTAGGAACTTTGAGGGTGTGAAAACCGGTGAAGATTAGGTTGAATATTTTTTGAAGACCTCTCCTTGCTTGAAAAGCCAAAATATCCACTAAAAGTCACTTTCAAGCCTGAAAATGAAAGTTTCAGAAGTGGACACCTATAAAGAATCAAAGTGTAGACCGAGGGGTTCCATTGCCCCTTTTGAATTTCTAGAAATAAAAAAGTGGACTAAGTCACCACTAATGGAGAATTAGTCCCACTGTACATTATTTTCAATGATTTCTATAGATTCAGACACCCATTTGGCTGAAAAATGCTCAAGAGCAATTTTTCCAGATCTGGGACTAAGTCGCTCAGATTGGCACAAGTGTTCCGATGGGATAAATCTTCAAATTCAATAGCACTTCAAGTCTTCATCACATTCTTCAACATATTTCCAGGTGCATGCTTTCTATTTTGATTTCTTATTATGTTTTGTTTGCATTTATATTCATCTTTCTAGGTGTTTTTGCATATCACAATGTATTTTCAAACAACTTTAATTTCAATAGTTTTGCATTAATTATCAATAACTTTCATTAGTTTTTTGCATTAATATCATCCCATTTAGGCGTATTGCATCCCTCTTTGCATTAATCTTGAGTTTTTATGTTGCATTTTGGCCCATCTTTCCCCTTTTAGGTGAAAAACCCTAGAAGGGTTCGAAAGACCTTGGAAGCCAAAATCTTTGTTTACAAACATAATAGACATCATCAGTACTATGTTTTCCATCAAGACTAATTGTTCCTTTTACAACAATCTTTGCACCAAAATTATCTTCAAGCATGACTAATCCACTATCATACTTTTCAAGCTTAGTAAACTTACTTTTATCTCTGCTCATGTGATTTGAGTAGCCACTAATCACAATAGTCTTCATCTTGTCGAGCATGAAAGGAAGTAACCAGAGTACCTTCCATCTCTTCCTTCTTGCTCTCTAGACCACTTTCCCGTACACATCTTCCAAAGTTAGTAGACACTAATTTATTCTCTAAGGCCAGAAATAATCATTCATCATTATCATCCTCAAAATTAAATTCATCATCAAAAATTCCAACATCTTCTCTAACAAAGTACAATTTCTTGAACTTCTTATCCTTTTTGTCTTTTTTGTCTCTATTCTTCTTGTGTATAGCTCTATCTATACATCTTGAAGCATAGTGACCAATATTTCCACAACTAAAACATTTAAAAGCTAACATACCTTTGTACTTACTGGTACCTTTTTTCAAATTCCTTGTAAAGTTTGCTTCCAACTCCTCTGAACTATCAACATCTAAATCATCTTCTATCTTAGTAGCTTTAAAAGCTAGTTTAGTCTTCTCCTTTTCCTTTCCAAATTTCCTCATTTCAAATGCAGTTAAGGTGTTAAATAGCTATTCTTTAGTGAACTTCTTAGGATTATACACTTCTTCAATAGTTGGGACCTTATCACTGTAACTCTCTAGTAGAGTCATCAAATTATTCTCCATTGCATCTTCATTAGTCAAAGTACTATTGGATGTTTTGGTTGTGTTGTTGATATGTGGTTGTCATTGATGTCAACACTATTAGCATTAATTCATTAGAAGTTGTATATGTCGAGGATATTGAGAAAATTGAAATGGAATGAGTTGCAGGTTGTCAGTGGTGAAGTTAAGTATGTTGGAAAGTTTTGTACATTGATGATCAGAGGTTATGGACTAAAGGGTTTGTTGCTGAGTGTATCTAGTTTATCCATGTCAAGTTTTAGAGATCCATGTGAAGATTTGATCGAGTTATGAAGATTCACATTCTGACAATTTTTTTGTTGCTTCAGTTGGTGTTGTTGATTGAAGATGATGTGATTTTAGTTAGTTCAGTTGTTGTGGATACTTCTCTAGTGATTTGTGATGTTTTTGGATGCTTCTAGACCATTCTCTATCTTTTTTGCATGTCCACATTGATCGTTGTGCTCGTCATTGGTGATTTTCTCTTGTGTGTTCATGTTTTTCTTGTTCTTGGCTGATATGGTGGTTGTAGTGTTTTTTGGATCTTCAAGGAGTAATTAATTGTAGTTTTTTCATGTTGGAGATGTTGATTTGGGTCTTCACTAAGCTATGGCTGACCTTGGTTGATTCACATTAATAATCTTGTTGTTTGGGCCAATAGTTTATATTCATTTTATTATTTTGTTGAGGTGGACTTGAAGGGATGAAATTTCCTATTGTGGATATATAAGAGTGATTGCTTATTCGAATTGAAGTGTGTGAGTGTATGCTAGAGTGTGTTTCTATTTGTATATGTGTGAATATTCATCTAAATCATTTGAAGGCAGAGCAGATTGTGAAGAAGAGTGAAGAGTAAAGAAGTGTTCATGCACTTAACCGAAACTATGATCAGGCTTTAGTAGATGCTATTCTATTAGTTTAAATCCCTACGAATGTAATTTGATTCTCTCTATAAGATAGTGTGTCTTCCTTTGGGTGGTTAGCCCTATTGTAATTGAGCAGTGAGCTCTAGGAAGTGTGCCTGAATGCAAGTTCATTCCCCATATTTTCATTTATTATACTTTTAACAGGGTATAGTCTTGTGTACTAACCTCCACCATGTTTTTTCCTCTAACAGGATTTCCACATAAAAATTATTGGTGTTATGTGTGTTTCTGATGCGTTGATGATTTATCATTTCATGGTTATCATCAGATCTAAGAATAAGGTTAATCAGTTGAATAAGTTTGAAATTTTGTGTCAACTGATTCACCCCACCTCTCAGTTGTCTTCCCTTGTGTTGCCAACAATTGGTATCAGAGCAGGTTCCTTGGAAGAAGTTTAACAACTTAAGGTGATCCGGCATGGTGACTTATAAGAAGGATAGTCTGATATTTGATGGAACAAATTATTCTCTATGGAAGACTTGAATGGAGTGTCATTTAAGATGCATTGGTGAACCCTACTAGAGCATTACAAGTAATAGGTATGTTATTCCTCATAATAGTCCTACTACTACTGCTTCAAGATTAGAGATGGCGAGTATAATATCTAGGCTAAGGAAGCATTGTTGAGTTCCTTGACTAATTATGAGATGACAAATGTTATGGATCTAAAGACTGCATATGAGATCTGGAAAATGTTGGAAACCTTGTATGAAGGTGATACTAATGTGAAGATTGCTAAGTTGTAAAGTCTGAAAGGAAAATATGAAAAGTTGAGAATGGGTGATGATGAGAACATTACTATTTTTATGCAAAGAGTGAATGAACTTGTGTGTGGTATCAGATGTAGTGGCGGATAGATAGACAAATCAGAGATTGATGCTAAAGTTCTTAGATCCTTTCCTGATTCTTATAAAGTCAAAGCTAGTGCTATTGAAGAGCTTCAGACTATAACAAATGTATCCAGAGACATGTTGGTTGGTAAACTTACTAATTTTGAGTTGAGTGAATTTGGTGATGCCCTTCCTAAGGTTGAATCTATACTTAAGGCTACTACTTCTGGAAGAGATAGACACAAATATGATCTAGGTGAGAGTTAATTTAGAAAGACATTCAAGTATGAGGATGAAATCAGATAGATTGAAGAAGAAGAAAGAGAGCTAGAAGATCTAGAAGCACTTATTGTCAAACGAGTGCCAAGAGGAAAAGGTAAGTATGAAGGAAAATTTCCTCTTAAATGTTTTTCTTGAAATAAGATAGGTCATTTTGCATCAAGATGTTAGGAAAGAACTTCTAAACCAAGACATAACAAGCCTAGATTTCAAAAGAAGTGTTACTATGTTGCTGATGAAGGTGTGACAGATGATGAATCCAATAAAGGAAATAGAAGTGATGATGAATGGGTATTTATTTCTATCAAGGAAAAAAATCTTGTAACTACTGAATCTTCTAGTTGCACAAATGTGGAGAAAGCCCTAGCTGCTTGAGTTGAAGAGAAAGATGAATCGGTGATTGATAGTGGATGTTCACATCATATGAAAAGAGATAAAAGTAAGTTTGTGAGCTTGGAAAAGTATGATGGTAGTATTGTGAGATTTGATGATAATACAATTGGTGTGATATGTGGCAAAGGATTCATTTCTCTTGATGGTAAGCATAATACTAATGATGTCTTGTATGTGGAAGGCTTGAAGCATAATCTTTTAAGTGTTGGTAAAATGGTTGATAAGGGATACAATCTTCAGTTCAAGAATGGAAAGTGTAGAATATTGAGTTTTGGAAATGTAATTACATCAGGTACAAAAACAAAAGGTAATATCTTTCACTTGAGTTCTACTAATATAAGTTGTTTGATTGCTCAAGTTGATGAAAGTTGGTTATGGCATAGGAGAATGTGTCATGTTAACTTTGATAATATTGTCAAGATAAGTTCTACTAAGGTTGTGAGAGATCTACCTAAGTTGGTGAAACCTACTAGTGCCATATGCAAGGAATGTCAGTTAGGAAAGCAAACTAGAATTTCATTTCAAAGCAAACAACATTACTCAAATGAATTGTTGGAACTTGTGCATACTGATCTGTGTGGTCCCTCTAAGGTCAAAAGTTTACAAGGTTATAGGTATTTCATGTTACTCATTGATGATTATTCTAGAATGTTGTGGGTTACTTTCTTAAGGGAGAAATTTGAAGCACTAGAAAAGTTCAAGACCTTTAAGGCTATGGTTGAGACAGAGACAAGTCTAAATATTAAATTTTTGAGATCAGATAGAGGTGGTGAATTCACTTCCAGTGAATTTAATTCCTTTTGTGAAGAACATGGAATAAAGAGACAATTATCTGCACCACGGACCCCTCAACAAAATGGAGTTGTGGCAAGGAAGAACAAAACAATTGAAGATGCTATTAGAACTATGATGTTGGAAGGAAATGTCCCTCATATCTACTAGAGAGAAGCTATGAGTACTATTGTGTACACACTCAATTGGGTACAAATCAAAGGTGATACTTATAAGACCCCTTTTGAGCTATGGACTGGTCAAAATTCTAATGTTAAATATTTCAAGATATTTGGAAGCAAATTTTATATTAAGAGAGATGAATACATAGGAAATTTTGATGCTAGGAGTGATGAAGATATCTTTCTGGGTTATTCTACTACTAGCAAGGCCTACTGGTGTTACAATAAAAGATTGAGCAAAATGGTTGAAAGTGAAAATGTCAAAGTTGATGAAGACTTAGGTACACCATCCAGAACTTATGGATATCATTCTGATGATCAAAATGTTAGTACAAACAAGGTAAAGCAAGTTCATACTACAAATCAAGTGAAAATCATTCCGGTGGATCAGAAAAATTAAGAGGAAGAAGAAACTAGTGAAGTTGTAGAAGAGAGAAAACAAAAGCCTGAAGTTGAAGAATAGCCTAAGAAGACTCTAAGGTATGTAAGATTGAATCATTCAAAAGATTAGATTATAGGAGATAAGATAAAAGGTGCCCAAATTAGGAGAAATATTGTAGAAGAATACTGCTTGATTTCAAATACTAAGCCTACTAATGTGAATGAAGCATGTAAAGATGAGCATTGGATAGAAGCAATGAAAGTGGAACTAAAACAAATTTAGAAGAATGATACATGGGTTCCTATTCCTAGACCTAAGGATAAGAATGTCATTGGAACTAAATGGGTCTTTAGAAACAAACTAAATGAGCAAGGAGAAGTGGTTAGAAACAAAGCAATACTGGCATGCAAAGGATATTCACAGATGGAAGGAATTGATTTTGAAGAGACTTTTTCCCCTATTGATAGAAATGAAGTTGTAAGATTATTTCTTGCCTATTCTGCTTACAAGAACTACAAGATTTATCAAATGGGTGCCAAGTCAAATTTTCTAAATTGTGAATTGGAAGAAGAGGTGTATGTTGAGCAACCTGATGGATTTTAGTTGACTGATAAGGGAGATATGTTATGTCAGTTGAAGAAAACATTGTATGGACTCAAGCAAGCCCTTAGACCATGGTATGCCAGATTGGACAAGTATTTGTTGAAGCTTGGATTTAACAAAGGTATTGTTGATAGTAATTTGGTTGTGTTTCTGATATGTGGTTTTCATTGATGTCAACACTATTAGCATTAATTCATTTGAAGTTGTATATGTCGAGGATATGATCAAGAAAATTGTAATAAATGAGTTGCAAGTTGTCAGTGGTGAAGAGAAGTTTAGTATGTTGGTAAGTTCTATACATTGATGATTAGAGGTTGTGGACTAAAGGGTTTTTTGCTAAGTGTATCTAGTTTATCCACATCAAGTTTTAGAGATCCATCTGAAGATTTTATCGAGTTATAAAGATTTACATTCTAATAGTTTTTCTATTGCTTTAGTTGGTGTTGTTGATTGAAGATGGTGCAATTTCAATTAGTTCAGTTGTTACGGATGCTTCTCTAGTGATTCATGATGTTTTTGGATGCTTCGAGATCATGCTCTGTCTTTGTTGTATGTCTACATTGATCGTTGTGCTCGTGGTTGGCGATTTTCTCTTGTGTGTTCATGTTTTTCTTGTTCTTGGCTGACATGGTGGTTGTAGCGTGTTGTGGATCTTTGAGGAGTAATTAACTAAATTTTTTTAATGTAGGATATGTTGATTTGGGTATTCACTAAGCTGTGGCCAACCTTGGTTGATTTGCATTAATAATCTTTAGTGTTTTGGGCCGATAGTTTATATTCATTTTATTATTTTGTTGAGGCTAACTTGAAGGGATGGAATTTCTTATTGTGGATATATAAGAGAAATTTCTTATTTGAATTGAAGTGTGGAGTGTATTCCAGAGTGTGATTCTATGAGTATATGTGTTAATATTTATTGAAATCATTTGAAGGTAGAGAAGAGTGTGAAGAAGAGTAAATAAGTGTTCGTGCGCTTAACCGAAACTGTGATCAGGCATTAGCATATGCTATTATATCAATTCAAATCCCTACAGATGTAATCTGATTCTCTCTATAAGATAATGTGTCTTCCTTTTGGTGGTTAGCCCTATTTTAATTGAGTAGTGAGCTCTAGGCAGTGTGCTTGAATGCAAGTGCATTTCCCATATTTTCATTTCTTATACTTTTAATAGGGTATAATCTTGTGGATTGACCTCCACCATTTTTTTTCCCCTAATAGGGTTTCCACGTAAAAAAATCTTGGTGTTATGTGTGTTTTTGATGTGTTTGATTTATCCTTTCATGGTTATCAATCATATCTAAGAATAAGGTTAATAAGTTGAATAAGTTTGAAATTTTGTGACAACTGATTCACCCCCCCTCTCAGTTGCATGCTCTTGTGTTGCCAACAAGTACCACCTTGATTTTTTACTTCATTCATTGTAATATCAACCCTCTAAAAATAGCTTGCAATATCTTCAACTTCTTCCATTTGCAAGTTCTCATATCTATGCTTAGTTGTTAGCTTATTTGAAAATTTGACTCTATAATTTCCTTCATTGATATCTTCTATCTTTTTCCAAAATTCAGAAGGATTCCCCAAAGAAATAACTTTTTTCCACTTAGTCTTAGATAAACCACTATAGATTGCATACCTTGCTTTTTCATTTTTTTGTGATAGGCAGAAATCTCATTTGCAGAAGAACAACCACTTGTTTGTGCAACATATTTTGTCTCAATAGCTTTACAAGTCTTGTAACAAAGAGAGATCAAGTAACCTCTCATCTGCACTTTCCAATCACTATATTTAGATCCATCAAACATAGGGATTAAAAATTTGTGCACCATCGGATCTACCTCAAGCAGTTAAGCTCTTCTCTGAGGAACCAAAGCTCTGATACCAATTGTGGAAAGGTGCAAGAAAACTGAGAGGGGGCATGAATCAATTGTCACCAATGCAATCTCAAATCTTAAACAATTATTAACTTTGCATCCACTTTACTCTGTTATTAAGTATGAACATGAAATACAAATAACAAAAAGCAATATCAATACAAGAAACACCAGATTTACTAGAAAACCAAATAAGGGAAAAACCATGGTGAGGATTAACTCACAATATAAAGTAATTCCAAAACCGATCACAAAGAGGCTCACTACCCAAGAAGGACTCACTGTCCGGATATAAGGATCACTGCCTACAGATAAGAATAATTATCCAGAAGGGAGGCTCACTACCTATAGATATAAAAGATAATAGAAAAATATAGGTCATAACAAATTACACACATCTTTAACCTTCATCAAAGAATTGCAAACACCATCAACTCACTAATTTCTGGAATCTAACACATTAAAGTACTAGTGCCTTAATTCACTTTTGCATGCTCTTGCTTCTCACACTTGTGGCATTCTTGATCAATTCATAAAAACTCAACTTGTCATATATTTATACCATCTTCAACCTTAGAAGCTTTCTCCAAGGTCAGCTACACATGCTTCATATTACAAATTCAAATTAGGTCAAAAACTCAACATTCCCATGGTGTAAGAGAATGAGAGTGGACCAAACCAAAAATTATCCAAGACCCAAAACATCTCGAATCAATCACATGCTTCCTTGATTGATTCTTATCCTTCGCATGACATGTAGAAATCAGGTCAACCAAACCTAATGAAAACACCAATGAAGTTTGAATTACACACTTTCACAACAAGAAGATGACATGTAGACCACATAACATGCTTCACCATACACTAGAACACATATTAGATTCCTTTATATACATCCGCAGCAAATGCAACAACCTTCATACATATAATACTTTCCATCAGTCCATCCATATGGAATACACACACACAGTAACTCTTAAACTCATCTTTCAGAGCACCAAACCATGAACACTTTTGTCAAAAAATAGATAACATCATTATAAGCCATCTACCAGATCTACAAGACCTGGAACCAACCAACGAAGGACTATGGAGCAAAAATATTTCTCCCAGTTCATAGACAAACAACTCTGTCATACCAGTTCACCAACTGGTGAAAACAATTTACACTCTCCATCAAACCAGAAGCTACAAACCAAGATATATCACCAATAGATGCCCATAAATAACACTTCAGATCCACACAAGCATAGGATCAACACAAAAGAAATGTAGAGCACAAACCGAACCATATTCTAAACACACACACAACTTTTTCTTCACTATTTCTCAAAAGCACTTGGTAACTCATCATATCAGCACACCTATAACACCATAAAGATAGCTGCATGTACTCACAACATCTCAATAGTATCTCAACTATACATGCACAACTTGCAGTCACTTGATTCCTTTCTCCGCAACATTTTGTATTGTGTTGACATCAATGACAACACCACCAAACTCACTCATACTTACAACACATGCAATAATATGAAATAAATAAACTCATGAGAAGATGTACATATACATTGCAAAGGAGAGCAATCACTAACTTAAAATGTGGCATGCAAAATTCAAGTAAGAAAAAGGTTGAAAGAGACACCTAAGCAAGTTTATCTCTAGGAAAGGAAAAATAAATGTGAGAGAATATACCATGGAATATTCTACACTAACACCCCACTTAAGCATAGTTTAGGTGGGTACAAAGAAATTGGGTTCCAAAAACTAGATTTGATAAGGTGCCTAGGTACATTGCATTCTCTCGTAAATTGGAGAAAGGAAGAAAACCTTGTGAGAAAAAAATTCCCTCCAAAAGAGATAAAAAAATGTGCAAGTGTATGAGACATAGCACAAAAACACCCAAAGATGATAGTCCTAAAATATTTACAAGATAAAGACCATGTGTGCCCCCACAAAGAAGATAAAGTAAACACAAAAATTCACATGGAGAATGTTGTAGTAGGTTCCTCTACAAAAAATGATGCCTCCCCCTTTTAAAACATAGAAACTTGGAGCTATCAAATTTTTGAATTCTCACTCAAATACAATATATGAAAGAATTGATATGTATGAATTTGAAAAATTCTCATGTTTCCCAATGTTGATGCTAAAATGAGTCATAATAAAATCAGGTTTCTTAGACCTAACTAGAACAAGTGACCTTTCAAATTCATGTGAATATTGATGACGAGTAGGATATAAAGGAGTCATCTATGGAGTGTCAATGCATGCCATGTGGCTATAATCCAAATCTTATAGTCCAAGTCCTACTACAAAAACATTTTGATGCCTAACAAAGTGAAGCATCTTTGAAATCCATAGTAGTGAAAGAACTAGATCATCAAGGAGAAGATGCAAGTACTCAACACTCTCATCAAGATCCAAAATATTTCTCTACAAACAAGAAAGATATTTGAGGTAGAAATGTATCCCAATGGTATGTAAACTAATATCAATATCCTACTACAAGGAATCATCAAAAGGTCTCTAGGAAGCAAAATGGAACTCTGATGTAGCAATACGTAATGGTGGAGGATATTTTAGGCTTGTTCTAAGAATTTGAAGATTCAAGTGACCAACCTGAGCCTCTAATGAACTATCCACACTTGTTGCAGGAGTGTGAACCTTAGAGAAGAAATCATTAGGAGAAAAGTGTGAGAAGGTGTAAAGATAAGAGAAATTATCAACCTTTCCAGCTGTAACAACCTCCCTTCTCTATAAATTTTAAATAATAACCAAATTTAGCATGAAATCAATACTCTTCCCTGCCCCACTATTTGTAATCTAATATATGGAAATAATATTGTTGGACAATTTAGGAATGAAAAATAAATTAGTCAAATATCCTTCACCTATGTGAAAGTTTCATTTCCCACAAACACTCATATAAATATTGATAGTATGTATCTATAGATTAAAATGAAAAGAATAAATCCAAGGAAGAAGCCATGTGATGAGAAGCTCTAGAGTCAAGAATCCATCTACAAGACTCAGAGACTGTAGATGTAACAAGTGATTTTCCCTTGCACTTTTGTTTTTCTTTTGTCAAGTAGTAGATTTTTCCATTGATGAGGATGATTAGATTGAGGGATCCCTATGTTATGACTCTCAAGAAGATGTGTTAGGTGTTAGCACTGAGTTAGCAATGAAGTCATCTAGAGAAGCCATTTTGCATGTGGCTTCAATATCCCTTTTGGTCGAGTAAAAGGTAGACACAACTATAAAATATTCAAGACCTAATTTAGAGAGTATAAAAATGACTAGTTAATCATGCTTTTTTTGTATCTCACATTTTTTTAACTTCAACCTCAATGACTTAGACTTAGTGAAAATGTATTCTAGGGTGTCAAATTTCCTAGAGCTCAAACTTATGAGCTCATTCTGTAACTCGTGATTCTTCATTTCATCTAGCTACCCAAAGAGTTTTTCTAAGGTTGTTCAAACTTAATTAGGTGTTTTTAAAGCTTCAACATGAAAGAAGAGTTTAGGACAAATTACACACAGAAACCAAAAAGATTGATCATGTTTGTTAAACCATTTTAATTTAGCCTCATCATCAACTAGTTCAATCTCATTACCCTTAGTTAACCTATACAAACCTATATTCTTAAGCACAAGTTATACTTTAAGTTTCCATTGGTGATAGTTAAAAGGTGTTAGAGGAGTAACTGGTTTTTGTGAATACATGCTTTAATCAGAGTTGTTTGTACAAAGGAAATGCAAAAATAGAGTGTGGAAGGAATTTGGAAATGCACATAACACAACATAATATCCCCCACACACCCCCTACCCATAGACTTATATAGTTGGAATGAAAAATGACACTTAATAAGATTAGTGAAAAACTTATTGAATAGATTGAACTCAAATAAATAATTTAAACAACTCCAAATAACCAGTCAAAAGATTTGAAATTTAATTTTTCCTACTTTGCCTATTTTTACCCTCTAAAATAATTAAATTGCCTTTAAATTAGAGATTGAAAGGCAAGTCTGTGGGAACCAATAAAGGAATGTAAAGAAGCAAACAACCTCAACTAGTCACATGCAAAAAAGATTTTGCAATATCGAATCCAGCGGCATGCAAAAATACACAAGCATAGAGAGAGAAAAGGTAAGCCCTCATGACCTGCACATGCAACGCCCAAAGACAAAGATCACGATTTTGGTTATTACTTCATACCCTACA
The DNA here is from genome assembly GCA_007258455.2 of Sequoia sempervirens. Lineage (NCBI taxonomy): Eukaryota > Viridiplantae > Streptophyta > Pinopsida > Cupressales > Cupressaceae > Sequoia > Sequoia sempervirens. Next base: position 408,005,034 of record VDFB02270651.1, on the reverse strand, counting down.
AAGTGAATTAGGTAGATCCAAGAAATTGCACCCTCTTCCACACTGATTGCAGTTTCGACTTCTTTGCAATCAATCGCTAGTTTGATCTTGGTCTTTAGATGCAGTTTTACCATGCATTCAAATTCTGGTTTTGAAAACTATGTTGTAAACCCACACTTTCAATGCCTTCAAATTCCAGTTTCAAATCACCTAGAGATTGTCCTTCCGCCTGTTATTCTTCAGTCAGCCTTTATGATGGTAGCCTCGTAGAGATCAAACATAAGTCAACTATTATATTATGGATCACACAAACTATTAGCTCAGATCGTGCAAGCACAAAAATCATGCTATTGTTAGATAAGTGATGCCGAGCTGCTAGTTTAAGAGTTGTGCATGAAACGCAAACTAGTGGCATATTTAGAATTCTATGCTAGGAAATTTGATTTGTGCATAGAAAAATAGTATCAGTAAATAGATTTTTTCATGTTGTTAATCTGATAAAGTATAATTGAAGAGAAATAAGTTTGAAAGTCTGAGCAAAAACGTTGTAATCTATTTTGAGAGATTAAATGAATAGAAGAAATATTTGACCGTGTTATAAAAATTTCTGTTTATTGTCTATTTTTTAAATTTAAAAAGTGGAATCAAAGCACTTACAATATGAATTTGAATTGGGACAAACCTAACCTTTGTAACTCATTGGTCAACATTACCATCACTCTAGTCTTATAGACTCACTTAGTACCAATACATTTCTGGTAGAAGTCAAGTACCAATTTACTTATTTTTCTCCTTTCTGAGAGATCACAAAGTTTTTCCTCTTTTCTCTGACATAGAGAAGACTTGTGATCACTTTCAATATGTCAACATTACAAGCAATCATCGAGAACTTGAACCAAACATTCAAACCTTTTTTGACCACTATTTCTTTTTACATGTGAATATTTAGGTTTGTACAACATTTTAAACATATTTGTAATATTTTTCCAATCAAATACATAAATCTATCCATAATTAATCTACATACAATCTTTCATAGATTGTCTATTCCATGCTTTATTTCAACATGTGTTTTAGAATGACTCTTCAATCAACAAATTGTACATGGATGAAGATCCCAATGCATTTTCTTTCTATGTCCTTCCTTGTTACAATAGAGCATTCCATGCATTGCATTCCTTGAGCTTATTTGTTTCAACCTATAAGACTTGTAACATCGTTTCTATCTCTCTTACCATTAACATATCTAAGGCTGCCATTCTTTGGCTTCACAATTAGATGAAAGGGCTGTCTAATTCATTGCCCATATTTTCCAAATGTTTTTCCTTCATAATCCTTCTTTTCATGATTTTCGTACCACATATTTTCAAACTATCCTTTGATTTTAACATCACAACCTTCAACATATGTAGATTCACAACCATTTTTACTTCAACCTTACACTTTTTACCTAAAGAAGTTTTGGTTACATCACTTGTATCAAATGAATAAGACAAACCATTTTTATCACAAGATGTATTGCATATCAAAGGCTTAGACCTCAAACACTCATTTTCCTTTAAGTATAGTACAAGTAATTGATATAACTAATTATTTTTTTCTTTCATCTTTGCTAATTCATCCTTTTGAGAATTATTTTCCTTTTCAAAATACTTCAAATTTTGTTCTAAATCTTCATTCTTCTTTTTTTAATTTCATCAAACAAATTCAATTTTTTTTCTAGTTCTTCATTTCTCTTTTGAATTCTCACCAATTTATCATTTAGAATATTATTTTCACACATTAAAAATGTTATTGTCTTTCTCTAATTTTTAGCCAATCTTTCCCATTGAAATAAATATTTTACATTTACTTGGTGCTACTACTTTACTTGATTTTTTGTCAAATTTTGGCAGTTGTTCTTGTCAATATCATCAATAATACCACCGTTCAAAATAGATTTGAACATTTCAACATGATTTTTTTTATGACCATAAACTCCCCCTTCATCAAAAATCACATCTCTTGACACAATAATGTTATTAACTTGAGAGGATTATACAACCTATAAGCCTTACATTTCTCACTATATCAAACAAAAATACACGACTCGTTGTTTGGATCAAGCTTTTATCTCTTAATCAATTATATAATATAGGGTAAACAACTAGAAACTCTGGAATGATTAACAATAGGATTTTTCTCATACCAAACTCAAGACTTCAATTGAGAATGTATACTAATTTAGCAACTACATCACCCAAAAAATAATTTCATAATCCCTTGGTTTGTAACATACTCCTTGTCATTTCAACCATTGTACAACTTTTTGTTTCAGCTACTCCATTTTGATGAGGTTTGTAAGTAGAGGCGAGTTGTCTAATGATACCATTCATATCACAATAATTATAAAAAGCTTTGATTCCAAATGAAGATATTGAAATAAGTCCTTGCTCTTAAATCAATTGATTTAATGAATATGATACTAGAGAGAAAACTAACATCAAAGAATAGTGATAAATAAAATCACTTAGTGTTCTAACCAATACCACTCAATAAACATAAATAATTGATTAATCATTGATTTTCATGAATATAATAATTTATTATTTTTTTCTAGAATGTATATCTATTACAGAATATTTTTATCAAAGCTTATACAAAACAACACAAGGGAGAATTTGATGGATAATTCTTGCAACCTCTAAGAAATAGATCATAGCATCTATCATACATTACATGGATTATTTGCACATGTCTTTGAAACTAGCATATTTGAAATAAGAACCTTTAGTTATTTAATGTTAAAAAAATTCAACGTTAGAATCAAGATCTTCTTGAGAATAGTAGCACCAGATCACCCACAAGAGATGGACAATTGCACACCTTGCATTTTCTTATAAACAAAAGTATGCAAAAAAATGAATGAGAAGATAGAGAGATGAACACAATAGTTTGGAATAAATAAACTCATGGGAAGATGTACATATATAATGCAAGGATAGCAATCAAACTTCATGCAAGAAAAAAGCTAAAAGGAAAACCTAAGTAAGCTTATTTCTAGAAAAGGAAAAGTCTATGCAAGAGAATATATGATGGAATATTCTGCACTAATTGTTTCTTTAAAGTGATCTAAGCAGTCAATTAAACACATTCAACCTACATTAACTAAATTGAGAAAAGGGAATGTTCTTATAGTAGCATGTGCAAATTATTCTACAAAATGTAAATAAGAAGATAGATGATACATATCTTGATGACAAAAGAATGTGTGTTTGTATTAGATGTATTAGATTATTTATTTATTAGAAGACAAGCTTGTACACTTGGAACAATGTCACAATTGATGATCTATATACTCTAAGTTAGAACTTGTATCAACAATCAATAATCTTTGTTCGAGAACCTCAACTAGAGGATATATGTTTGATTTATTATTTCTAAATGTTTTTGAAGTAGATAATATTCAGAAATAGACACCAAAAGTGTATAAGAACCAAAACAGTAGGCAAGTACCCAAGTACATAGACTTACATTTATCTTTTTACTGTGCCAACATAAAATATGTTACATTTAATTGTTCTAATGTGCTACCCTAAAAATTTGAAGACTCCAAATTACATGTTTCATTTACGCATTGAAGGCTTGAACTTTCTAAAATCCAACTATGAGAAAGTGGAAATCCCCTTTTTTTTTATAACTTTCAATCCAAAATTTACATACACCCAATGAAAATTTATATCCTTGAAAATTTATTTATCAGATCTTAAATCCCAAAATCCTATCATTTTCATCCAATCATTTCCATCCATCTAAAAGTGAAGGCTTTCTTAGGTATTTTGTTCTTCAAGAGAGCTGGGTAGTAGAGCATAAGATTCAATAGGTTAATCCACTTCTCTACCAATCCAACCATTCCAAGGTGGAATTCTTACATGACATTACAGTAAAAATTACATCCAATTAAATTAAAAAAAAAAAAAAAATTAATTTTTTTTCCACTTAAAACACAAACTAAACATTGAACAAACTATACAGAAAATCAATTGCGATGTAACCCTGCAAAGAGCTGCTTTTCCACTGTGTCAGTCACCAAAGATGTCAAACGCTTTAAATAAAAAAGATCTCATATCCTTTGTTTCATAAGGCTGTCTCCAAATCAAACTATACATAAATTATCATGGTGATAGAATGTAATGCTTTTACTCCAGTCTATAAGATTAAAGTAGTCTCAAGCTCTCATAACATAACTTACATGGTTGATTCATGGTATTTTCGGCTTTGGTAATGCTTTGCAAGCTTTTGATGTCTGATTCTATCCTTGCTTTTAGCACTGACATTATTTGAGAAAAAAACTAACAGAGATAGAAAACCAAAAAAATCTTACAGCAGATATGAAAGAAAAAATTATATGAGAGCAGCAACAAAGTAAAGTGAAGCATATTTGTTTACGCCACTATATAGTGGTGGATTTACTGTTATAAGACTGTCTTTGGAGGGACCTCCAAAACACTTATTTATAAGACTCTTATATATATTTACAAAGCAAACAGCTTGTAAAACACTCTAGAGAGGCAGATATCAAATGCTCAGTGTTCCACATACTGAAATGTTGTAGATATATTCTACTAAATACACATTATTTCCAAAGGTTAGTTTCTTCGTGGATTTCTGATTCTATCACTATCACCACTTTTTCGTAACATTCGGTTTTGAGTTTTACTGTGGGTGTTATTTTTTCTTACTAAAACATCTGGCCATCACTCTTATATGATAATTTAATACACAAAAAGTAGCCTCTTTTGCAGAGAAGACTGTAATTTGCCAGCCTCATGCTCTTTGATATCTCCTCTATACATGGCTTGGAAGAAGAGATATGCAGAGGATTCACTTGTTGAAAACTGAGACATATGCACATCTAGGCCGTGCTTTTCAACCTCCTCAATCAGCATGGAAATGCACCTCGCCCTTGCAAAGCTATAAATGTTAATTATAACCTCCCTTCCATAAACATCCACGTCCACCTTAGTAAGCTCTCTGCTTTCTTTTTCTGTTCCCCAACGTTTCTGTTTTGCAAGGAGATTGTCTCTGTGTCCCTTCAGTCGGTATATTTCATCCTGCAGTTTTCGAATGTAATCGCTGGCTTCCTTAAATACCCCACACCTGTCGATCTGCGATGCCAAATACGAATGAGTTCAATACAGTAAGTCATATCTGTGTCCTATATCTTGTAGCAGCACATTTTCATTTAAAAGTTAAAAAACATAATACATTAATTAAGAATTTAAAGAAAGTTGCAGAAATATTTCTATAGAGTTATAATTGTTACTAAAAAATTTATTCAGGTTTTTTACATATTTTCAACTCTCAAGAATGAAAGGAAACTCTGGAGCTAATAAAACACATAATCTTTAGAAAAAATAAATCAAAATGATCAAACCAAATCATTATGAAGGATTTGAAGAAACTATGAAGATTGAGAAAAAGATAAGGATTTCTAGTCTAGGGAATTTTCATTTGTGATTAATACTAGAGTCCTGTTTGGTCAAACAGTTTGCAACGACATTCCATTTTCTAACAATATAAACAAAAGATGCTGAATCATTTTTTTCACAAAAGGAAAAAATTCTACTCCACAAAAGATGTCATCCTCTAAGAAGACTCGTGATTCCTTCCATAAGTCAAAAGGGAGATCTAAATTCAAGAGCTGTGAAAGTTGATTTATTAGTCAATGATCAACAATGCCTTTAGATAGATGAGGAAACGAGGATGAAGCAGTTGGAGAAACTAAAAACAGTTTAACTACATACACATATATTGCTTCCATCATTAATAGTATAACAATGTAATTTATAATGTTATTCTAGCATTCCACTCTTTATTACATTGTTCTTTCAAATGTAGTCCCAAAACAATTCAAATTTCACCTTGCCAGGAGACTTGGTGAGTATATCAACTATTTGAGAATTTGTTGGGCAATACTGAAAGGAATGTGGTGGTGAAAGACTTATTCTTGAATGTAATGACATTCGACATCAATATGCTTTGTTCTTTCATGAAAAACTTGATTCTTTACGAGTTTCAACACCCACCGATTGTCGCAAAAACAATAGGTGGTTTTTCCCCAAGAATCTCCATGTTAGCCAAAATGCGACGTAACCAAATCATTTTGCACACAACTCCTTGTGTGGCACAATATTTGACATTGGTGGATGAGAGAGAAAAAATAATTTGCTTCTTTTACTAATCCAATAAACAGCTCCAAATCTATGATGAGAAACATATCCTATAATTGACTTTCTATCATCAACAGATCCAACACAGTTTGAGTCGACATATCCCAACAAGTAGAACTAAGGGTTATTCTTGTATACTAGACCATAATCAAGTGTACCTCAAACATATCTCAAAACATTCTTAGCTGCAACCCAATGACATTGCTTCGACTCCTACATAAATTTGGAAATATAGCTAATAAGAAATCATAAATCTAGTCTGCTATAAGTCAAGTAAATGAGACTCCCAACAAGCTGTCGATAGAGAGTTGCATCTACTTGAGGTGAATCCTAGAAGTGAGAAAGTTGCAAACCTTTCTCCATTGGAATGGACATAGGTTTACAATTGGACATTAAAAAAAAAATTAGGAGTGTCTTGGCATATTTCATCTACGAGATAAAAAAGTGATACTTCTTTCACTATATCTCCAAACCAAGATAGTAATGAAGTAGCCCCAAGTTTATCATATCAAAGGATTTTTCAGATTATTATTTACATCATCAATGAAATTGTTTGAGCTTCCTGTGATCATAGGATCATCTACATACAAGAAAAGAATGACAATCTCTATGTCTACCTTATTAAAATAAAAATTTGGATTTGAGGGGCTATGAATGAAACCATGTTGCAAGAGGTGACCATGTATTTTTATGCACCATGCCCTAGGGGCTTGTTTAAGCCAACAAAATGACTTTATGAGATGACATACATTTTCAGGACGATTTTCATCAATGGATCCTTCTAGTTTTTTCATGTATACTTCTTCTTCTAGATAACCATTTAGGAAAGCACTCTTGATGTCTATTTGATGAAGCTTCCATCCTTTCTATGGTGTCAGTGCACAAAAAAATCTAATTATTTTCAGCTTTATAGTGGGTATGAAGGTCACCTCATAATAAATAACCCTCTTTCTAATAATATCCCTTTGCAATAAGTCATGTTTTCTATTTGTTGATGGATCCATCTACCTTGTATTTTTCTTTGAGATATCATCACATCCTATGGGTTTCTTCCTGTAGGTAGATCAACAAGTTCCCATATTCAATTTTTTATCAGAGAATCATACTCAACATCCATGGCCTTCTTGCATTGTGGCTGACTTAGGGCCTCTCAAACTATATCACATTCAATTATATCAACAACTAAACTCATCAATGCAAGATTTATCTAATTTATCACCTATATTCTTGTTATAACTCTTGATAAGAGATTTGGAAGAGAATCTATCTATGGGAGTCCTTGATGGTCGTTTGAAAAAATTTCATACATTGATTTTGTTTCTTATGTGAAGAATGATGTTCCAAAGGTCCAAGATCAACAAACAACTCTCCTTGTAGATCTTCTTCTTTCTGAGAGGAATATTTATTCTCATCATCTAACTATGAGAGAAATCTATGAGAAGTGGTTGAATCTTCCTTATGTGTTGAGAATTCATATGATGGCTCATCACATACCACGTCTGAACTCTCATAAATCTTCCATGTCTCAAGACCCATGAGTCAATAAGCTTTTGAAGAAGTGTTGTACCCCAAAAAGATGCATTGGAGAGTCTTGGAATCAGTCTTTTGCCTCCTGTTAGCTGGGACATGCATATATGCAGCAGAACCAAATACTCTAAGATGAGATATTGAAGGCTTATAACCACTCCATAGCTCTTCAAGTTTATTTTCTTGAATATATTTGTAGGAGACCTATAAAGAAGATACATAGCTATCTAGATTGCTTCTACCCAAAATCGATCCTCCAATTGAGCTGAGGAAAGAATACATTGAGAAATTTCCATGATAGTCTAATTGTGAGGTTTTTCAATTCTATTCTACTAGGGTGTATAGGGGAAGTCAAGTATTTTTTTATTTCATGATGCTTCAAGAATGCCAAAAACTCCCTTTGATGTGAATTCCCCCCTCAATCTGAGTGGAGGAGAAGAAGAGACTTACCTATCTCTCATACAACTTGCTGGTAGATGTCTTGAAAGTGGAAAAAGGCTTCACTTTTCTTCATGAGAAAATACACCCAAGTCTTACGAGAGAAGACATCCATAAACAATTGAAAGTACTTGCATCCTTGAAAAGAAGTGGGCAATGGTACACACAGATTGGTATGCAGAATCGAAAGACATTTCTTGGCATGGAAGCTACTTGACTCAAACGGATCTTAATGTTGTTTTCCTAAAAGACATCTAGGAAATACATGAAAATAATGGAAAATATGAGGAATTCCTCTTACCATCTCCTTAAAGTTGAGCTAATAGAGGGAGCCAACTAAAAGGTGCCTGTATCAATAATTCTAGAGAATAGTTGACTTGATCATAGTGACAAATAAAGAAAATGTAGAGGATGAAACTACATCTAGTGTAAATAAATGATCCTTCATAAAAGTGCTAGCAATTGTCATACCTTCTCTAGAGATCAAAAAATATTTGATATCTTCCCTGACCTAAAACTCCACCTTAAGGTTTTGATTCAAAAGTTGATAAGTAGAAAATATATTTTCTTTTAAACTTTGAACATAAAGCACCTTTGTGAGGGTCCAAGTTCTTTTCTGAAGAGGAATGGTGGCATTACCAATTTATTTTGTAAGATACTCCTTATTGTCTACAATTTGAACCTAATCATCAGTGGGCTGATTAGTCGGTGTATCAAAGAGCTCTTTATTTCCTATCATATGCTTAATGGTGCCAGAGTTAATCAACCAAGCATCCCTTAAAGGCTACAAGCTTTGAGGAATAAGAAAACTATTTTTATTAATGTTGCAATTGGTTGTATTTGGTGTGTCCTCATTAGTTGTATCATCTTGTTGGGTTGTGATATGTCCTTTATGCTTCCATTGGTGAGGACGTCATTTTGAGTGAAAATTGCCTCCACTAGACGTTCCTTATTTACTACAATTTCCTTGAGTTGGGCCATTATACCAACAATGATTAGTATCATGTGTGTGGGTACTACAAATGTAACACCATTGATTTTCCTTCTGAGGCTTCTATAGCTATTGTGAAAACCTTTTTGATTGCTCTGTGGTTGTCCCTTTCAAAAAATTTGGCCATGCCATTTTCTCAATATCTGTTCTTTATCTTGAAACTCATCTTGCATTGACTAGATGGCTTCTTCTAGTTGGAGAAAATTCAATAGTTCTTCAAATGAAACCTTCCACTTGGTGATGTACTATAACAAAAATTTTGAATTAGGAAGGAAGAGCTCTCAAAGTGATCAAAACAAGTAGTTTGTCCTCTAGCTTTTCTTAGAGGGAAACAAGCTCTACTCAGAGCTCTAATATTCAGCATAAGAACTCCTTTGCTTTCTCACCATCTTGTATATTAAGTTTATGAAGCTTGAAATAGAGATCAAGGATCTTGGTCTGATTGTTTACCTCATAAATGGTGGATAGATCATCCTATCCACCTCTGACATTATCGCATCCTGAAAATGTGGTTGAACCTCATTAGATATGCTAAGGGTGATCAACATCAAGGTTTTTTGCATCGACCTTGTCAAACTTTTTATGCTCATCTACATCAGGTGGACACTTCATTGCACTAGTAATGATTCCCCATAGTTCTTCAAAATGAAAATCATGCATATTTTCATCTTCCAGGCAACGTAGTTAGACCCCTTGAGGAGTGGAGCATTTGAGAGAAGCAACTTTTGTGCAAATATGATGACATCATGAAAATTAAAATAAAAAATTTATTCCTCAAAAGGAAATTTTATTATTTAGGGTAACATACACATCCTTTTAAGGATAAAATGAGTCTTGGAGACAAGCTTAGTATGCTCATGTAGTGAGATGGGGATGCTTGTGTGGACATTCTACTTCACATTCATTATTTTCATCATAGCCTTTGTTGATCTTAACACAAATTCTCCTTGTTTGGTATCACACAACAAATAGGAAATACTCTAGTAACTCTTGCCTAACAAACTCACCTATTTTTTAAATTGTTGGTGGTTTGGAGAGTGCCTACAAGAGCAAAATAGAAGTCGATGTTCTCTAGGATTTCATCTCAACCTCTTAGTTGTTTCCAATTTTCATGGTTTCTTGCAACACTGCTTACATCAACTGACATAATTGGCATCCATGAGAATCTAATTTATACTTCAAGTGATGGTCTTGTTTCATACAAATCACCAAGAGTTCTCAATGAATTGTTTAGTCTAGCATCTCCTAAAATGCATGCTAATGTTATTCTCCACACACATTCTTATTGCAAATTCCTTCTTTCCATATTTCAAACAACATTGCTCAACATGATTATGATATTCCAATCACAGATTACAAGATGTAATAAATGAAGAAAAATATTAATTGCAAAAGGAAACAATGAAATAAAATGGCTCATCTCTTGCTATATATATTGTACTCATTCCTAATCTATTAATCAATAAAAATCAAGTTAATAATTGAATGCACTTATTTAGAGTTTATTATTCTTCTCATTTTTGTCAATTGTGCAATTTGTAACTCAACTAGTATTCTTGAAATTCTCATGTGCTTGATATCATAGTGAAGAGTTGTGAAAGTTGATTTATTATTTGATGATCAACAATGTCATTATATAGGCAAGGAAACAAGGAGGAAGTGGTTGAGAAACTAAACATAGTGTAACTATATATGCATACCACTGCCATCATTAGCAATATAACAATGTAAAAATGTTATGCTAACACAAATTATAGAATTCATCTCATATATTATCTTCTTCTAACCCAACTCACTTGCTTTCTCTAGAGCCACAAGGATGATTGAGGCCTTCATCTAATCATTAATTCCAAACCCTATAAGTTATAATATAAAAACAATTGAACTAAACAACACTATTGTACCCAACTCCACAAAACTATATTTCACCTATATTACTATGAAAATAAGGTCATCAACATTGATTTTGAGAAAAAAACCATTGAAACGTCCATTTACTTCCTCTATTAATCTCATTAAAATATTTGATCCTAAATCCAAAAATATTGAAGTCAACCAAATGATCAAAATCTAATTGCCTCAAAATTTAAAATCATAGAGAGTTAAGATTTCATCCATAAAACACTTAGCCACCAAAACGCCTTCTATTGAGTCCAAAATCTTTTGCTAGATATATTCAATAAGACTAATAGTTTTGAAAATCTAACAATTTCTTTCCAACCAAACTTGGAAAATAATAAAGATGGGACCAATGTCCCAATTCATCAAAAGTAAGAGGATGTCCCAAAGTAGTGTAAAAATAAAACAAAAAATGTAGCATGGACTAGAATGTGGTCCTAGATGTGCCATCACTGCCTCCAAAAACCTTTTGAAAATGAGTATTAAAATAAAATATAAACTACACTTCTCATTACTCCCATAGAAAACACAATTGAAAGGATCATGAAATTCTATATTTTTTATATTTCTATATTAAAAAATTATTTTAATAAAATAATTAAAAGAATATTTTAAAAAGTATTGTTAGCCTGAATAAAATTATAATTGCACTTATCTAACACATAATTTCTCTTTTTCAAAAAAACTAATTTTACATTCTTATCTACACATGAGGTGATAAAAGTTTATGTTCTACAAATCCTAGCTACATTTTATGTATTTTATTTCTTGAATTGAAAAAATATATATCATTTGATTATTCATAAAATGATAGGATATGTAAATATAAGGAGTTTTAATTTGGTAATGTGATATTAGGAGTAAGTTCATTTCAGCTTGAGAAATTAGAAAGTATGTTGTCATTAAATTAAATTAAAATTTTATATGATATAAATTATAAAATAAATAAAGTTGTTTCATAAAAAATGGATTCCATCTTTTTTATTCATAGTTTAAAATAATAAAATGTTTGTTGTGATTTATTTCAAATGGATATTTGATGTTAAATTTTGAATTGTTACAAATGGGGGACCTCATCCTCAACATAAACACTCAACAATAACATCTCAATGGGATTTGAATCTTGGTGGTAAGAACAATCATATTTAAACCAGCAGACAAACTAAGTGTTCTTGTCTACTGTTCAATCTTCACAATTTTTTTGTCTCCATAATAAGTTGGTTTGATTTTTATGATCTATTTTTCCTTTAAATTTTACATTTTTGTTGGTTTCTTGGATTTTGTTGGTTCTTAGAAGAGGTAGGTTTGAGCAAAACCTCCTTAAATTTTTATCCTATGAACTTTAATGGTAATTGTTACAATTTAGAAATACTTTATTTTGAAGTCTTATTTCATATATTTATCTGTTTTTCATAAAAAGAGAGTTTTTGTTGAAATGTATTTAGTTTTTGTTTGTATATTTTTTTAAAGAAATTAAAAAATAAAAATCAAATATATAATTTACTATAATACTAAGATTGCTTCTAGATTGGCTGTGTAAATTTAAAAACAAAAATAAAAACAAAGTGAGTCCAAAAACATGAGTTGTAATTTATGCACTCAAGAATCTATTTAGTTTGTACCCAACTCAATATTTTAAATTTTTTGTAGGATACGAATTGCAAAATCAAGGGAGATCTGCTTAATGGGTACTGAGTTCAATTCTTAATAATCTTGTCTTTTACCGTTTCTGGATTTGAGCTTCAAAACTTACACACAATCAAATCCGAAAAAAACAAAAGACATTATTATAAATTATCAAAATCCAATAACATTAATCTTATTAATCTCATAACAATTAAAAATGAGAATCTGAAGACAAGATTCACTACTTTCAAGAAAAAGTATATATTAATCCATATACCTATTCCTTCAAACATAACAATGATAAATAAATATCATATTTTAAATTTTAAAAGAAATCCTATTAATTCGAGTAAACAATATTCAGTTCAATTCTTATTAATCTTGTCTTTTATTGTTTCTGGATTTGAACACCAAAATTTGCACACAATCAAATCCAAAAACAACAACAGACATTATTATAGATTTTCGAAATCGAAAAACATTAATTTTATTAATCTTTTAACAATTATAAAAATCTGAACACAAGATTCAATACTTTCAAGAGAGATTATATATTAATCCATATACCCATTCATTCAAACACAACAATGATAAATAAATACCATACTTGAAATTAAAAAAATTACCTGTTTAACTGAGTAAACAATAAAAGAAGGCCGTTTTAAATTACCTTAGGTAGAGTGATTGGTATAATAGATTCCAGTTTTGCACAGAGATATTTCATTCGATTCCTCCTCAATTGCTCTGCAATCATTGGCGACTTTGTATTGCCACAATCAGTTGAACTCAGTCCTCCCAACACAACATCAGCAAGTGTTCCATTATTTGAAGAGTGAATAGATCTAACAGGTAGAATACAATTTTCAGGTTCCATAACCGATGAGCATTCCGCGCATTCTACTACCCGGTGAGGCTTCTCTTATAAGGTCTGAAGATGACGTCAATGGCATTTGGTGCACTGTTTGTTTGGTGAATGATACATCCGCATCTGCTTACAGTTGATTAGACTGATATACTAATCAAGTCACCCACGTTACATCCATGGAATTTAGTCCTCTTTCTGGAAGGAAGATAGCATAATGTAATAGGAATCGTCTATCCAGCCTCCAGATATTTATTGAATGCTGACGAGTGATGATGATATTTATTGAATGTTGACGATGAATATGCACAATATTCATGTGGTAGAAAAATGACTAAAAGCACGTGAACTTACAAGAGTTTTAGTTTGGCCCGGCTAGTGGATTGGGATAATCTTCTTTTTTATTGAAGGATGGATTGATGCATATTGGTTTGTTTATGTCTTTTAATGTTAGTTTCTGTTTTTTGTTTTCTTGGTTTGTTATTTAATATCTTTTTCTAGGTCTTTCAATATTATGGTGTTATTTAGGATCTATTTTTTTTTGTTGATTTTTAATGTACAAAGGTTAGTTTTTCTTTTTGGTTGGTAAATAGTTTTTTGATTAAATTTTGATCTTTGGTATTTACGCTAGTATTTGAATTCATATGATGCAGGAGCATCTAACGGTGTAGGGGAATCTTGCATCACCCAAAAAAAAAATTATTTTTATTTTCTTTAGTTGTTTTGAGTCACATGATGGCACTTAAGGGGTATAAGATTGTCAGACATAAAAAATAGTGCAAATCGGGCACTTACTATTTTTAGTAAGTCGGTCAAAATGAGCTCGTATGGATGTGAAAATTTACCCCAAGGAGTAGAGTTGAAAAACATTTATGGTCGTGAAAGAATCACCTCAATACCCTGCACGGTTTGTGAGAAATTAAAATGTTCGTCCTGAGAAATTTCTCCAATGTAGCTTCAAATTCAGATATAAAACTTTCGAGACCCTGAAATAGCTTAAAAGGTGGCCGAACTAACCTATAGTCAATTTGTGTGTTGTAGAGCTCGTCGAGAGCTTTCCAACGATATGCAATAATAGCGAATTGGATACCTAGATCAAAAGTTATGGCTCTATGAAGTTGGTCCTCCAAAAAGTGAATTTTATAAAAAAAAAATTCCTAGGCTAGAAATCAAATGATGGGACTTTTGGTGCCAGAGCAAAAGGGAAAATTTGATCTTTCTAGAACATTCTAGGCCAGTTATTGGGGAAAATAAAAAAGGGTTAAGTGGGGGTTGTAGAAGGTGGCCCTGATAGAGCAAATTGCGGCTCCAAATAGTAGATTTTTTTCTTTTTAGAGTTGATTTTGTTGTAATGAATCAAGCCCATGAGGTTGTAGCATGTAAGCTTGGAATCTATAATTTCATTTTCTGAAAATAATTGAAAGTAAGTCATTTTTCTATCTCGCATCTTTTGTGTTGATATATGTTGTGTTTTCTGTGGGGTTGGACGGTGTGGCCCTCATCAAGTGGTATCAGAGAAGGAGTTCTTGAGCCTGTAACAGAGCGTCAAATGTGAGGCAGTTGCAACAAGACCCGTGAGTGTGGGTTGAGTTCAAGATGCCTCCAAGAATTTCCTAGTATGGTAGAGGTAGAGGCTGAGGTTGTGGAGGAAGAGATCCACTAAGAGATGAAATTAGAGTGCTTAGAAGGAAATTAGAAACATTGCAATAAGAGGTTTGAAGAAGAGATGTGCAACAAGATAAAGATGACAATCAGGATAAAATGGAAGAAGAAATGGAAGAGCACTTGAGCAAGATCCAATGGATCCTAGAGAAACAAGATTGTTGTGAGCGATCTCAAGCATTAGGAAGAGACCTAAAATGGAGGTTTCAACTTTTAGTGAAAATATGAATCTTGAAGAATTGATTGATTGGATCAATGACATGGAGGAATTTTTTGAGTTTGAGGAGATTCAAGGTCCTCACAAAGTGAGGTTTGCAAAGACAAAATTGAAAGGTCGCGCTAGTATATGGTGGAAAGAGGTCTAGTTAGAAAGATGAAGACAAGGGAAAGATAAAATTTTCAGATGGAACAAAATGGTGTCAAATTAAATAAACAATTCATTCCAGTCGATTACGAATTGGAGTTGCTCAAGAAGATGTAGAGATTGAGGCAAGGGACAAGGACAATGAAAGAATACATAGAGGAATTTCACGAGGTCTTGATTTGAACAGGGAATTCTTAGGCGAATAAGGAGAAAGTTGCTCATTATATTAACGATTTGAAGCCAAGCATACATGAAGAATTGGCACTGGTGAGAATGACCACTATTGAGGAGCTTATCAATTTTCTCTAAAGGTTAAAGAATAAATAAACAAGAGGTTTGAGAACAAACAACGAGGTAGAGGCTATGGAGCAAAGATTGGTGGACAGTCATATGGAGGTCAAAATGAAGATCAAAAGAAGGGTAAAGGCTCTAGTAGTAGCCAAAACTAGAAAGGAGATAACACCTACCATCCTCGTGATCAGAATAATGGAGACCAATGAGGAAGAGGGAGAACTGGACAAGGACTAGGAAGAGGGAATTTCTGTGGAACTTGTTTCTAGTGTGGAGAAGGACATAGAGCCTATGAGTGTCCTCAACATCAAGGAAGGACAAATAGAAGACCTATGGGTAATGCACGAGTTGCACATGTAGATGAAGATGTTGAGTCTTCACATTCTAAGGATGCAAAAAGAGGAGAGGTTCTTGTTACTAGAACAACCTTATTGAATGAGGAGAATGAGCCAACTCAAAGGAAGAATTTGTTCCAGGTAAAGATTACAATGTTATTATTGATGGAGGTAGTACTGATAACCTTGTTTTAGAAGAAATGGTTAGTAAGTTGTGGTTGGAGAGAAGAAAGCATCCGAATACATATTGGATTGCTTGGTTGCAGAAGGACCATAAAGCCTTGGTAATTGAACAATGTCTGGTAAAGTTCAAGATTGGAAATTACCATGATGAGGTATTGTGTGATATTATGCCTATGGATGTTTGTCATATGTTGTTAGGCAAACCGTGATAGTTTGATCGGCGAGCAGTACATGATGGACATGCCAACACCTATTCTTTGACAAAGGATGGGGTTTTTCATAAGTTGAATCCCTTAAAAGAGATAGAAGAAAAGGTGTGCAATAATGCAAGAATTTGTTTGGTTGATGGAAGAAAGTTCCTATAAGGTATGAAGCATGAGCATATGTGTTTTGCATTGATCCCTAGAGTTGATAAAGAAGATACTACTGAGGTACCTGTAGAGGTTTCAAATTTGTTGAATGAGTTTCAAGTTATTATTTTTGATAATGTACCTGAAATTTTGTCTCTTGTAAGAAAGATTAGTCATCAGATGGACCTGATTCCTTGGGCCAATTTTTCAAATAAGGTAGCTCATCATATGACTCTAGCAAAGAGTGAAGATTTGAACAATCAAGTGCAAGAGTTGTTGCGAAAGAGGTTGATCAGAGAGAGTTTAAGTCCATGTGCAATACCTGTGGTACTAGCACCAAAGAAGGATGTGGAATGGCAGATGTGTACAGATTCTAGAGCCATCAACAATATCACCATCAAGTATAGATTTCCCTTCCCAAGAATGGATGACACTATGGATTGTTTGAGTGGAACTGAGTACTTCACGAAGATAGATTTGAAAAGTGGATATCACTAGATCTAGATTAGAGAAGGAGATGAATGGAAGACAACCTTCAAAACCAATGAGGGCTTGTACGAGTGGTTAGTCATGCCTTTTGGGCTAACCAATGCACCAAACACATTTATGCAGCTTATGAATGAGGTATTGAAATATTTTTTAAGAAAATTTGTTATTGTTTATTTCGGTGATATTTTGATTTTCAGTAAGACATTGGAGGAGCATTTGATGCATATTTGAAGAGTTTTTGAGAAGCTAAGGGAGGAGAAGTTGTTGATTAATTTTAATAAATGTAGTTTTGTGAAAAGGGAGTTGGTGTGGGTATGTGTAGGATCATGATGGGCCAAAAAGTGGCAATATGTAAGTGATATGATGGTCCACGTGGCTGAAGACATTTTTTTTTCCCAAAATTGATGAAATGAAAAGGGTTTTTAATGGAGATTTTTAGCTTTCCACCAATATAAATTATGCTTTGCTTTGAATTTAATAAATAATTATTATTCATTTTTTATTTGAGTTACGACTAAAGTCCTGATTGATAAGCTGATTGAAAAAAATCTATAGCTTTCAAATGGTATCACATTTTTTAAATTTGAAACACGCGTCACATTCTATGCTTTGCATACTATAGGATTAAAAAGAAAAATTGAATTCCATGAAGCTTTGACCAAGTTAAGGTGGTCAGACATACGAGTTTTTATATTTTTTAAAAGTTGTAACAAAAAATCATAATTAATTATTTACTCGAAAAAATTACAAAAAAATATGCATCACATCCATACATGAGTCCTCTAGTTATATCTAAAATCTTATAAAAGAATATTATCATTTTATTGTGCTTAGGGTGGCGACAAACACCTACTTCTTATTTTTCCCTAAAATTTAAGTATTACTGCATTGAAATTTCAAATTTTCACTAAATATTTTTTTTTTTAAATAAACCTAGTAGTTTAGAAACTACATTAAATTTGCTACAAATTCTATTCTTACATATTTTTGAAATAATATAGATAACTTATTCAAATTTTTACGTCAAGTTGCCTAACTCTAATTTTTCTGAATTTTTTGCCACTTAAGGGCCTATTTTTTCCATGATGATCCTCCACATACCTGTGTATCTAGGATTTTTTCTCTCAGTAGAGGGTCTTAAAATAGATCCAAAGAAGGTGAGAGCTATCATTGAATGGCCTACACTGAGGAGTGTTACAAAGGTAAGATCATTTCATGGTCTAGCAAGTTTTTATAGAAAGTTTATTAATAATTTTAGTAGTATTTGTGCACCTCTAACTGAAGCGATGACAGGGCATAGAAAAGAGTTTAAGTGGACCACAGGAGCAACCAAAATTATTGATATGTTGAAGAAGAAAGTTACAAAGAAAATTATTTTGGCACTTCCAGATTTCAATAAGGTCTTTCAGGTAGATTGTGATGCTAGTGGCACTGCCATAGGAGTTGTTTTGAGTCAAGAAGGTAAGCATGTTCCCTATTTTAGTGAGAAGTTAAATGATGCTAAGAAGAAACATTTTATCTATGATCAAAGTTCTATGCTATAGTTCAAGCTTGGAAGAAAAGGAGACACTATTTGTTTCCAAAATATTTTTTTTTATATACTGATCACCAGGCTTTGTAGTTATCTCAATAGTCAAGGAAAGTTGAATCAAAGGCACTTAAAATGGGTTGAGTTTTTGTAGAGTTATACTTTTGTTTTGAAGCACAAGAGTGGAAGGTCAAATAGAGTTGCAGATGCCTTGAGTAGAAGGAAAAATTTGTTGATAGAAATGAATATAGAGGTTGTTGGGTTCAATGAATTCAAGAGTTTGTATCCAGAAGATCCAGACTTTGTAGAAGCTTGGAAGGCTTGTTTGGAACCTATTACATTGGATAAGACGATATGGTTGTATTTATTAATCCAAGATGGGATGTTGTTTAGAAGAAGCCAATTGTGCATTACAAGGAGTTCAATGAGAGAGAATCTAGAATCAAGGAGAAGCGCAGTGGAGGATTGGTTGAACATTTTGGTTAGGATAAGACCATTTCTCTTGTTAGTGAGAATTATTATTGGCCACAATTACAACAATATGTGAAGAAGTTTGTACAAGGTTGTAGAGTATGTCAGATGGAAAAAGGAACAAGTCAGAATACTGGATTGTATCAGCCACTACTTGTACCTGAGAGGCCATGGGGGAATATTAGCATGGATTTTGTTCTTGGCTTGTCAAGGACACAGAGAGGGCGTGATTCAATATTTACCTAAGAGGCCATGGGGGGATATTAGTATAGATTTTGTTCTTGGCTTGTCAAGGACACAGAGAGGGCGTGATTCAATATTTGTGGTGGTGGATAGATTTTCAAAGTTGGCACATTTCATTATGTGTCATAAGACCAATGATGTTGCTCATGTTGCAAAGTTTCTTTTTAGAGAGGTGATGAGACTGCATGGTCTACCAAAGAGTATAGTTTCAAACAGAGATACCAAATTTGTTGATTATTTCTAGAGGACATTATGGAAGAAGTTGTTCTAGATAGATTTGAAGTTTAGTTTTGCACACTATCCAAAGAATGATGGACAAACAGAGGTGGTGAATAGGAGTTTGGGCAACTTGCTAAGATGCTTAGTTGGAGATAAGCTTAAGGGATGGGATTTGATTATACCATAGGCAAAATTTGCTTACAAAAATTCTATCAATAGGAACACTGGTAAATCACCATTCCATATTGTATATGGGAGTAGTCCAAGAACTGCTTCTGAACTGAGAAAGATGGATAAGGGGGAGAAGAGTAGTGCTGAGGCTAAAGATTTTGCTGAGCACCTGAAGAATTTGCATGAAGAGGTGAAGAATTTCATATCAATAAGATTAACTCACAATATAAGGCTCAAGCAGATTAGAAAAAGAGGTATAAGGAGTTTTGGGTAGGAGATGAAGTCATGGCTCATTTGCAAAAGGAAAGGTTTCTAGTTAGTACATACAACAAGTTAAAGGTGAAGAAGTTTGGACCATGCAAAGATCCTGAAGAAGCATGATTCAGGAAATGTTTATGAGGTAGAGTTTCCTAGTGGAATAAACATTTATTTTGTGTTCATCATTGTTGATTTGACAAAGTATCATGAAGGTGATATAGAGGAGAGTCTGATAAATGAATAGTTGAAATTTCTAGCACCTACTTTAGGGAAGGAAGAGATAGAAGAAATCCTAGATAGGTGTGTGGGTAGAAGCACAAGAAACGAGCAATATGAAGAGTACTTGGTGAAATGGAGAGGAAGACCTACTGAATATTCATCATGGTTATCTGAGGCTGAGGTTAACCGTCTTGGTTTTCCTCTAACTCCTGAGAAGTGATAGGGTCATTTTTCAAATTACCTTGGGTGTCTAATGCAAGAGCATCCAACGGTGTAGGGAAATCTTGCACCACCCAAAATAATTATTTTCATTATTTTCTTTAGTTGTTTTAAGTCCCATGATGACACTTAAAGGGTAGAAGATTGTCAGGTGTCAAAAATAGCACAAATCAGACACTTATTATTTTTATACTTAAGTCAGGCAAAATGAGCATGTATGGACCTGAAATTTATCCCAAGGATCAGAGCTGAAAAAATTTTTGGTTGTGAAAGAATCACCTCAATACCTTGCATGGTTTGTGAGAAATTAAAGTTTTAGTCTCGAGAAATTTCTCCAATGCAACTTCAAATTCAGATATAAAACTTTAGAGGCCCCGAAATAGCTCAAAAGGTGGCCGAACTGACCTACGGTAAATTCATATGTTGTAGAGCTCGTTGAGAGCTTTCTGATGATATGTAATAATAGTGAATTAGACACCCGGATCAAAAGTTATGGCCCTACAAAGTTGGTCCTCCAAAAAGTGAATTTTATAAAAATTTCTTCCTAGGCTAGAAATCAAATGGTGGGACTTTTGGCGCAAAAGAAAAAGTGGAAATGATGTAGGAGCATCCAGTGATGTAGGGAAATCTTGCATCACCAAAAAAAAAATCTTTTCTTTATTTTCTTTAGTTGTTCTGAGTTCCATAATGGCACTTAAGGGGTATAAGACTATTAAGCGCAAAAAAAGGGCACTTACTATTTTTAGTAAGTTGGCCAAAATGGGCTCGTATGGATGTGAAAATTTACCCCAAGGAGCAGAGCTGAAAAAAATTTCCAGTCGCGAAAGAATCACTTCAATACCCTACCCAGTTTGGGAGAAATTAAAGTTTTTGTCTAGGAAATTTTTTCCAATGCAGCTTCAAATTCAAATATCAAACTTTAGAGGCCCCAAAACAGCTCAAAAGGTGCCCGAACCAACCTATAGTGGATTTGTGTGTTGTAGAGCTCGTCGAGAGCTTTCCAACGATATGCAATAATAGAAAATTGGACACCTGGATCAAACATTATGGCCCCAAGAAGTTGGTCCTCTAAAAAGTGAATTTCATAAAAAATTCTTCCTAGGCCAGAAATCAAATAGAGGGACTTTTGGTGCCAAAACAAAAAGGGGCAATTTGATCTTTCTAGAACATTCTATGGCGGTTATTGGGGAAAATAAAAAGGGTTAAGTGGGGGTTGTAGAAGGTGGCCCTAATAGTGTAGATTGTGGCTCCGAATAGTAGATTTTCTTTTCAAAGTTGAATTTTGTTGTAATAAATCAAGCCCATGAGGCTGTAGCATGTAAGCTTTGAATGTGTAATTTCATTTTCTAAAAATAATTAAAAGTGAAACATTTTTTTTTCTCGCATCTTTTGTGTTGGTATCTATTGTTGTGATTTTTGTGGGTTCTGGGCGGTGTGGCCCTCATCAAGCAGTATTAGAGCAAGAGTTCCTAAGCTTGTAACATAGCACTGAATGTGAGACAGTTGCAATAGGACTTGTGAGTGTGGGTTGAGTTCAAGATGCCTCCAAGACTTGCCCAGTATGGCAGAGGTAGAGGCTGAGGTGGAGGAAGAGATCCACCTAGAGATGAAATCTTAGAAGGAAATTAGAAACCTTGCAACAAGAGGTGGGAAGGAGAGATGTGCAACGAGACAAAGATGACAGTGAAGATGAAATGGAAGAGAAAATGGAATAGGAAGAGCAGGATCTAATGGATCCTGGAGAAAGAAGATTGTTGCGAGCAATCTCAAGCATTGGAAAGAGACCTAAAATGGAGGTTTCAACTTTGAGTGGAAATCTAAATCCTAAAGAATTGATTAATTAGATCAATGACATGGAGGAATTTTTTGAGTTTGAGGAGATTGAAGATCCTTACAGAGTGAGGTTTGCAAAGACAAAATTGAAAGGTCACACTAGTATATGGTGGAAATAGATCTAGTTAGAAAGAGGAAGACAAGGGAAAGATCAAATTTCCAGATGGGATAGAATTGTGTCAAAATTGAAGAAACAATTTATTCTATTCGATTACGAATTGGAGCTACTCAAGAAGATACAAAGCTTGAGGCAAGGGACAAGGACAATGAAAGAATACATAGAGGAATTTCACAAGTTTGTGATTTAGACAGAACATTTTGAGGTGAATAAAGAGAAAGTTGCTCATTATATTAACAGGTTGAAGCCAAGCATATAAGAAGAATTGGCACTGGTAAGAATTACCACCATTGAGGATGCTTATCAGTTTTCTCAAAAGGTTGAAGAACGACTGGACAAGAGGTTTGAGAACAAGAAACAAGGTGGAGGTCATGGAGGAAATACCGATGGACAGTCATATGGAGGTCAAAATGAAGATCAAAAGAAGGGTGAAGGCTCCAATAGCAGCTAGAACCAAAAAGGAGATAACACCTACCATTCTTGTGATCTGAATAATGGAGACCAAAGAGGAAGGGGAAGATCTGGATGAGGACTGGGAAGAGGAGGCTTTTGTGGAACCTGTTTCCAGTGTGGAGAAGAAGGACATAGAGGCTATGAGTGTCCTCAACATCAAGGAAGGAAAAATAGAAGACCTAAGGGTAATGCACAAGTTGCACATGTAGATGAATATGCTAAGTCTTCACATTCTGAGGGTGCAGAAAGAGGAGAGATTCTTGTTACCAAAAGATCCTTGCTAAATGAAGAGAAGGAACCAACTCAAAGGAAGAATTTGTTTCACACCATACGTAAGTGTGAAGATAAAGTTTTTAATGTGATTATTGATGGAGGTAGTATTGATAAGCTTGTTTCCGAAGAAATGGTTAGTAAGTTGTGGTTGGAGAGGAGAAGGCATCCGAACCCATACTAGATTGCTTGGTTGTAGAAGGACAATAAAGCCTTGATAAATGAACAATGTCTAGTATAGTTCAAGATTGGAAATTACCATGATGAGGTATTGTGTGATATTATGCCTATGGATGTTTTTCATATGTTGTTAGGTAGACCATGGTAGTTTGATTGGCGAGCAGTACATGACGGACATGCCAACACCTATTCTTTGACAAAGGATGGGGTTCGTCATAAGTTGAAGCCCTTGAAAGAGGCAAAAGAAAAGGTATGCAATAATGCAAGAATTTGTTTGGTTGATGGAAGAAAGTTCCTAGAATAATGAAGCATGAGCATATGTGTTTTGCATTGATCCCTAGAGTTGATAAAGAAGATATAGTTATTGAGGTTCCTATAGAGGTTTCAGATTTGTTGAATGAGTTTCAAGTTATTGTTTCTGATAATGTACTTGAAGGTTTTCCTCTAGTAAGAAATATTAGTCATTAGATGGACTTGATTCCTGGAGCTAGTTTTCCAAATAAGGCAGTTCATCATATGACTCCAGCAGAGAGTGAAGAGTTGAATAGAGAAGTGCAAGAGTTGTTGCAAAAAGGATTCATTAGGGAAATTTTGAGTCCATGTATCGTACCTACAATACTAGCACCAAAGAACAATGGGGAATGACAAATGTGTACAGACTCTAGAGGCATCAACAAGATCACCATCAAGTATATATTTCCTTTGCCAAGAATGGATGATATTATGGATTGTTTGAGTGGAGCTAAGTACTTCACAAAGATAGATTGGAAGAGTGGATATCACCAAATATGGATTAGACAAGGAGATGAATGGAAGACAACCTTCAAAATGAAGGAGGGATTGTACGAGTGGTTAGTCATGCCTTTTGGGCTAACCAATTCATCGAGCACATTTATGTGAATTATGAATGAGGTATTGAAAGAGTTTTTAGGAAAAAAATTTATTGTTTATTTGGATGATATTTTGATTAAATTCAGTAAGACATTGGAGGAGCACTTGATGCATATCCGAAAGGTTTTTGAGAAGCTACTGATTAATTTCAAGAAATGTAGTTTGTGAAAAAGAGAGTTTGTGTATCTGGGATTTGTTATCTCAACAGAGGGTCCTAAAATGGATCCAGAGAAGGTGATAGCTACCATTGAATGGCCTACCCCGAGGAGTGTTATAGAGGTAATATTATTTTGTGGTCTAGCAAGTTTTTACAGAAAGTTTATTTAGAATTTCAATAGTATTTGTGCACCTCTAACTAAAGTGATGAAAGGGGATAGAAAAGAGTTTAAGTGGACTACATGAGTAGCCAAAAGTTTTGATATGTTGAAGAAGAAAGTTATAGAGCAACTTGTTTTGACCCTTCTAGATTTCAATAAGTTCTTTCAGGTAGATTGTGATGCTAGGTTGAAGAGCTTGTGGAAAATGTCAATGAGTCACCTATTGATGAAGCTGGAAATGTTGAAGAGACTGTTACAGAAAGTATTCCTCCTTAATCACCTCCCAAACATGTGCATTCTAATAAGGAGGAAGGATAGGTACAAAATAATGAAGTTAATGTCTCCAAGGAGCAAGATCTAGGACAAGAAGAAGAGGTGGAAACTCTTAAAAGTGGAGATCTCAATGGCTTTGGAGTATAATTAGAACAAAAAATATTTGAAGTACAAAGTCAAGAAAATAAAGAAGATGAGAAAGAACTTGAGAAGATAGAGGAGGTACCTTCTCAATCTCCTATGAAAGAGGAAACACATCTATCTGATGATGAAAACAAAGATGAGGAGCAAAAAAAAGAAGACAATGTTGAAACCAATCAACATGAAAACCATGGAGAGCAGAATAATCCCCATGATAATACAGATTTATAAGTATCAACAACTCCAAATTGGTTGAAAGAATGTTTGAAGCCAAAACCAGTGGTTGTTGAAGAGGAAGCACCAGATTGGGATAAGTTCTTAGCTAGATTGGGGAAAGAAAAAGAAAGGAAGAAAGCTAGATTTGTCTCTAGAATGACAAGAGATGAATCAAATAATAGAGTAATTCATGTTTCTACTCCAATAATTCATAAGCATAAAGATGAAGCTACTAAATTCAATTATAAGGTTGAAACAATCAATCTTGGTCCATCCACAAAGACATAGTAGAAGGAAGATCTAAAAGAATGTATGGATGCAATTCTAAAGAGATTAGATAATGAAACCCAAGAAAAGGAGAAACTACAAAAATAGGTGGAAGAATCACATAAATACATCCAACACTTGGTGAATCCTTTGCAAACACAAGTTGGGGTAAGTGCTTCAGCTTTTGAGGGTATGTTATCAAAAGATGTAATTAATAAGACTGAGAAGATGAAAGCCTCTGTTTAAATCACCGAGTAATCGATAAGTGATGTTGGCCAGAAGGGAGATGATTTCATTGAAAAGGTTTTGCATACATATGAGAAGACATCCTCCTTTCTAGATGAAGTAACAACTGTTAACAAAATGTAAGGGGATAGATGAAGCTTCTATAGCATAGAAAAATCGATCTTTGGATGTTTTCATGCTCATTTGGGTCCTTCTTCTGGATGTTGGCCTATTTTTTCCTTGATTTAATGTTGTAATGTGATTAAGACTTTCACATTAGGTCTTGGGCCATTGTGAACTAATAAGAATTTTATGATGCCTTGCAAAAGTGTTGTGAAGTGTTGTAACACATTTTCACACTTTTCTAGGATCTCATTATTATAATTCACTTAAATATTTTTTTTTTATCATTTACCAAGCCTTATTTCAAAGTGTTTTAAAGTGTTGTAACAAAATTTCATGCTTTTCTAGTATTTTCATCAATAATTATACCTTTCTTATGCTTTCATTGGCCCCATTTTATGACTATAGGCCTTAAGTGTATTTTTGAGAATAAACCCAATAAAATTCATTTAAAATACTTAATTTCTGACACCCATATAAATGCCTTGAATGGGACCCATTTTCCATTAGGGGCGAATGAGTCCCATTTGGTACAAAAATAAAATAAATTCAAAATATTGGCAAGTTTTTATTTTCTAAGACCTAAGGTCGGCCTGTGATGTAGTATCTTTAGGAATTAGGGCATAATTGTGTATCAACATAAAAAATTTCTACTCATTTTCATCTCCCAATCATTCAATAATCATTCAAGCACTTAATCAATCATCCACTTAAGCATTCTATGCATTTCAAGCATATTGGAGCTATTACTTGCATATCTTCAGATTTCTACGTCAAGGGTTTGGTGAGTTGTAGCATTGCATGTTGTTCATTCATCATTCTCTTTACATATTTCATTTCATTTTCAAGGGTTTAATTACCAAGAAGGGGTTTGACCAAGGAAAATCCCTATTCTCTAACCCTTCAACCAATTTTCCCTCTCTTTCCATGTGATTTGCAGGTCTTGTGTGCAGATTTGTCAAAGAGAAAGATTGGAAAAGTTGTCATCAATTTTCCAAAGCTATTCAAAGTGATCAAAACCCTAAGAGAAGCTTGGAGAATACCTATAGGTTAAATTCTATAGTTTCGGACTCGAATTTGAACCAAGAGTAGAAGTGCATATTAAAGACTACAGTTTCTTGTTCTCAATTTCTCAAAATTTGGAAGCAGACTAAATCACCATTAGTGGCGAATGAGTCCCACTACCAAGCTAAAAATGGGAATTTTTTAGATTTGAGTACCCAGTTGTCTAAAACCTATTATGGTAGAGTCTTCCTAAAATAGGACTAATTCGCCCAGCTTGGTGTATGAGTCCTAGTTGGTAGCCATGGTGAATTTTCTAGGATTCCAAAACTCCATTCCATCCTTCTCCAGTCTCTAGGTGTACACTTCAAATCTCATAAGATTTTGTTATAATTTACTTGCATTTTTAGGTCTTTTTTCATACTACACTGTATTTTCAAACATCTTTCATTTTCTAGGTTTTCATTTAGTAGTTAATCTCTTTTATTAGATTTTATCATCTAGTAAATTCCCCTTTGATAGATTTCAATCATCTTTGAATTGGAATCTCAAGGGCTTAATTTTGAGTGATCCATTAAGGTTTTTGGTGTACCTCTCTCCTTTTAGGTGCAAAACCCTAGAAGTGTAAGAAAGCACACATCCAAAAATAGTTGGTTCATTTTGGTGAACCTACATTTAGAGCATCATATTTCTGATTTAGACTACATTTACATCCTAAGAATAGCTTGCATTGCTTAATTGTCATTCTAGATTTTTCAAATTTGCATGATTGAAATGTTCATTTAGCTTGCATTATTGCTCTTAATTTCATTGCAAAATAGTAAAAATTATACATTTTCATATTCTATTTGCATCAGAAAACATAAAAAACACAAAGTTCATTTTAAAGATTCTGAAAATTTTCAAAAAAATCACTCCTTGGACTCATTCACCACCCTGGGTGAATTAGTCTAGCTGCATATCTTGCACTACATTTTTTGTCACCTATAGTTACTTTTCTGAGTTTATGCTTGCTATTTCTGCATTTCTATTTTACTTTCTAGAATTTCAATTATAAGTATTTCATTGCTATTAGTTCACATTTCCTTTGCATGAGTGTTTGGTGTCCTATTGCTAATACCTTAGTGAGAATAAGTTTGAGACTCGTGGCATCTTGCAATAACACACTCATTGTGGATCTTGGGTTATCTAGATCTTCCACTCCTAGTATTAATAATAGTACACTAGGCATGGATAATACCCTTAGCAAATATTTTCCTTTAGGTAGCATGCATATTGACATAGTCTTGATGATATCCCACAAGAAAAGATAATTCAAATTCATGAGTACTTAGTATACTTGAAACACCAAGTCAGTCTTGAAAACATTTTTGCTACTACAATTCCTACCATAGAAAACATTCACTATATGCTTGAAAGTGATGAAGGCCTTGACCTTGTGAAAAACGTAGTTCAGATCTTTGGAAAACATCTTCCTTCAACATCTAGTGCTCCTATACCAACAAGTAATGTGGCCAACCAAGGAGGAACTCAAATTCCTCCTCCCTCAATGATAGCCTCAATACCTACCTATACCACTCCTTAGATCACAACAACAATGCAATAAGTTAGTAATGTGATTCATTCCTTGGGAATTCCTACTAGCATCCCTAGTTCCTATGTGGAATCACATGTTCGATCTTCTACCACACTACCACCTATAAGTGTTCCATTAACTTGCCCTACTACTACATACACTCCATCACCACTTTCACTTCCACCTTATACCACCTATACTAATCCTCTCATAACACAAATTTTCCAAATTGTTTCATCCATGCAAAACAAATTTCCACCATAAATCAAAATCAGAGTGGTGGACCCATATATTATGTTAAAAGCAGCCCATTTTCCTTGGAGATATTACAAACACTAATGCCACAAGGTGTAGAGGTGCATAGATTTAAGAAATATGGAGGGAAGGCAGATCCTTCTAACCATGTCAATGCCTATACCACTTTATGCAGTGACTTTGTCCTTGATGATAAACTATTTTGAAAAACTTTTCCCTAGGTCCTTAAAAGACACAACCTTGGAATGGTTCTCATCTTTATCGAACAATTCAATTTGTTCATTTAATGAACTTTTTGATGCATTTGTAAACCATTTCCAAGTGCATATGGCTCCTATGAAAACCTTGGTTGATTTGATTAGATGCAAGCAACATGTGGAAGAAAAGATAACCAATTTTATCTCACACTATCAATCGCTTTATTCCCAAATCAACGTCAAGGTCCCAGACCCACACCTTCAAAAGATGTTCAATAGAAAACTTGTAAAGTAAGATTAAAGAAAAGTTGAGCATGATGAAATTCCCCTCCTTTATGCACTTGTGTACTACCCTTTGTGATTATCCAAATTCGGTTAGTAGTCAAGACACAAGGTCCACTTGTAGCCATATTGAGAAATCTAAGCCTGCACACCAAAACAATTCGAAAACTTTTAGAAAGCAAAAATAAGGGTTCCTACAATTCAATCCCCCTCAACAAACAACTCAAACTATCAACAACCAAGTTTTTGCTGTTGAAACCATGGTACCCTTTACTTATGGAGATTCGAAAAGACAATTCACAACTTTACCTAACACCCTTCATAACACAATGTCCCAACTTTTACAACGACAAATGATTACCTTGCCTGCCATCAAAACACTTGACCCTACTAAGCCTTTACCCTCGAGATTTAAATCGAGTGCTTATTGCCACTATCATTGACAAAATGGAAATGACACAAAACATTTCAAGCATCTTAAACATCTTGTGCAAGACTCATTGATTTTCGTCGTCTATCCATTGAAAGTGTTAATGATCAAGGCAATAATTATGTTGCCCTTCCAAAAAATTTACTAATCCAATGCCCAAACATAATATTTCATTTTTCAAATCTACTGAAACTCAAAAGAATGATGTGATGAATGTTGATACAGATTATGATCATGATCATATCCCACATATTACCCATGTTAATCCTATGGATGAAATGGTAGGTGCGATAGACATTATCCCTCGTAAGGGCCAACCTAAGAGCTCTCTTGAGATTTCTTTCTCCTTTAAGGATATAATTAAACATCTCCTCAATGGTACTCTCTATATAGTTGGCCATATCTATGACAAGCCCACTAATGGGATATCAATAGATCCCTCCGGTGCGGAGAACGTGATCAATGAGGAATTTTTAGTATTACATGAACTTTATCAAGATGACTATGACAAAATGAAAGCATGGACTAAGATGCACAATTTTTTTTCTTTCCCTACAATAAGATTGATCATCCTTCCATTAAAAATAGGACCAAAAACATTATATGTCACATTCTCCATCATTTCCGCAATCAAACCAATTTTTTTTTAGGCTAAGCCATCCATGGCTTCACTCAATGAAAGTTGTTCCTTTGGTTGTTCACAAATGATTAGAGTTTCCATTTGACAGTGAAATATTTAATTTCCACCATAGCGGCTTTCACCCCTTGTCTTCCAAAGGAAAATTTTCCTTATAAGCCTTTTGGCTCGAGCCCATGGAAACTATAATGCCATGACAAGACTTCTTTTTCATATCTTACCAAAAATTTAAAGCTAATAAAATAGAAAAAATGTCTCTCTAAAACATGTCCCCATCTACCTCCAACACTCCTATCATAGACAAAACCATGCTTCAACCCGAACAAGAATCAAACAACCAAGATCAACCAATAACAAAAACTTCACCTACATCATCCAAAATACTAAGGGACAATGATAACAACCATGCCATGCTTCCTCAAATAAAAAAATTTTACAAAGAAAAAGAGAAAGTGGATGACCAACCTCCTATAGTTCCTTACATTCCTCTCCCTAGGAAAGAAAATCAGCCTATGGTTGATCAACCCGCTCTTACACAAACAAAACTTCAAAATAAAACCAAAAGAAACAGAGGTGCTCAGGAGCATTAACGTAGATGTCATGCACTTTCTCACCAGTTCCATGAACCTACCAATGAAAATAAAAATGTGAACTTGACAAAAGCAATGCATGACAATCCTCCTCCCTACCTACCACAAATTGATCCAATACAACAATCACAACAAGAGTTTCACTCTTCATCAGGTATTATCATTCATCCTCCTGTTGTGATTAACTTGGATGATGATGAGGAAACAACTAAAATTGATGAAGAGGTGCATAATGAATTCAACACATTGTTTTCCACGTCTATGAACTTAATTGAGACATCTCTTATATAGAGTGATGAAGCTGGTCCTTCACCTAGTTCGATACTTTCCCTTATCCCTTTGGCCAGTTGTTCACCTTTTGAATCCAATGACCATGATTGGGAGGCATATGAATTGCTAGATGGTTGACTTGCATTTGCACTAGTTTTTTTCATTTTCTTTGTCTTTTACATGTGTGTAATGTGATCCCCCATGATGTTATATTTGATGTTCTCTCTCTTTGTGACATTCCTCTATTTGTACCTTCATTCTTCTCTATGTCATGCATCTCTTTTTCCTTTTATCTTTTTTCTTTTGTTTTATGTCTCCATTTTTGGGATGACGCAAGACATTGAGGAAGTCATGTCTCCTTCATGTTGAACCAAAAGGATTTTCCTTTTCCTTTCATTTTTCATTTCATTTTGTCATTTTTTTCCTTTTGGGGATGACGCAAGGCATTGAGACATTCATGTCTCCTTCATGTTGACCCAAAAGGATTTATTTTTCATTTTCACTTTTTCTTCTTGTGTTTTCCTTTTGGGGATGACACAAAGTGTTGAGACACCTTATTTCTCTTCCATGTAGACACAAAAGGTTATTTTTCTTTGTTTTCACTCTCTTTGTGTCATTCTTCCAGTTCTATGTATTTGGTGGATGATGAAATTTCCAAGCTCTATAGCAAAAAACATTGTAGCAAAGAACATACTGACCCCAAATCCATAGATCCCTTATGTGTTTGGTGTTTTCATTTTGGGGGCAACCCCTTTCTTTCTTTTTCCTTTCCCTTACTTAGAAACATATGACTTGGCATAGGGATTTGATGACAATCAGGGGTGGATATTACCAATCCAACACAAAAATGATAAAATTAAAACAAGAAACCAATCCTCACAACCCTATTCACTCAACCTTTCTTTAACACACACCCTAGTTGCTTGTAGCCCTCACAATCTACCTTTTCTCAATATATTTTAGAGAAGGTTGTACAAAGACCAACGAAACACCTTCTAAGTTTCACTTCATGACCTAATCCAACATTCCAAAAGACTCCAAGAGGTTTCTTTGAACAATATTGAAAACCAATAGGTTGCCCCTATTTTTAAGCCACCAAATAGCCCTCTTTTACATTGAAGGTACCCTCAAAACAACTAGTTATCACCAAAACTCATTGGAAAGACCCTAGTTAGGTTACATAACCTCAAAATACACCATCATTCATAAGTTCCAATACTTCTAAGACATTGTACTCCAAAACCCTCACTTTCCACACAATTATCAAGGATTTACTGATTATCATATTCCCCGAGCTTATACGACCCAATCAATGCTTCCAACAATCCAAAATAACCCTGCAAAAACTCAATCTACTATCACATAAATAGTTCCATCAATTTTTAGACAAAACCCTAACTCAACACCCCCTTTTCACTTGAAAAACCATGCATTTCCACCGTAGGGAATCACCCAAAACCCAACAAATTGCTTTCTTTTGCCTCTAAACCATATGAAAACCTAACCTACCATGTGAAAATTCATTCCACTAATATATAGGCTATGACAATAGGTGGAATGACTTAGGGCTTCATTTAACTCCCTTCAAACCCCTACTCTGTTCTTTTATACTTTTTTAGAAAATTAAGGAGTTCTCCCTCAAATCTTAATGAAAGAATCTCAAAATTGATTCAAATGAGAGATATTTTATGCCCCTATACAATAAAATTAGTTTTGAAGCAAAACAGAGACTGTATAGGTCATACAACCACTGAAAAGTGCAAAATAATAGAGAAAAATGTAGAAATAACGTATTTGATATGGATGATTCAATACAGTTTTCAAGAACCAATGCTTGAGCCTTTCAGAGGCTTTTATACTTTATTACATCAAAACTAACCATCCTAATTCCTATAGCTACCTTTTGAAATACTATGACCCTTCATATTCTAGGAAAGTTGCACTTTTGCAATTTTTGGTAAGACAACATTTTACATTTTTGCAACTTTTACCAATTTTGACACCAATGACTCAGAATTCACTCAATTACATAGAATATGGTCTCATTAGACCTTATTTACTTTAAATAGACCTTATCTAATACAAAAATACCCCTAACACTTATACACAACATATTGACCTCCTGGTGTAGCTACATTTGCTTGGTGCTCTTGCAATAGGCTTTCCAAGTTGGCTCTCATGTCTTCTTTCCTGTTTGAATTTTTCATTTTATACTTTAAAGTAATTTCTCATAGTATGGTGTTTAGAAATTCCTTTAAAGTGGGGGCATACATTGGAATTATTATTCTGCATTTTTCCTTTTTCTTGGTTCTTCGTGTAGCCTTATTACTTCATACGATGCATTTGTCGCTTTGTGGATGACATTGGGTATAGTTTCCTTCATGAGTATGATCTATCTTAGCATATTACATTCCTCTTAGTGGTTTTATGTGATGCATTGCATCCCCTAAGTTGTGAATTTTCTATTCTTTGATCAATTCTCTCTTGGAGATATTAGGCACGATGTTCCCTAAGTTAAAGACCTCGCATGAACTAAGCAAGACTCCTTTGAACATTCTTTGCATGTTGCATTTTGTATTTGTTATATGGACACCTTGCATAACACAACTTGCATGCTTGTGGTGCCATATTTTTTGTTCATGAGCTCTAAGAATGCAAAGTTGTGCTTGTCTCATGAAGCTCAAAATGTCATTTTCTTTTGTGGCACCTTATTACAGTTATTAGGAGGTATAACTTTGGTATAGTTGAGCAGGAAGCCCATTCTGAGGCATGAATTTCCCCATAGCCACCTGTGTGTGTGTGAGTGTATGTTTTTGACCTTCTAAGACTTCTCACCCAGTGTACATCCATGAGGTTCATCACCTTAGAGCGAGTATGCATTTTTCTGGAAAAACAACCTAGGTTTGATCCACATTCGGATGGACAAATGATCGAAGCTTGATATGATTCTCTCCTTTTTTTTCTTTCTTCTTTCTCTCTTTCGCGTGTGTTCCTTTGTTCTTATGTTTGGTTTGCTATGGGATCTTGATCCTAGGGGCTTGATCACCCCTCTTGATTGTTTTTGTCTCATCTTGCTAGAATAAGTGCATTTGGATCCCTCTTTATGTGCATGTTTGGCTACTTTAGTGTGAGTTTGAAGCAGGTTCATCCTCTCACTAAAGTGGGGGCTAAATGTAGCATAGAAAAATGGATCTTTGGACATTTTCACACTCATTTGGGTCTTTCTTGTCAATGTTGGCCTGGTTTTTCCTTGATTTAATGTTGTAATGTGATTAACACATTCACATTACCTGTCTTGGGCCCTTGTGAACTAATAAGAATTTTATGATGCCTTGCAAAAGTGTTGTAACACATTTTCACACTTTTCTAGGATCTTATTAATATAATTCACTTAAATAACTTATTTTTATCATTTATCAAGCCTTATTTCAAAGTGTTGTAAAGTGTTGTAACAAACTTTCATGTTTTTCTAGGCTTTTCATCAATAATGATACCTTTCTTATGCTTTCATTAGCCCCATTTTATGACTACAAGCCTTACTTAAGTGTATGTTTTAGAATAAACCTGATAAACATCATTTAAAATACCTGATTTCTGACACCCACTTAAATGCCTTGAGTGGGAACCATTCGCCATTAGGGGAAAATGAGCCCCCTTTGGCACAAAAATAAAATAAATTAAAAATATTGGTGGGTTTTTATTTTCTAAGACCTAAGGTCGGTCTGTGATGTAGTATCTTTGGGAATTAGGGCATAATTGTGTATCAATATAAGATTTTTCTACTCATTTTCATCTCGCAATCATTCAACAATCATTCAAGCACTTAATCAATCATTCACTTAAGTATTCTAGGCATTTCAAGCATATTGGACCTATTACTTGCATATCTTTATATTTCTACTTCAAGGGTTTTGTGATTTGTAGCATTTCATGTTGTTCATTCATCATTCTCTAAATACATATTTCATTTCATTTTCAAAGGTTTAATAACCAACAAGGGGTTTGACCAAGGAAAACCCTTATTCTTTTACGCTTGAACCAATTTTCCCTCTCTTTGCATGTGATTTGTAGGTCTTTTTTGCAGATTTGTTAAAGAGCAAGATTGGAAAAATTTTCATCAATTTTTAAAAGCTATTAAAAGTGATCAAAACCCTAAGAGAAGCTTGGAGAAGACCTGCAGTTTAAATTCTATAGTTTCAAACCCGGATATGAACCAGGAGCAGAAGTACAGATTAAAGACTACAGTTTCTTGTTCTGAATTTCCTAAAATCTAGAAGTTGACTAATTTTCAATTAGTGGTGAATGAGTCCCACTACCAGGCTAAAAACAAGAATTTTGTAGATCTGAGCACCCAGTTGTTTGAAACTTGTTTTGGTAGAGTCTTCTTGAAACAAGACTAATTCACCCAACTTGGTGTATGAGTACCAATTGGAAGCCATAGTTAATTTTCCAAGATTTTAGAACTCCATTCCATCCTTCTCTAGTCTTCAAGTGCACACTTCAAATATCATATGTTTCTATTACAGTTTACTTTCATTTTTAGGTCTTTTTGTATACTACATTATGATTTCAAACATCTTGCATTTTCTAGGTTTTCATTTAGTAATTAATCTCTTTTATCAGCTTTTACTAGGACATTCCCCTTTGACAGATTTCAATCATCTTTGCATTAGAATCTCAAGGGCTTATTCTTGAGCGAGCCATTACGATTTTTGGTGCACCTATCTCCTTTTAGGTGTAAAACCCTTGAAGTGTAAGAGAGCCCACATCCAAAAATAGGTTGTTCAAATTCTTTAGCTAAGTTAATGGAGGTAATTGAAATCGATGAGGAAGTGCTTGTAAATGAAGGTATCTTTGCATCTAGAGATGAAAATAAGCCAAGGGAATGGTTAAAAGCTTTTGAATTGAAGAAAGAAGTCATGGATAGAGCCTTGGAGAATATTTTGAAAGTTTAAAATAAATTGAAAGATAGTTTAAACAATTGCATTTCATTCCTTGAAACTATAATTGGAAGAAAGAAGTTTGGCAAGAAGAATAGAAAGATTGTTCAGTTAAGGAAATGGGGGCATGAAGTTTATTCACTAGCTAAGGATTGGCCAATAACACCAAATCAATTAGATGATGCAAGAATGTATATTTCACATCTAGATAGGTACCAATGGATGCAAATAGAATGGATCAAAAACTTGGGTAAGTATGAAGAAGAGATAAAATCAATAAAGTTGAGAATGAAGGTTATCTTAGTTCTTAGTTAGGCCAACTTAGATAGGGTGCTTTGCAAAATCCAAGAACTTTCTAGAAGGAAAGAGAAGGATAAGGGAGACTACCCAACATAATTGCATCAAATTATGTGCATACTACATCAAGCTAGCTAGAGTTACAAGTCGACCATGTCTAGAACTTTGTGTCAAAATGGCTTTAATTTAATATTAAAATATCTCTTGAGACTGACCTCTTGGTATTGAATTGTAAAATGAAAAAGGAAATATAAAAATTGCCAAGACCAACCTATTTTAGGCTAACCTAAATTGTAATCCCTAATTTAATTTTCTCTAGGATGATATGTTCTTGAAAACTCTATATATTGGAGATCTTTCCTAATTTGTAAAGGTTGGATATTGGATATTGGAATTGTTGCAAAATTGGTGAAGTGAATACAAGAAGACATTGATTTTGGTGTTCTATGTTGTGTTGCTTCATCTATATGCATGGTTCATGTCCTTCAAAGTTGTTTCAAGTTGTTTTGAGTGAGTAATTTTTAGATTAGAATTAAAGCTAGTTGCAGTTCATTCATGTTTATGATAAAGTGTTTACGGTGTTGAGGAATCTTCAATCCATACTTTTAGGAATTTGCTGATTGTAAGTTTCTATGTAAAGTTAACCTGGGCCTACTCTATGTTGCACTTAAGTTCAATTGTGGATGTTTATGCATTTCATGCCATTTTCGGTGCATGTTTTAATGTTTCACAATCTAAAAATATTTCATACCTTTCGAGATTGCACTATTTCTATGATATTGTAGATTTATTCTTGTTTAAGCAAGAATTGGTTTTCTTGAAGATTGGTCCACCTTGAATTCCCTATTATTTTCATGATTGATCTTAGGATTCAGATTAGAAATCTCTCTAAACCCTCATCTTTTGATATTTCTTTCAAACCACTATTAGAATAGGAATTGCAAAGCATCACTAAATCACTGTATTTGATGAGATATAATTTCCTAACCACAAGTCTAGAAAATTATAGGGTTTATTTTCATTTTTATATCTTCTAAAATCTCATTGTTGACTCAAGAGTTTCAGTATTTTGTTTGACCATAAATTCCCTTTGTGATTACCAACAGATCACATTTCCATTGAGTTGTTTATGTATTGTCAAGACCTAACATTAGAGACCTTGAGGTTGTTTCATGAGTCTTTCTAATATAAATATACCTTTTAAGAGATATAGGATTCTTGTATTTTGTTTGTGTTGTTGTAGTGCTAAAAACACAATCAACGAAATTGGTGCTAGAAGGAGGGTTGCATTGAACAAAGCTAGAGCATTTGTGGTCATCTATATCTTCTGAAAGGTTCTAAAGAGAGACTAGATCTACAATTTATAAAGGAGATTTGCAAGAATTGAAGGTTCCTACCAGGTCTAAAATGACTAAGAAGGGAGAAGCTTCATCATCTACACCAATCCAACCTTGAACCCTATCCTCTCCATTATCTAGTTCTTCATCTTTAGATTGTGAGCACACTCCTATTGTCGCATCTTAGCCACACATTCTTGTGAATTGGGAATTACCACCTCCACCTCCACCAATGGATTTCTTGGAGAACAATCCATCACCCCTATTATTTAATAACTATAATGCCATGCCTAAAAATCCTAATTTTTTTTTCTCTAAGTTCCATTTCAATGATCCCAATAGAATAGATTAGGAACATATCAAGATTTTCCAAAATTCTCTTCAGGACAGGCAAATTGAACATGAAGATGTGGCCTTCAAGATCTTTCCATACTCACTGGGTGAGGAAGTGTTTTATGGTACAATCACTTACCTACTGGTTCAATTACTAATTGGGGTCAAATGGAAATTGCTTTCTTGTAAAATTTTAAAATTCCCATTAGTCCTAATGAATTGTATAGCTAGTTTATGTCAATTAAAAGGGAATTCAATGAACCTATAAGTTCATTCAATAATAGATATCATTGAGCTTATACTAGATTGCAACCCCCATATGTTGTTAATGATGCCTCTACTAAAGTTGTTTATTATGATTCATTAGATAGTCTCACCCCTGCTTTAGTTAAAAGGATGCATCATCCCCCAAGAACCGTAATAAATGCATATGCAGAAGTAGTCAAGGCTAGTACTAATTTAGTATAGCACATAGTAGGACACCTCCCATCTTTGGGGCCCATTGCTAGTACTAGACAAATTCTAGGGTTAAATTATGCTCTCTCTAATCAAACACCCTTAATGAATCAAGTTCCTTAGTTACCATTGGTCACACATTCAGGTTCACCATTAAGTCAGGCTCAACCAGCCCCTAGCTACTTGTAAAATCTAATTTAGTCAATGTATCCCAAACAATAGGCCAATATCCCAACCTATTTGCAAAACTCTAAAGTGTTAACTTACCCACAAAATTTAGAAACACATCCTATTTATTTGAAAAATTCTACAAATTTCATCCTAGCACAAAGCAATACAAAAAATGAGAGGATAGATGAATTGGTAGAACATGTAAAGAAGTTGTCTATAGAAGTTACCTATTTGAGAAGATAGAATAACCAATTACAAGATTCGTAGAGGGGTATTTAGTCCAATTATAATTGAGATAATTGGGATTTTGTACCAAATGTGAGACAAGGTTTTGAAAGAGGACAAGGATCAAGGAAGGGTTTTAAAAGGAGACAACCTCCAAGGGAAAATAGGACATGGAATATGAGACCTAATAATGGGGGAGTTCCAACTCCATTAGATACACCGAACAATCTAGAGAAGTCATCAACTCAAGTTTATCTAGCTGAGGTTGCATTGTCTGGATGGTGCAAGAT
The DNA here is from genome assembly GCA_007258455.2 of Sequoia sempervirens. Taxonomy (NCBI): domain Eukaryota; kingdom Viridiplantae; phylum Streptophyta; class Pinopsida; order Cupressales; family Cupressaceae; genus Sequoia; species Sequoia sempervirens. The sequence goes on along the minus strand of VDFB02270651.1, from coordinate 407,965,903 downwards.
TCATAAGAAAAATTAGCATTCTGTGTTAGATTGTCTAGAATTCCAAACTATAGTTGCAATATTTTAGATGGAGGTCTAGCAAGCTACTAGTAATAATTCAAGTGGACAAGAAGTTATACCTTCAGATCCATATGAATCATCAATCTTGGTGTTGAATCATGCTCCTTTTCCATGAAGTGAAGAAAATCATCTTGAAGAGGAGTTAGCCAAAAATGATGATAGATTGGAATATGTATGTAATGAAAAATATATATCTCAAGTATTTGAGAGTAATGATGCTATTGATAATAGTCCACTAGATGAAAAGGGATTTGGGATAGAGGAATTTCAAATGTTTCACTAGCGCAAGAGGCCTTATAATATGAGAAATAGAGAGGTTGGAGGTTCTTTCACCACCTCTACTCCAAACAACTTCAGTACACCTCCTGATCCGAATGAAAGGAACAATCCTTCTTATCCAAAGATACCAATGCAATATTTTTACAAAGGAGTACCATTTGATTCTTCTAAGGGAGGATAGCCTGATGCTAGTAAGGGTAAGCAAGTAGATCAAATAAAAAATGAACAACTTGAAATGAGTGTAGAACAAATGGGTATGTTGTTGAAGAACTCAACAAAGTAAAGTTCAACCTCTTTGATTTTGAATTGTTAAGAGTTCACAAAATTAGGAGTGTTGTCTTTGGTTCTTTGAATGAAAATATACCTTCTAAATCTTCAAAAGATGCTGCTATAAGGAAGGTTTCTTTCAGAACACCTATAAATGAACCTATGATTAAGGAAGTGATAGGAAAAGCATAGTATTCACAACCAACAAAGGATCAATTTAACCAGCCAAAAAAGGGTTAGGTTCAAGTTTATACTAAGGATAGGAGTAAGGAGAAAGAAAAAACTTGAGTAGCTTAGGCAGACGCTCCAGTAAGTCTATTCTAAGGAAAGTCTGAAACTCCTCCTTTCTTGATCTCTATTTGTATATTTGGTAAAAATATGCACAATTGTTTTCTAGATTCGAGGGCCTCTACAAATGTTATACCATTTTCACTTTGTAATGCATTGGGTATTACTCTCACTCCCTCCCAATGAAAGGTTAGTCATCTAGATAAAAAAAAGGTGAGTGTAGTGGGTGATTTGAACATAATCCCTATGCTTATGGGCTAATTTTAGGTAGGGATTTCACAAGATCACTTAATGGCTACATCTCTAGTGAGCATTCACATATGTGGCTCCCATGGAAAGGAGTACCAAATCAAATTAAGATTTTGTGTGATCCTAAACTAAAGTTCATGATCACTGAATACCAGAACATAACAAATAAGGTGCTCATTTCTTAGACTGACCTTGGAAATTATGTCTTAGCTATAACCATGGAAGAAACATAAGAAGTAGAAGAATTCTTGATGTTGAATGATGCACTCAGGGACCTAAATCAATTTTTTAGTAGCATAGAGGCAACAGTTGAACCTGATGAAGATGGTGAACAAGATGATGATAAGCTCAGTCTGCTTGAGAATTTCCAAGAATTCATTCAGAAATGTGTTGAAAATTAGATTAATCTTGGAAGAAAATTTGATTTTGAGGAGTTACTCTTGCCTAATATGTGTAGAGTTTGTGATGCATCACATTTTGAACTTGAATGTTGCCTTTGTTAGACCACTATTGAGAAAATCAAGAGGTATATTAATCTTGCATGAATAGTTAAGATTGATATTTAAGAAATCCAAACTGAATAAAAGGGTAAATAGCAAGCCTTTCCAAAAGATCCTTTACCAAGAAATGATATGTGTGCAATAAATTCAAAAGGTACATGTTTCCCTAAGTTTTGGAAACTGCAATTTGATGGTTCTAAATAAAAGAAAGGAGTTGGTGTAGGATTTGAGTTGATCAGTCCCAATGGTAAGACATTCTTTATTGCACATAGACTACAATTTCATTATACAAACAATGTTGTAGAATATGAAGCTTTGATACATAGATTACTAATGGCCTTGAGAAAGAAGGCTAAGGCCTTGCAAGTTTTTGGGGATTCAAAGTTAGTAGTTAAGCAGGTTAGGATACAATACTCATCCCATGATAGAAGGATGACGAACTATAGGCATAGAGTATCAGACTTGATAGAAGGATTCAATGCCTTCAACATTCAATTGATTCCTTAAAGTAAAAACCAAACTATTGATGCTTTAGCTCAAGCTGCAAGTACTCTAGAGCATTTTTCTTTTATTAAGATCGAAGATATTCACTTTTGAGCTCACTCTAGTTCCATAGTACTAGACAATGTGACCACTTTCTAGGAATTTGAAGATGATAAATGTATCTTGGATTTCATTACTAGTTTTGATGTCTTTGCTTCTTACATTATTGATGAAGTAGAACCCCAAGAAATAGAATAGGATATGGAGGGGGTGATTATTCTAAAGAAAAATATGATTCCTAGAGGTATGGTATAATTGGAAATGATCTTTGATCTTGATAGGATAAGATATCAGGATCATCAAGCTAGAAAAGACTCAATAGATGATCAATGTGATACTTATAACATGGGTACCCTAGAAGAGTAAAAAATGTTTTCATTGGAAAGTTCTCTACTCCCAAGGAAAAGAAAGGGATAATTGATGTGTTACATGTTTATCAAGATTTCATAGCATGGAGTTATGAAGATATTAAGACATACGATACATCAATAATCACACATACTATTCCTCTTAAGATAGATAAAAATTCATTCAGATAGAGGAAAAGAACAATAAATACATTGTTGGAGCCTATCATATAGAGAGAGGTATAAAAATTTCTATCTTCTCACATTATATTTCTTGTTAGACATTTAACTTGGGTAGCAAATTTGGTCACAATTTGTGAAAAGAATGGTGACATCAGGTTGTGTGTGGACTTCAAGAATTTGAACCATGCATCTCAAGAGGAAAATTACCCAATCCCATCCTTAGATGAAGTTTTACAAATCATGAATTTCTCTAAGATGATGTCCTTCCTCAATGGATATTATGGTTATAATCAAGTAATGGTTTAGTATGAGGATAGGAAGAAGACAACTTTCACAATAAAGTGGGGAACATTTGCATATAGGAGGATGTCATTCAGACTGATTAATGCTAGAGTTATTTTTCAATGAATCATGGACATTACTTTCAAGGATTTGATTGGTAAGTGCATTATCATTTACATAGATGACTTGACTATATTTTCAAAGAAGATAGGAGAATGTGGATGATACATTCACATTAGGTCTTGTGCCCTTGTGAACTAATGGATTTCAATGGAACCTTTCTAAAGTGTTGTAACTCACTTTCACACTTTTCTTGGGATTTATCAAACAACTAAGTATAATAAACCTACTTTTAATTAAAATCAACATTAACCTTGCCTTGTCTGGAGTGTTGTAAAGTGTAGTAACACACTTTCACATTCCTCTAGGCTTTTCATTAATAATTGGGATTTCTTATGCTTCAATTACTCCTATTTTTCATCCACAAGCCTCATTAATTGCATCTTTTTGAGGATAATCCACACACCAAATAGTATCTAATCATAATTTAGGTGTTCCTGGGTTGTGTGGCCTAGATTTAGTGTCTAGGACTCAGTCACTACCTTGGGAAAATGGGTCCCACCTAGATCTTTTGGCCATGAACCAGTTTTCACACCTTTCTAAGCATTTTTTTACTTTTTGTTCCATACATTATGCCAAATGGGACTCGTTCGTCATCTTGGGCGAATTAGTCCCGTGTGGCCCAAAATTAAAATTAATTCAAATTTTTGGAAAGATTTTATTCTCCTTGATCTGATGTCATCCTTTAGTGTTGTAATTTTAGGAATTCTTGCATAATTGAGTATAAATACAAGGTTCTTTCACTCATATTCAACACCTAGCATTCAAGAGAGTTCACAAGCACATTTGAGCATTCAAAAGATAATTCAAGAGCTTTCAAGGGAAAATTATCAAGCATTTTAAAGTAGCATTCAAGTTCCAATCATCATGTCAAGGATTCGATATATCATGTTTGTTATTGTGCTAACAATTGTGATGTAGGGTTTATGATTCAAGCAAGTGTTTCAAGCAAGAGTCAAGAACCACATCCAGTGTATCCATTTCAAGCATATTTGTAGCACCTTATTGCTAGGGTTTGGTGAGTTGTAATATTTTCTCTTGTTCAATCATCATTCTCCATTCATATTTACTTTCATTTCAATGTTTAATTACCAACAACGTGTTTGACCAAGGAAAAACCCTATTCACTAACCCCACAACATTTTCCCTCTCCTTTACATGTTATTTGCAAGAACAGGTTGTATATTTCATAAGGAGGAAGATTGGAGAAAATTTTTCAAGTAATCAAAGTTGTCAAAGTTGTCATCAAGCCTTGGAGATACATGAAAAATACCTATAGGTTGCAAATCAAAGATTTGGATCCAAAAACCAGTCAAGAAGAGCAGAGCAAACAAGGAAGAGTAGAATTAGCTTTGAAAGATTCAGAAAATCTCAACTAGAATGATCTACCACTTCTGGCGAGTGAGTCCGAGTTCTAGTACATTTTCAAGATTTTATAGATTTGGATACCCTTTTGGCAGATTTATGTTCCTACAGAGTTTCCTAGAAATAGGATTGATTTTCCCAGCTTGGTGAATGAGTTCTGGTCAACCTTGATAGTATATTTTTTAGTGACTTAGTTCTCCATTCAGCCTTCTGTAGATTCTCAGGTGGACACTTTCTATTTTATAGTTTTTTGTTGTAATTCATTCACTTTTGTAGGTCATTTAGTGTTAGTTTGCATTCAATTAGGGTATTTTCATTATAGCTTGCAGTTCATTGTCTTTTCCAAGTTTACACTTGGTGGTGAACCCTCATTAGATTATTTTTAGCCCCTAGGACAACCCTCTTGCAAGATCTCTTTCTCTTTTGCATTGAGATCTCAAGGGTTGGTTCTTGAGTGAAAGTTAGTGAAAGTTGCCCCTTTTGGTCCTAAACCCTAAAGGTGAAAAGGGCTCCTGATTTCACCTTTCATTTTGGTGAACCTGCATTTAGAACATCATAATTCTGATTTGGAGTGCATTTTCATCCTAGATTTGGCTTGCATTAGGATTTGCATTCGTTAGTTTGCATTCTAGAATTTCAAATTTTGCATTAGTGAAAGCTCATTTTTCTTGCATTTTTGCATCCAATTTCATTGAAAATCATTCAAACTCTACATTTTCATCTCATAAATAGGTCCAAAAAAAAAAAAAGTGATAAATCCAATTCAAAAATTCTTAAAAAAAAAAAAAAAACCATCAGTCGGACTCATTCGCCACCTTGGGTGAATCAGTCCCTTTGCATATTCTACATTACATTTTCTCGCATTTAAAATTTAGTTTCTAAGTTTTTGTTTGTTGTTGTTACCTTTCTATTTTAGTTTATAGTATTTTTGTTATAGTCATTTCATTCTCCTTAGCTTACATTGCATTTTCATTCATTTTGCATTTAGTAGCCTTTGCATGAGTGTTTGGTTTCCTATTTCTAATACTATAGTGATAGGAAGTTTGAGACTCATGTCATTCCATGATAGCACAATCATTGTGGATCTTGGGTTGTCTAGCTCTTTCACTCCTAGTATTGACCTTAGTACACTAGGCATGGACAACACCTTTAACAACTCTTTTCCTTCAAGTAGTGTGATGCAAGTTGAAATAAGGAATGATAGTGTCCCACAAGAAAATATAATTCACATTCATGAGGACTTAGAAAACCTACAACATCAAGTGAAAAATGACAACATTTCAACTCTTGCCATCCCTACTATAGAAAACATTTACCACATGCTTGAAAGTGAAGATGGACTTGACCTTATGAAAAACATAGTTGAAATCTTTAGAAAACACCTTGCCTCAATAAGTAATTCCCATTTACCAACAAGCAATGTCACAAGCCAAAGAGGAACTCAAATTCCTCCTCCCACAACAATTGCCTCAATACCTACCTATACCAACCCTCAAGTCACAACAATAATGCAACAAGTCAGTAATGTGATTCTTGGGTATTCCAGCTAGCATCCCTAGTTCCTATGTGGTATCAAAAATTATATCTCCTAACACTTTATCACCTATAAGCATCCCATTAATGTGTACTATGAACACATACAATTCCTCACCAATTTCACTTCTTTCTCATAACACAAGTAATGAACCTCTCATATCTCAACTATTCCAAACCATTTCATCCCTTCAAAAACAAATTTCCACCATCAACCAAAATCAAAATGGTCCACCTACACATTATGTTAGAAGTAGTCTATTATCCTTGGAGATATTATGCACACTGATTCCACAAGGTGTAGAGGTGCCTATTTTTGAGAATTACAAAGGAAAGGGAGATTCTTCTAACCATGCCAATGCATACACCTCTTTCTTTAGTGACTTAGTCCTCGATGATAAACTGCTAGCTAAACTTTTCCCTAGGTCATTGAAAGATACTTCCTTGGAAAGGTTCTCTTCTTTACCAAACAACTCAATTTGTTCATTTAATGAACTCATTGAGTCATTTGTAAACCACTTTCAAGTGCATATGACTCCTAAAATGACCTTGGCTGATTTGATGAGATGCAAGCAAAAAGAGCAAGGAAAGATAAATGATTTTATCTCACACTTTCAATTGCTTTATTCCCAAATCAATGTCTAGGTCTTGGACCCTCACCTTCAAAAGATGTTCATAGAAAATTTGCAAAGAAAAATTAAATATAAGCTTACCATGATGGAATTCCCATCCTTTATGCACTTGTGTACTGCCCTCCACAACTATCAAAATTTAGTTAGTAGTCGAGATACAAAGTCCACTTCTAATCGAATTGAAAAGTCTAAGCCTAAAAACCAAAACAAATCCCAACCTTTCAGAAAAATAAAAATAAAGGGTTCCTTCAATTTAATCCCCCTCAACAAAAAATTAAAAATTTCAATAATCAAGTAGCTGTTGTTAAAGCCACAATACCCTTTAGTTATGGATACCCGAAGAGACAATTTACTCCCTTGCTCGATACCCTTCATAACAAAATGACTCAAATTTTAGAACAAAAAATGATTACCTTGCCTCCCATCAAAACACTTGACCCTAATAAGCCTTTAACCCCAAGCATTAGATCAAATTCTTATTGCCATTACCATCGACAAAATGGACATGACATAGAACATTGCAAGTTTCTTAAACATCTTGTGTAAGACCTCATTGATTTTGATCGTCTCTCCATTGGAGGTGTTAGTGATCAAGGAAATAAATTCATTTCCCCTCCTAACCAAAATTTATAAATTCTTACCAACCCAATGCCAAAACATAATATTTCATTTGTCAAAACCAGCAAAACTACAAAGATTGATGTGATGAATGTTGACACAGATGATGATAACAATGATTCTATTCACCAAGATACTATAACTAATAATCCTATAGATGAAATGGTAGGGATGATATATGTCATTCATTGTAAGGGCCAAACTAAGAATCCTCTTGACAATGCTTTATCCTCTAAAGATATACTTAAACATGCACCCGATGGTCCTCTCTACATAGTCGGTTTTATCTATGACAAGCCCACTAATGGGATACTAATAGATCCTACTTGTGGAGAGAATGTGATCACCAAGGAATTCTTACTTTTGCATGAGCTCTATCAAGATATATACAACAAACTGAAAGCATGGATCAAGACACATAATGGTTTTTCTTTCCCTACGATAGGATCAATCACCTTACCATTACAAATAGGACCAAAAATATTAGATGCCTCATTCTCCATCATCCCATAGTCAGACTAATTTTATGTGAAGCTAGGCCACCCATGGCTTCGCTCCATGAAAGTTGTCCCTTTGGTTGTACATAAATGCTTAAATTTTCCCTTTGACAATGGAGTATTCACCGCCCACCATAGTGTCTTTAACCCTTTGTCCTATAAAGGTAATTTTTCCTTAGATTCCTTTTGGCCAGAGCCCATGGAACCTATAAAGCCATGAGAAGACTTATCTTTCTTGTCATATCAAAAGTTCAAGGCAAATAAGATAGCATAACTATCCCTCTAAAACATGTGCCCATCAATCTTTGAACCCACCATCCTCGATGAAACCATGCTTGAACCTAAAAAAAAATCAACTAACCAAGACCAACCTAAAATTAAACCTTCACCTACCTCATACAAAAGACCAAGAGACAGTGAAAACAACCCTATTAAACCTCCTCAAATAAAACAAGTTTACAAAGTCAAAGAGAAAGTGGTAAAAAAACCTCTTGTGGCTCCTTCTGTTCCTCCCCTTAGGGAAGAAAATAAACCTTTAGTTTATCAACTTTCTCCTATAAAAATACAACTTGAAAAAAAAACTAAAAGAAATAGAGGTGCTAGAGAGAATATGCATCAACATCATGCCATTGCTTGCAGGTTACATGAAGAATTAAACAAAGAAAATCAAGATCCAAACTTGATCGAAGCAATTAATGACTAGCCTCTACATTAATCACAACAAAATAATCCAATACAACAACCACAACTAGAGTTGAACTCTTCCATGGATATTATCATTCGTCCTCCTATTGTGGTTAACTTGGATGATGATGACGAGGTTGCCAAAATTGATGAAGAGGTGTATAATTAATTGAATATATTGTTTTCCTCTTCCTTGAGCATAGACAAAAAATCTCCTACAAAGAGTTTTGAATCTAGTGCTACCCCTATTTTGACACTTGGTCTTGTCCCTTTGGCTAGTTTCTCACCTTCAGTATACAATGAACATGACTGCGAGGCCTATGACCTACTCATAGGTTGACTCACTTGTGCCTTACTAGTATTTTGCATTTTCATTTTATTTTTGTGTGATTGCATGTGCATGATGTGATCCCTCGTGATGCTCTATTTGATGGTATCTTCTCTTTGTGAAATTCTTCTATTTGTACCTTCATTCTTCTCTATGTCGTAAATCTTTTTTTTCACATTTTATTGCCTTTACATTTTTTCTTGTGTTTTTCCTTTTGGGGATGATGCAAGGTGTCGAGACATTCATGCCTTTTCCATGTTGACCCCAAAGGATTTATTTTTCCTTTTCCTTTTCACTTTTTCATTTGTCTTGTGTTTTTCCTTTTGGGGATTATGCAAGGCATTGAGACATTCATGTTTCTTCCATGTTGACCCAAAAGGTTTTTCTTTGTTTTCACTCTCTTTGTGTCATTCTTCTAGTTCTATGTGTATTTGGGGGATGATGACAGTTCCGATCTCGCTCTAAAAACATTGTAGCAAGAACATACTAACCCCAAATCCATAGATCCCTTATGTGTTTGGTGTTTTCATTTTTGGGTCAACTCCTCTCTTTTCACTTTCTCTTCCATGACATAGTTTTACTTGGAAACATATGACTTGGCATACGTCTTTCCAAGTTAGCTCTCATGTTTTTTTTGTTTGCATTTTTCATTTTCTACTTTAAAGTAATTGCTCACAATATGGCGTTTAGCAATTCCTTTAAAGTGGGGGCATACATTGGCAATATTCTTTTGTATTTTTCTTTTTCTCAGTTCATGGTGCAGTATTCTTACTTTATATGATGTTTTTTTTTCTTTTGGATGACATTGGGTGTGATTTCCTTTAGGAGTGTGATCTCTCTTAGCATATTACATTCCTCTTAGTGGCTTGATATGATGCACTGCATCCCCTAAGTTGCAAATTTTCTATTCTTTGATTGGTCCTCTCTTAGAGAAATTAGGTACAATGTTCCCTAAGTTAAAGACCTTGCATGAACTAAGAAAGACTCTATTTGAACATTTCTTATTTTACATTTTGTTGTTATTGTTATATGGCCACCTTGCATAACACAGCTTGCATGCCTTTGGAGCCATCTTGTTTGTTCATGAGCCCCAAGCATACAAAGTTTTACTTGCCTCATGAAGCTTGAAACTTATTTTTGTCTGGAACCCTATTAAATTTATCAAGGGGTATAACTTTGGTATGGTTTGAGCAAGAAGCCCGACCAAGGCATGAATTTCCCCATTACAACTTGCATGTGTGTATGAGTGCATACCAACCATGGGTGTATGTGTCTCACCTTTTAGGACTTGTCACCCAATAGAAAACCTGAAGTTTCATCACCTCAGAGTGAGTATGCATTTTTTTTGGGACAAACAGCCTAGATCTGATCCACATCAATATGGAAAAATGGTCGAAGCTTGATCCAAGTCTCTTTTATCTTTTACCTTTCTCTCTCTTTTATCTTTGGCAGTGTATGCTTGTGCTTTGTTTTTGTTCTTTACATCATTTTCATGTGTGTTCTTTTGTGCCTATGTCGGTTTTCCATTGGATCTTGATCTTGGGGGCTTGATCACCCCTCTTGATTGTTTTTGTCTCATCTTATTGGCATCAATGCATTTGAACCCCTCTTGATGTGTGATTGTCTACTTTAGTGTGAGTTTGAAGCAGGTTCATCCTCTCACTAAAGTGGGGGATAAATGTAGTGTAGAAAAATGTATCCCTTTATATTTTTACGCTCGTTTGGGCCCTCCTTATTGACTTTGTCTTAATGTTGCCTTGATTTAGTGTTGTAATGTGGATGACACATTCACATTAGGTCTTGGGCCCTTGTGAACTAATGGATTTCAATGGCACCTTGCTAAAGTGTTGTAACTCACTTTCACACTTTTCTAGGGTTTTATCAAACAACTAAGTATTCTAGTTAGCCTTGACAATAGATTTTTTAATGACTCAGATCTCCATTCAACCTTCTCTAGATTCCAAGGTGCACACTTTCTATTTTATAGTTTTATGTTGCATTTCATTCACTTTTCTAGGTCATTTAGTGTTAGTATGCATTCAATTAGGGTATTTGCGTTATAGCTTGCATTTTGTTGTCTTTTGCAAGTTTACACTTGGTGGTGAACCCCTCATTAGATCATTTTTAGCCCCTAGGATAGCCCTCTTGCAAGATATCTTTCTCTTTTGCATTGAGATCTCAAGGGTTGTTTCTTGAGTGAAAGTTAGTGAAAATTTCCCCTTTTGGTCCTAAACCCTAAAGGTGAAAAGGGCGCCAAAATTTTCACATTTTAGAGAACATATCTCAAATTTATGCAAGGTATTCTAGAAGTGTAGAGAATTTGATATCTCCTTGAATCCAAAGAAGTGCATTTTTGGAGTAACGAAGGGAAATCTATTGGGTCATGCCATTTCAGAGAATGGTATCTCAATTGAACCTGAGCATATCCAAGCAATACTAAACATTTAGCCTTTGGCCAGGAAGAAAGAGATGAAATCATTCTTTGGAAAGATTAACTTTTTTAGAAAGTTTATTATTGGTTTTATAGAGATTTTCAAACCTCTAAATGTAATGTTGAAACAAGATGTAAAGGTAGAATGGAATTCTGAAGCAAAACATGCATTTGAGGAAAGGAGAGTAATAGCCGAGAATATTATTTTGGCATGTCCAAACTATTCTAAACCATTCTACATATATTCATTTGCATTAGAGAGCTCTTGTTCCAGCATGTTGACACAAAAATTATATGAGGGAGATGAGCACCCTATTGCATTTATGAGTGCTCCATTGAAGGATGCAAAATTAAGATATCCTAATGTGGAAAAATAGGCTTACGCATTGGTTCATGGTGTAAAGAAACTTAGGCATTATATTTTATTGAATAAGGTGTTTGCAATTGTGCCTAATCCAGTAGTTAAGCTCTTGTTGATGCAAATGAGTTGGGTGAGTGAAGAGCGAAATGGATGACCATGCTATAGGAGTATGATATAGAAATACAACACATGAAGTTTGTAAGAGGTCAATTGTTGACTAAGACAATGGTAGAAACTGTTCTTGAACTTAAAACACAATAATATCACCTTCAATATGTTTCACCCAAGGAATGGTATGATGATGTAGTTTATTACTTAGCCAAAAGTGTCTAGCTCATTTGGATACTATACATCAAAGAGTTTTGCAATTGAAGAGTGATAGTTATATGTTGAAAGGAGCAATACTGTATAAGAAGAATCATAAAGGTGTTTATCTTCATTGTCTTGGGAAAGAAGAAGTAGCTCGGGTCATGGAAAAACATCATGATAGGTATGGTACAAGCCATGGTTCTGGTCTAGCTACTACAAATCAAATTCTATGAGAAGGGTATTGCTGGCCTACTTTGTTCAAAGATGCACAAAATCATGTAAGGACATGCCATGTTTGTCAAACTTCTACTACTAAGGAGAAATGATCTACCATTCCATTGTAACTGATCATTGAGGTAAGACCATCCACATAGTGGGGTCTATATTTCATAGGGCCAATTAACCCACCATCTTTCGTCAGACATAGGTGCATCCTAATTGACATTGATTATTGTACTAGATGGAAAAAAACTATTGCTTGTAGGAAATGCACAACAAAAGAAATAATAAATTTTCTTGAAGTAGGTATCATTAATCGTTCTGGACGTCCTTTTGTTTTATTATGTGATAATGGTTCTGCTTTTGCATCATTAAAGTTTTCTATATAGGAATTTGATCATGGGATTATTATTAAATTTTCCTTGAATTATTACCCCAAGGAAATGGCCTAATTGATTCTACTAATAAGAACCTATTGATTGTCATTCGTAAGTTGATTGATTGAAATCCAAAGGACTGGCATACGTAGCTAAGATTTTATCTTTGGGTATATCCTACTCATTAGAAGGATTCTTTAGGGACCTCTCCCTACTACCTAGTCTATGGTCTTGAACCTGTATTTCCTATTTAGCTAAGAATTCCCACCTTGTAGTTCATTAATGAATATTATGAGGAGGGGGAGCATCTCGAAGCATGCCTAGCTGAACTTTTGCAGTTGGAGGAGAAGAGAGATGAAGCTCTAGATAACTTTGCCAAACTTCAAGGTATAGTGAAATGTTGGTTTGATCGCAAAGCTAAGGTCAAGGCCTTTAGAATTTTTGATTTGGTCTTGTATTGGGATAAAGACCATGGGAAGAAAGGGGAACATGGGAAATTCGACAAGCTTTGGCTTGTCCCCTTTCAAATTTCTAAAATTTTGAGAGATAATGCTTTTCATCTAAAGACTCTCATTGCAGAGGATGTCCCATTGCCAGTCAATGGGCAATATTTGAAGCATCAGCTCAACCTTGTAAATAGTTAGTGTACATTTTAGTTGGTTTGGTTTACTTTGGTTTGTTCTACTTTTCTTTGTTTTGGTTTTCTTTGTTTTGGGTTAGTGTAGGTTTGATTTTTCTTTTTCTTGTGGTTTTGGGGTTCTCCCTCTTTTTTGGTTGGGAGTGTTTTATTTGCTCATCATAAATTTATTTATCCAGGACTTCTTTAAGTATTTCTTTGACAAGCTTCAATCATGTTTTCTGGAAAGGATGGTGAAAGTCCCCCATTTGGTGTCACATGGTTTGAACATTTGAGGATAAGTCATTAGACTGAGTTGGTCCCTGAATGTGTTGAAATCTAACATATTTTAGCATCTTAAGAATCTTGAGGTTTCTATGGGTTCCTTGCAATGACTTGTTAAGTGAAAAATCTTAGATTTATGCTTTAGTGCCACTATGATTCTCATCCCTAATTGTGAGTTTCATTTCTTAAGGGTTGAAAATGGAAAATAGTGAAAAGAAAATTCAAAAAAGAAAAGAAAAGAAAATATTGAAAATCAAAAGGAAATTCAACCTATTAAGATGATCCAAATATATCTAGTAGGGCTATGGATGCTTGGATAGCAATAGAGCTATGTTCGGGAGAATCACAACGATAACCTCATCGAGGCTATGAATGCTTGCTTGGGAGTGAGGCTCAATATAGGATGCTTTTGGAGTTATAATCCATCATGTAGCTAAACTTGACTAAACCTAGTTTTTGTAGTAGCCTAAGGTGGGAAACTAATATATTTGCACACACTTACATTTCCATTACAAGAAGGGATAGGTCATCCATTATTTTTGAGTCTTCAATTTATCAGTTGACCTAGTGTGAGGATCGAAACCAGATATTCTAGGTTCTTGATTCTAGTTTTCATCGAAATGATTTGGAGAATTTTCCCCTATAGAATCACCATTTTTTGTGTTATTTTTGCATGCATGCCCCACCCGAGACAGGGACCCTCTTTTCTTGCTTTTGCTTTTTATTTTTGCTTTAGGTCTTACCTTTTCCCCTTGAGGGATAGGTTCCTTCAAATTTTTATTTGCTTCACCTTTCAAGATTTTGATGATCTTATTTTCACTTTAGGTGTATTCATTTTGCAACATTTCTATCTTTTTTGAATGCTTGGAGTCATTGTGGTCATGAAATTTCATTCTAATATCATATTTGGCTCTGTTAAAGCGAGTTTCATAGAATCCATGGAAGGTCAGAATCCCTAAAGTTCTAATGTTTTCTAAATCCATAGAGGGGTAGATTCCCTAATGGTCACCTTGCTCACTAAATCGATGAACCTTGACTAAAGTGTCTTATCAAGTCATTTATTGTTTTCTATAACCGAGTACATGATTATTTGGTATATTTTTCATACAATTTATATTCCATTTGGGTGTCATTTTCCACTCAAGATTTAAATATTTTTCATTTTGGAGATAATTTGAGTGTGTTGGTGATTTGAAGGCTTGGAATTAGGTGAGCTATGCTGGTGCATTTCATTGATTGACTAAGGTTTCCTAGTGTAAGTTTTTTGCCTCATTTCCATTTTCTAGTTTTCAAGGTAAAATCTTGGACCTCTTTCTGAATCTCACATGATATGGATTTCAATGGTTTATTTCATTGTAATCTCAATTTAGATGGCATTCTACATTTGGTTTTAATGTCATGATTTTGACCTTATATTATTTTGAATTTACATTTGCATTTAGAGTTAATTGTAATTATTTTTTGCAAATGGCTTTTGTTGTGGTGGTTCTATTTTGAGCCTTGATTTAAATCATACTTTGAATTTGATCTTGTATTCCTTTTCATATGCATGTGAAGTAAGAACATGAATTGGGGAATTTTGAGTTAATTAGGGTTTCATTTTGAGTGATCAATTCATGCTTTTGTTGATTCTGGCTTAAATTTATATACGCTAGGGCATCGATGAATCATGTGAAGCTTTATTATTAAGGGATTTGATTACTGTTTCACTGATTTGGGATCAATAGATGCATTTTCATTAAAAACCTATTTTTCTTTAGCTCGATATTGGGAATGTGTGTTTGGTAGATTTAGGTGAATGGGACTCATTCACCTAACTTGGTATATTAGTCCTTGATAACCCCTTTTGATAGCATTCAACAATTTCAGATCTAGATTTAGAAGATTCAGAAAGATCTTGAAAAATCCTATAACAAGATTCATATGCCCAACCTGGCATATTAGTCCTATTACATTCTTTTATCATCGTTCAACAGATCTTGATTAACTCTCAGAGAATCCTAGATCCCTCTCTTAAAACCCCATAGTGGGACTAAATTGACCAACCTAGAGCATCAGTCTTGGTGCAATCTGAAATAACAATTTCCAAGGTTTAAAGACCTTGTTTTGGCCTCTCCACTCCTCCGGGCACTTTTTTGTTTCATTCTATTTGTTAATTTGATTTCATGTTTTCAAGTTTTTAGGGTTTTGTGCATAAGTGTTTGCATTTCTCCTTTGAAGCCTCATTTAATGGTAAAAAACTATCCAATTTCAATACAAATCCCCTAGTCCCTTCCTCAATCAATCCACTTGGTTGAGGGATCTAGGTTTCTTATGAACTAAAGTGTGAAATATGTCCCAAGGTTTCGTCTCCTACAAGGTGGACACGTATTTCCCTTGTGTTCAATTATAACTGGAAAAGATCACAAATTGGATTAATAATTTATGTGATGAATACTAATCACAAGTATTCTTTTGAATTCATTTGTATCATAAGTAAAATTACTTCTTGATTTATTAAGGTTTTAATATATTGATTGATCTAATGACTATATAGTCTATTGCTTATATTGTTAATCAATAGTCTAATGTTGTTATTTAATAGTTGGATACTTAAATGTAATGCATAGTCATCATGACTTGGTAGAGAATAATATTTTGCAAAGAATTGATTATCATCAAGAGATACTTATATTATCAAGTTGATTCTTTTCTTTACCCATTAAATTGCTAAATATTTGATTATTAAACATTAGTTAGAATATTGAACAATTAATATTTTATTTGTAAAGGAAACATTCAATCTGATAGAATAATAGAGATTTTATACCATTTATTAACAATTTTTTCCTCTTATTTTTATCATTCACAAATAGACCTAAGAGTATTAATTTACATCCTCATATAAAGTTATTGTATCAAAACAATTTGAGTGAAACTGATTATTGATTTATTTAAGGGAATTCAAGGAATTCAAGTGACACATGAGTGGAATATCTTCAAGGAGATTGGCATCCAAAAAGGACATATTGGAAGGAAGGTGGGTGTGAAACATTATCTTTTGTTGATCAATTATCTCAGAAAGAATATATTATTAATATCGCTTCTTGATTTCCATATCATTTTTGATAGCTCCTAGGAGGAAGCCTGAGACTAGAGGGGGAGAATGTGAGCCATAGCTAGTATTATTCTAGAAATTTTGATTTGACAATATTTATATAGTTTGGTGTTTTGATCATGGTTAATGTTGAGATATGATTAGGGACATATTTATAAACATGCTTGGATATTTATTGCCTTATGTATGAAATAATATTCTTTTAGTAAAAAATTTGGAACTTATGAAGTATTATGGTTGTATGTTTTATTTCCACAATAATAATTATTTCTAATTAATATAATAGATTTATAATTATTTGATGTTAGAAATTTCAAATCTTTATATTTATTGTTTGGCTATAATTTCTAGAATGTACTAATATTTCTAATGATATGTTGTAGGAGAGCAGTCCAAATTCCTTAAGTGTTGGAGACAAAGTCCAAATGCTAAATGTTCATTAATGGTTTTAGTTTTTGTCAAGGGAGTTTAATGTTTGAGTGTATTTTAATTTTCTTGACTGTTTATTATGGAGAGATGTTTTTATTGATTTTTCCTTTTATTTGGGATTATTTTGAGGGAAATTGAAGATTTGGGAGTTATTTTATTTTATTTTAAAGATGGAATTAGAATGGTGGGGAGGTGAAGAGAAAATCTTAGGCGTTGTGAATTGTATTCTTTCTTCATTTTCTATTTATTCATTTCTTCTTTGGAGGAAGGGGGGAAGATGGAGGGAACAAATTGGTTGTAGGATGGTATTGGTTAGAAAAAAGCTCTTTAAATTTGGATAGTTGTTGGGTTGATCCTAAATTGGATAGCCAAGGTATGTTTGAATTGTATTGGTAAATTTTGTGTTATTGAATTCTTGATGGATGGTTGGAAAAATTATTTTTTATTATTGTTTTGTGTGGTGTCATGTTTAGTATTAGGGGGTTTGGGTGTGCATAAGGAGTATATTTCACTTGAGGACTAATAGCCTCCTTCATTAGGGGTTGAGGAGGGTGTAGAGCCTCTTTTGGGGATTTTGATCAAATATGAAATTGTATGGAGTTGTGTATGATAACAGAGAGTTGTGAATGGTAGATTGGATTATTGTATGAATGGAGGTGAGTTGGATATTGAGAGTTTGTGTATGGAGGTGGTTGTATTGGAAGGATGGTGGTGGTTGTGTGTTGAAAATAAATTTGTATGTTAAAAATTGTGAATAAATGTTTGTTCCCCAGGAGGGAATGGAATCCCTCTTCTCCCCCTTTACAAGAATTTTGTAATCAGATTCTTTGTGTGTGAGTTAGTGTTTCCTCCTACTTGGGGGTGGAATTATTAATCCTATGATTGGGAGGACAGCAGAGTTGGGCGGCTCTATTCAGTGTTTGTATTTTTATTAAGCGCCATCTAGATTTGTTGAAGAAGATTTGATTTTTGAGTTCTGTATTATATTGTCGATACATATAGAATTGCAAATTAAAAAGTGTCTCTATTGAATCTCAGTAAATACCAATGAATAATGCTCCCTACATTTCATGTTTTAATTTGTGAAATGTTTGCATAGACATTGCACTAAATTTTATGTAACAATGATGCATTGTAATTATAATGTATTCAACTTGAAATGTATTAAATACCATTGGTTTTAACCATTATTTTTTAAAAACATTATTATTTTCTTTTTATTCGATTTTGTAAAATTAACTATTGAATAGCATTGGAAGAAGCTAACTTGGAAATAAAATTCTTGTTCAAGTTGTTGCAGACAATTTTCCAACGCTATATCCATATCATTAAGGAAATATTTAACTAAGTGTAGTCCAATATATTTATTTATTTTATTAATTTCCTCCTAAATTTAGTTATTTAATTATAAATTATTAGCTCATTTTAGAGTGGGCGTTATAGTTCCCAAGAAATTTACCCTCTATTACCCCCAAAATACATTTCTTCAAGTTTAATGACACTCTGTATGTCTCACATTTTTGTAATATGGCTCTAATATCATGAACATGATCTCCTTTATTTTTATAGAAAATTGTGAGATCATCCATGCATGTTATAATACACTTGCCAACTAGGTCTTTGAAGGCATAATCCATTGCTCTTTGGAATGTGGCCCCAACATTTTTTAACCCAAATGACATCCTTCTATAAGAAAAATTTCCCCAGTTTGTAGTGAAGGCTATTTTCATCCTATCCTCTTTGGAAACCATTACCTAGTTATACCCTGAGAATCTAACCAAGAAGGAAATAATTTGTGAACCATTGATAATCTACAATACTTCGTCCATTGAGGGTAGGGGGTAATTATCTTTCTCATATGCTTTATTGAGATTTTGAAAGTCTACACATGATTGAATGTCTCCACTCTTCTTTCTAATAGGCACTAAGTTAGCCACCCAAGTAGAATCTATAATGGGAAAAATAATCATGGTTGATAGGAGCTTGTGTACTTCCTTCTAAATCAAGGGATCTAAAAGCACATTTAATGGGCATTTTTTCTACCGAAGCGGCTTTACATTAGGGTTCAGTGGGATTATATGAGTTATGATGGAGGTATCATATGTCTTTAATTCTTCATAGGTTCATGTTATGACTTTCCATAATCCTTGAGTGCTTGAGTGATATTCCTCCACTCTTCCATAGTGTATACTTTACCTATGAACATATTCTTAGGGTCCTCGCCTTAGTGTTCAAATTATACAATTCAGATTGTCCCCCATCAGTTTTAGGTAGGTTGGACTGATTTATCCGATCTATATAAAATAATATTTCCAATTCAGTTATTCCTTTTGGAACATTGTTATATTTTGACTAACCTAATTCATCATCCTAAAGTTCTCTATCAAGGAAATTTTCTTCCTTAATTACCTGAGCTTCAAAAACACTTGAATTAGTAATGAACTCCAAAATGTGTCTATCATCCTTGAATACTTGCAAATTAGTAACATTATCTAGAACAAAAGGCAACAATACCAACTCAATAATAAACCTTCTCAATTTTAAAGCATCCAATGGATCTAAGGTACTAGCGGTAGTAGCTAAGGAATCCACTCTATGATTAAATCTCCATGGGATGTGAGTAATATTAAAAGAATCAAATTCTTCAATCAGATCTAACACTCGATGTTGGTAACTTGACAAGCATTTGTAATGACAAATATACAACTTCCTGACTTGCTTGACAATGAGTTCTAAATAACCAAATACTTTTAGAATCTTAACCTTTTTCTTGATAGTGAGCAACAAACCATGGATAATGGCTTCATATGTTGAGTAAGACAACTATGAGGTGGGGTGAATCAGTTGTAACAAATTTTAACCTTTAAGAACTTCCACCAGAAATTGATTAGCTATCATTCAAAAATCCTTTACTCTACTAATATGATTAATCATTAAGTTCAAAAGTAGAAACAAAAAAACACCACACACAATAACATGAGATTTACATGGAAAAACCAATAAGAGAAAAACCAAAGTGAGGATTAGCTCACAATATAGAGAATATCAAAATTGATTACAAAGGATCACTACCCGAGAAAGCTCACTGCCAAACAAGACTCACTGTCTAGATCGGGACTCACTATCCAACAAGGGTTAACCACCCAGAGGGTTTACTGCCACAAAATTACAAAGAAGGTTGAAGATATTTGTTACAAAGAGAAAACAATCTAAATGCAATAGAGATTTCCTCCACAACTCACTCAAACACTTGCAGAAATGCATGAATGATAGAGTACACCTTCAACTCACTACTTCTAGAAAATCAACAATTAGATTTTTTATTGATTTGCACAAACTCACATCACATACAGGGTATGTGCAGGATCACCATGGAAAAAACAAGCCCTTAAGTGGCGATAAAATTTAGAAAAATCAAAGTTAGGAAACTTGACGTAAAATTTTGAATAAGTTATCTATATTATTTCAAAAATATGTAAGAATAGAATTTGTAGAAAATTGAATGTAGTTTCTAAACTACTAGGTTTTTTTTCAAAAAATAAAAATCTATTTGGTGAAAAATTGAAATTTCAATACAGTAGCACTTAAATTTCAACGAAAAAATAAGTAGGTGTCTTTCTGACCACCTAACCACAATAAAATGATAATATTTTTAATAATATTTTAGATGTAAGTAGAGGACTCATGTCGATGTGATGCATATTTTTTGCAATTTTTTTCCATGTAAATAATTAATTATGATTTTTTATTACAACTTTTAAAAACTATAAAACTTCATTATGTCTAACCACCTTAACTTGGTCAAAACTTCATGATTTTTTTTTTTTTTAATCCTATAGTATGCAAAGCATAGAATGTGATGCATGTTTCAGATTCAAAAAATATGATACAATTTGAAAGCTATAGATTTTTTTGAATTAGCCTATTAATCAAGACTTTAGTCATAATTCTTGAATACAAAATGAATAATAATTATTTATTAAATTCAAAGTAAAGCATAATTTATATTGGTGGAGAGCTGAGAATCTCCTTTAAAAACCCTTTTCATTTCATCAACTTTGGGTAAAAAAGAATTTTTTGACCACATACCCATCATATCGCCACTTTTTGGCTCATTGTGATCTTGTACATACCCTACACATTGTTTGGCATCTATCTTTCTTGCATTCTTATCATCATCATATCTTTCACAAACATTTATTTCTTCTTCAACTTTGAAACTCATCCAAAGTCGACCATACACCATTTGGATTTAAAAATTCAAATTAGGTCAGTGCCAAAAAATTCTATGGTGGAATTAGAATGAGTGAAATCTAAACACATGCTTCAACATACTTCCATAAGCTTCGTAAGTAGTGTTAAACACAAGGTCATCACTTACCCATTCAAAACACCTAGACAATTAAGGAGACAACCTTAACATGATCCAATCTTTCTAGATAACAAAATTAACTATGACATGATATCTTCAACTCATCCTAAAAATTGCAAGACATAAAAATCAAATAAGAAGAAATCCAGAGCAACTACATTTCTCTCAGACCTCAACCAAATACACAGAAAAGCATACTTCACAACTAGTGAACATAACTCGGACTATACAATGATTCAAAAACCCAAAATTTGAATATAGTAGCTTCTCAAAACCATGAGGAATACCTCAAATCCTTACTAGCATAGCAGCACATTCTAGAGAAAAACCCATAGTAAACACTAAATGTTTGCAACCTTCCTTTATTACAATTTTCTCAATATCCTCGACATATGCAACTAGTCACCATTATGCATGATATCAATGGTAATAACAACTAGTTGAAGAATAGTTAACTAGATGATATCAATGACAATAGCTTCATACTTCCTTCATACTTGCAACAATCTCCCTCTTTGTCATTGATGGAAACACTATTGATGGTGTTTTTAGCAATACAACACAGACAAAATACAACTATCCTATCTCTCTTGAAAGGTAAATTTCTATCAGAAAGCCTCAAGAAACAACCCTAAGGTCTCTAATGTCAGGTCTTGACAATGCATAAACAACTTAGTGAAAATGTGATTTTCCGGTAATCACAAAGGGAATTTATGGTCAAACAAAATACTAAAACTCTTGAGTCAACAATAAGATTTTAAAATATATGAAAATGAAAATAAACCCTAGAATTTTCTAGACTTGTGGTCAGTAAATATATCTCATCAAATACAATGATTTAGTGATGCTTTTAAATTCCTATTCTAGTAGTGGTTTCAAAGAAATATCAAAAGATGAGGGTTTAGAGAGATTTCTAATCTAAATCCTTAGATCAATCATGAAAATAATAGAGCATTCAAGGTCAAAATATATTCAAAAAAACTAATTCTAGCTTAACCAAGATTAAATCTACAATATCACAGAAATAGTGCAATCTCCAAAGGTATGCAATATTTTTAGATTGTGAAGTTACATTCAAACATGCACCCAAAATGGCATGAAATGCATAAGCATCCACAATTGAACTTAAATGCAACAGAGAGTAGGCCTAGGATAACTTTACATAGCAACTTACAATCAACGAATTTCTAAAAGTATGAACCGAAGATTCCTACATTAAACACTTTATCTTAAACATGAATGAACTGCAACTAGCTCTAATTCTAATATGAAAATTACTCACTCAAAATAACTTGAAACAACTTTGAAAGATAGGAACTATGCATATAGATGAAACAACACAACAAAGAACACCCAAATCAATGTCTTCTTGTATTCACTTCACCAACTTTGCAACAATTCCAGTATTCAATATCCAGCCTTTACAAATAAGGAGGGAGCTCTAATATATAGATTTTTCAAGAACACGTCAGCCTACAGAAAACTAAATTAGGGCTTACAATTTAGGTCAGCCTTGGTAGTTTAATTTTACAATTCAATATCAAGAGGTCAGCCTCAAGAGATATTTTAATATTAAATAAAAGCCCTTTTGAAACAAATTTCTAGACATGGCTGACTTGCAACTCCAGCTAGCTTCATGTAGCATGCAAATAATTCGATGCAGTTATGTTGGGTAGTCTCCCTTATCCTTCTCTTTCCTTCTAGAAAGTTCTTGGATTTTGCAAAACACCCTATCTAAGTTGGCTTGACTAGGAACTAAGATAACCTTCATTCTCAACTTGATTGATTTTATCTCTTCTTCATACTTAACCAAGTTTTTACTGCATTCTATTTGCATCCCTTGGTACCTATCTAGATGTGAAATATACATTCTTCCATCATCTAACTAATTTGATGTTATTGGCCCATCCTCAACTAGGGAATAAACTTCATGCCACCATTTCCTTAACTAAATAATCTTTAGATTATTCTTGCCAAACTTTTTTCTTCTAGTTACAATTTCAAGGAATGAAATTGAATTGTTTAAAAATTATTTCAATTTATTTTGAACTTTCAAAATCTTCTCGAGGGCTCTATCCATGAGTTATGTTGTGCCTATAGTAAACAAGCCCTATTCAAAATGGGGACCCTCTCTTTTCATTTTACTGGGTCGCTTTTCCTTTTCCTCATTTTGTGTGCCCCCTATTTTGAGCCCTAAGTGGTCAAGGAGTCCTAGAGTCACCATATTGAGTTGAAAAAGTTTCACCACCCTCAAAGTCTTCAATCCTTTGGCCTTCACAGAGTTCCTTCAACAGTTTTCCTTCAAACTTCAAAACTGTCATCCTTCATGTTCTACGGATCTTCCCATGCAGGGCACCTAGAGTGAAAATCCATCTTTCCTTGACCATTCCGAATGGATGACTTATCACATCCACTCACCTTGCAAGATCCATGGCCTCCTTCATAATTTTTTGTGCTGACCTGCCAAAGGACTAGCACATGAATGTCATCCGCTTTGTGGACCCTGTCGTTCCTGCTATTGGTTCTTTTGAATTGTGCGCCCACCAATATTTTCTTCCTCTGTACCCGTATTTATGGAAAACATTTAATGCTTAAAAATATATAAATAGACACCTTCGATAGGTCATTTTCACCCTTAGACTTTTTGAAAACTCGTAAGAGCCTCCAGTCATTGCTGCCTCCACACCCATGAGATCCTGATACCATTCGTGCATTGCAACCTTTATTATCTTCATCAAATTATTGTGGGCCCACCAAGTAGGGCCTCCACCACCACTAGTTTTATGTTTTTTCTTTCATTCCTGTAAAGTTGTTAAAATCATAAAATAAAGAACCTTAAAAATAGAAAGGAAACTACACGGCGAACAAAACCCATGAGTTAAAAACTTGGAAATCCTTCGAAATCCGCCCTTGAGGTGCATGCAGAACTTAAACCCTCTATCACTATTCTTCAACCAGAGCCATTGAGCTCCAATGGCCTGGAAGATGCTCACCACCATTCATAAACCATTCAGTCACAAAACCTTAAAAAAATGGCCTTCACCTTCCTTGGACCCACCCATACGGGAAGAAACTTCCTCATCACTGTAATTTTGGACTTAAATAAAAACACAAGTTAAACTAGGGTCCTTTCAACCCTATGGGTCCATGACTGTGGGCTTCTACACTTGGATTTCCCCCCATGTTTTTCCATTCCAAAATGACTGATCGATCCTGGCCACCCACCTTGTGGGTCCCATTGCATTTGCTTCCCTTGATCAAGCCCATTTACTAGCTTCTCCTATAGACCATTAGATGAAAATGTCCACCATCATTTCACTGTCGATTACACGATTCATCTCAAAATGGTGAAGTCTCAAGGTCCATCCACTAGGTGGGTCTCACCTTGACTGTCTCTGTCCAACCCTTTGAGCCAAAATGATTGTGTTAGATCCTTGCAGATCACCCTTCATGGACTTCCATCCGCGGACCACCATTGAATGGTCACGGTCACAAATGGCCTTAGTAGATGATACGTCCACCTTGTGGACCCCACAACAACCACCTCCATCTAAGCCTAAAGAATGAAACAAAGTAAACCTATTACTTGTAGACCATCTTCTATAGGTTCATGTCACCCTATGTCTATCATCTTGCACAACAAACGACTTCTGCCCTTTCACTCTGTGGGTCCTGAAACTCACTTTGCCTGAGTGATTATTGAAAACCATTAAGAAAAAAACTTTATGTGGGCTGACCAGTGCAAGTGGTTGCCTATGGGCTACCACCCTACTTTTTCCAATCTTAAACCACGGAGGAAAGCTTGCCTCCCACCATGTGGAGTCCGCTCCTTTTTTTTCCATCTAGCTGATTATAAACGAGTACCTCCCCTCTCGATGACCTTCATGGACCTGACAATGTGGACCCGCCACCTGCAGGTCGTCGTCCTATCTCTGCCATTTCGAACGATCGATCTCCAACATCCTCCCATGGATCATAACCCACACCTTGTTAAACGAACTAAAATTCAAAGATGAACTCAACACTGTCCTCCCTGAGTGCGAAACGCACATTGTGGGGCACTACCTTTCTAGCGTCGTTTCCAACAATAGAGCTCCCAAACAGCCAAGATAGCCCCTGTACCCACAACTCTTAGACCTGCATGCCTGAATCACCAAGTTAACATTTCCAAAACCATAAAACAACCCAACCCACATGCCAAAATAAGTTGACCTCTTGGTGGGCCCATCACAACTTGGAAAGCTTGATGTGGGTGGATTCGTGTGGGCTGTCATGCCCTATTTTTTGTCTATTTGCAACTTCCTCCAAAATGGCTGCAAGCCTAGAGAAGTTAGCACTCCTGGGCCCCCATTGCTATACCTCCCTCAAACAAAAGGAAAATGATGATTGGAGAGGAATGATATGATCATTAAATGATAAATTACTTGATCTAACATGGATTTTTCAAGATTTTTCTAACATTCCCCTTGTTCTACACATGAATGCTTGTTGCTCCTTTGCTCATAGGATATATGGAATTAGCTATGGGACCTTTTGGGGCATCCGCAAAGAAGGAAAAAGGGAAAAAGGCTGCCAAAGCACCAAGGGGAAAGGAGGATAAAGATAAAATTTAGTACAAATTCCATGGAGTAGAGATCAACACCAAAGTTACCATAGAGTGGGATACAGTCTCGGACATAAACCTGGGATAGATTGACATCGATGAATTCTGACAAAGAGTCATTGCCAATCCCATTATGGAGAATGCAAGGAAAATTAGGAAAAGTGGATTGGCCAAAGCAACTAGTTTCCTACCTGATGTTGTGGGTCCTAAGTTGGTAATGGCCTATAGAGAGGCATATCAAGAAAATACCAAGAGAATTGTGGATCGAGATGGAAAAATATTGGTTGACTTGTCATCCAAGTCTATAGGGAAAAATTTCCACATTCCCACTTTTGATGAAATGGAGGAAACAACCAAGGAGTATACCAAGAGCACATGGAAAGTTGACCCCCTCAAATGTAAGAAGCTAATTAATCAATATTGGCTGAAGGAGAAGAGGGGTAGCGTGAACAAGGTACCTCAAGAAATCTTCAGGAGTGATTTCCATGAGGATTACCATGATTTGGTAACCTTGTTAAGCAGGGTTATAGGCATCCTGACGATAGCATACTTCCAGGAATGGATGTTTTATTTTATAGAGGAGATTACCAGTAGGAAAGACTAATTTCCATTGGGCGGGATGATCACCAACTACTTACATGAGCAGTTTATGGTCGTTAAAAATAATTCCCAATTTTACATGACATCATACTTGGTCTATCTATTGGTTGACTGTGTTCAATATAGAGGTCTATTTGTGTCACCAAGCTAGACCCCGGGGGGGGAGCTGAAGGCCTATGATAGATACCAGCAACTTCAGTACAAAAATTTCAAGAAAGATTAACGCAAGGTGAATGATGCCTTTATTTGGCACATTGTCAGACTACTCGGATCGAAATGAGAGTCACTCATAGTGCAAATGCCTTCATCCACTAGTTCAGATTTCTATTCATCCAATTTCCTACATTTACTTACGTTAGAACCAAGGGCTTCTGTGAGAGGCCATATAAGCTGCCCTGGTACCCAAATTACTGGTTGGTATTGGTTGTGGTCTCCAAGTAGTTGCAACAAGCACATACTCTTCTGTGTGACAAGTACAGACCTGACATTCCTTACCATCTCACATTCAGCCAAGGCATGTATGCAATTTATGCATCCCAGTGTGTGGAATACTCAGAGAAAGAAATAAATGAATATAACCCTAAGCTCCACACTGCTTGGCCACAGATTGATCCATATGGAAAACTAAAGAAGATGGTTGGGAAGGAGTATGCCCATTTACCTAGTGTTGAAGACTTCTGGGAAAACTATAGAGATGATAAAGAAGTTTACATGAGGTACTATATGTGCATGATGACATACTTTGTTAAAATGAATAACTTGTTCCTGGTGCTAGATCAAGTTCTGGAGGAAGAAAATATTGTAATAGATCCAAGATTTGATGCCGTTGTAAACCTACCATTTCTCCTAATTGACCAGGATGTGGAAGAGGTCAATGACCTTGATATTTTAACCAAAAAAATAGAAGCCCAAACAAAGCATTGGATTGATGGGTAGATTGCTCAACTAAAACTGCA
Source organism: Sequoia sempervirens (assembly GCA_007258455.2). NCBI lineage: Eukaryota > Viridiplantae > Streptophyta > Pinopsida > Cupressales > Cupressaceae > Sequoia > Sequoia sempervirens. The sequence continues at coordinate 407,938,473 of VDFB02270651.1, read as the reverse complement.
AGGAGCAACTATGACCTATGGTGAGCTCAAAGACGAGTTCAAGAGTGAGACTGATAGTGGGAATGCTATTGCCCCATCTGAGGAAACTTTAAAATCTCCTCCTACCACCAGATCAAAGAAGAGAAAATAGGTGGAGGAACATGAACCAAAGCATAAGGTGTATTCTATAAATCATCTGAAGGTGAGCCTTCCAAGAAGGCAAAGAAATCAAGTGGTTTCACTAAGATGCCCACCATTCAGGAGGACCCACTCCATGAAGGAGAAGAGGAAGAGGTTGAACAACCAAAGTCTCCACCCACTACCTTTGCTCTTGCTACCTCCACTACTATTTCCACTACCATTACTCCTCCATCAGCATCTCAAGCATTGCTTGCTTCTTCCCTACTTGTGGTGTACATTTCATTTCACCTTGCTTCCGCCTCACCTACTGCATCCATTATGGTGATAGATTCTTCCTCCACTACCACCTATCTACTCTCTTCTTCCTCCATGTCTCCATCAATGACTATCCCCTTAGCCTCTATAACAATAATTCCCACCCTTACTCTTCTAGAAGCTTTTACCAAACATATGCAAAATATACCAATGGAGCTCTCTAGAGTATTAATAAATCCCACATTAGAAGATGCCCTAGCCCAAGTCATTATCGGTCTCCTTGTCCCTCCCCCTCTGACTAAACCACCTAATATGGAGGAAACAATACAAATTTATGAGGAATTGGAGAGACAAGAGAAGGAAGCATCCAAAGAAATGGAAGAGGAAGTTGATGACTACTAGGAGTATCCAGAGCATCAGTATCTAGTTATTGACAAGGTATTCCATGAAGATGAAGAAACACAATCCTTTGAAGAAGATGTTGAGGACCCTAGGTTGAAATACATTATGGAAACTTCTGATCAAGAGCTTAAGGAAGAGTTGGCCCAACAACTCAAAGATGTTGGGGAGGAAATTGAAAAATAGTCCTTTGCAGAGAAGAAAGAAACATATGAAGAAATGGAGGTAACCATAGAGCCTTCGACTAAAGAACAAGATAATAGCCCTAGTCATGATGAGGAAATGCCTTTTGCAAGGGAAGAAGAAGAAAATAAAGAGGAAAAGAAAGAAGAAGATAAGCCTGAAGAAGACGTTGAAACAAGAAGAAGCCCAAAGATGGAGCATCCTTAAGAGCATGGGTGAGAAGAATAAGAAACGAGATCCTAAAGGGAAGATAGCCCCAAGGAAAACATATAGCCATCACTGAATCACCAGAAGGAAAGGCTATATTCATTTGAGACTCAAATGAAGAAGAGGAAGAAAAGATAGAACACGAGGCTTTGGGCCATGATGAAATGGAAATTAAACATGCCCAAAATGAGTTAGGTGATCATGAATCACCAAATGAAGGGTCTCAAATACCTGAATAGCTAGAGAAACAATTGCAAATGAAGGGCATCGTTCTTATGGATCCAAAAGAAAGTCTAGAAGCCATCTTGGCTAGAGAACAGATGGGGAAAAAGAAAGAGAAGAAACCAAGGGTTAGATCACACATAACGATGGATGCATCAAGATCAAGGGTCATATAAATAGCTACTCTAGTAGTGGAAGGAGAGGGATTCAACTATAATATCTCCACCATTGATTTGGGGACAGCCACAAGGGAGAAAAAAAATGATCATCTCTAGGGATCCGTTGCTACCATTGTTCATCAGATGAATAAAGATCAATCTAACAAGGATGAGTTAAAAGCACAAGTGGAAGAACTTACATCTTATATACAACAATGGTCCTCTGTTGAATAGCTGCCATCAACATTGTCGGCCACTCCTTTGTTTCTTTCAAAATATCATATCAGAAAATTAGAGAGGAAGAGCTAGACCAAGGACACTGAAGATTGGTTCTGACAAGTGGTCTATAATGGAGATATAGGCATCGGTCATCCTTCCTGAACAAAAAATAAATTTTGGGAAATGCAAAAGCAACTTGAAGGGATAAGGAAATTTTGTACTGACTTCCCAGAGATATATAGAATCACATATCCCAAACTCGAGGCTATCCTTAAGATGCCTAAGAGAACATGGGAAAAGGAGTTTGCACTGGTGAAAGATGATCATTGGCTTGTGGAAACATGGAATTTGGGCCTCAATCATAGAAGAGAAATATTTGAATAGGTGCTCCATGAAGCGAAGCTTGACATTGATTGGCCTAAGGAAATCAGAACAACCTATGAAGAATACCTGAAGCTCATGACAGACTATGATATTCCCTCTTTCAAGCTAGATCCTCAAAACATAAGGCCACACTTTCATAAGAAGATGGAGGAAGGATCCATTGATATACTCACACCTAATTTTATGGATTTTGTTGCTCAAGCTTTCACCCAATCAAAATAGGTGATGAAGAACAGGCCAAAGTGTAATAAGGATTGGCAATTGATCACCAATAGATCTAGAAATTTAAACTTTCAAGTGCTCCAATCTGATATAATGGAGTGGAACAAGCTCCAGGCATTTATCAAAAAGTTCATGGTGTATGCTACTATGAAGAATCATGAAGGAAATCTGGTCATAGATGATGAATTTCTCATAGAATAGCTGTAGCAAAAGGAAAATCAGCTACATGACAAAAATATTATAGTGTTGGCCACTAGAAGACAAAATAGGCTAAATGACCAAATTTATTTTATATTTTAAAATATTGGGGAAAGGTGAAACCCTAGTTTGTAGTGAATCTTGGCCAAAAAATGAGATTAAATCTTGGCCATTCATTTTTCTTTTGGGACACTATAAATAGGGGGTCTCCTCTCAATTTCAAGAGAGAGTTGAGTTGTAAAGAAATGCTACTGAAATTCTAATGGAAATTCATTTCTTTTGGGTGGATTCTTGAGTTTCATCTCACGTTTCATGATTCTTCTCTTCATAGTTAGTAGATTTGAGTAGATTTACTTCTTTTTTTCCATGGGTTTAGTATGCTTTAGTAGATTGGTAGATAATGTTCATTGATATTAAAGAATTTTGTTGTGTTGATGCCCTTCCTTGTTCATGCTTTTTTCTATTTATTGATGATAAATATTAGTGTAAAGCTAGTTTGAACATTAGTTGAATGTTGCACTTAAATTCTATCTTTTATTCATGCTTGATTGTGAATGAATGGTTGACAATCTGTAGACCTTAGAAGATTGTACTAGTTTCATGAGACTATGAGCTGATTTGGTTAAGTGGAACTTAGTTTCAGGAAGGTTTTCCACTATAGCATCCTCCATTATCACTGTTCATTGGTAGTTTCAGGTCTAGGAACTTCCCTCTTCCTCTTCCCTTTTGACTTTTCTTTCAATAGTTATTTAGACAAAGTTTGGGCATCATTGTAAAGCCAAATCTAATGATGAAAGTAGATTTTTAGACTATTGTTTTGAACTTGTAGCAATTGCATATTAACTCCAATACCTAAAAACTCTACGTGAAGAACCAATTCCCTCCCAACTTAACTTATGTAAGGCTACCCTGTGATTACCAGCAAAATCACATTCAACCAATTGAGATATTCCAAGCATGTCATGACCTGACACCCAAGAGACCTTGGGGTAGTGATTTGTAACTTGTTTGTAGATTTCTACCTTTCAAGAGAGGTAGTGCACTTGTGTGCTTCCTGTGTTGAGAAGGTGCAAAAACACCCATCAACAAAACTAGTGCTAGAAGGAGGACTTTTGAGTTAAGTTGGATCGAATCGGTTCATTTTCCCTTGAAATATTTCACAAAGTTTTAAGATCTACTCCAAACAAAGGGGAATTCCAAGACCTATAGCCCCCTACCAAGGCTAAGAGAGCTAAAAAGGGGAAGCCACTTCATCCTCATTCGCTTCATCTGCGTCACCTCCATCCTCACCTCTCTCCTCCTCCCATTCACACCACACTAATCCTTCCTCCTCATTGGCTATCTTGTCTTCCAAGTCTATAGGGAAAAGTTTCCACATTCTCACCTTTGATGAAATGGAGGAGACAACCATGGAGTATGTCGAGAGAACATGGAAAGCTGACCCCCTCAAATGTAAGAAGCTAATTAATCAATACTAGCTAAAGGAGAAGAGGGACAGTGCGAACAAGGTACATCAGGAACTCTTCAAGATTGATTTCCATGAGGATTACCATGATTTGGTAACCTTGTTAAGCAGGGTTATGGGCATCCTGATTGTAGCATACTTCTAGGAATGGATTTTTTATTTTATAGAGAAGATTATCAGAGGAAAGAGAAATTTCCATTGGGTGGGGTTGATCAACAACTTGCTACATGAACAGTTTGTGGCTGTTAAAAAGACTTCCCAAGTTTACATGACCTCATACTTAATCTATTTGTTGGCTAAATGCATTCAATATAGAGGTCTATTTGTGGCACTAAGCCAGACTCTGAGGAGGGAGCTAAAGGTCTATGATAGATACCCACAACTTCAGAACAAAAATTTCAAGAAAGATTACCACAGGGTGAATGATGCCTTTATCGGGCACATTATCAGACTACTCATAGGTGACTTTGAAAGGAGAGTCACTCATAACATTTGAAAATTCCTTCAATCATCAGTTCAGATTTTTGTTCATCCAATTTCCTAAATTTACTTACGTTAGAATCAAAGGCTTCTCTGAGTGGCCATATAAGCTGCCCCAATACCCAAATGACTGGTTGGTATTGCTTGAGGTCTCTAGGCAGTTGCAACATGCACATACTCTTCTGAGTGGCAAGCACAAACCTAGCATTCCTTACCCTCTTAATTCCTTACCCTCTTACATTCGGCCAAGGCATGTATGCAATTCCCACATCCCAGTGTGTGGAGTACTCGAAGAAAGAAAGAAATGAATATAACTTGGAGCTCCACACTGCCTAGCCATAGATGGATCTATATGGAAAACTAAAGAAGATGGTTGGGAAGGAGTATGCCCATTTACCTAGTGTTGAAGACTTTCGGGACAACTACAAAGATGATAAAGAAGTGTGCATGAGGCACTATATGCACAAGTCGACATACTTTGTTAAAACAGTTAACTTGTTTCGGTGCTAGATCAAGTTGTGGAGGAAGAAAATACTATAATAGATCCAAGATTTGATATCGTTACCAACCTGTCACTACCCCTAATTTACTAGGATGGGGAAGACATTAATGACCTCAATGTTTTAACCAAACCAATAGAATCCTAAACAAAGCAATTGATTGATAGGCAGATTGCTCAGCTGAAACTGTAAGGAGCAACTCTAAGCTATGGTGAGCTCGAAGATGAGCTCAAGAGTGAGATTGATAGTGGGACTGTTGTTGCCCCATCTAGGGAAACTTTAAAATCTCCTCCTACCACTAGATCAAAGAAGAGAAAAGAGGTGGCGAAATTCCAACCAAAGCATAAGGTGTGGGTGATCCCATAATAGTGGTTTACAATTTTTGGCCAAACTGGACACTGAAATTATTATTTTTAACTAAATCTTCACATTCGGGCACCTATAGCGGCTAAACTGTGAGGAATTTGAAGATGGTGCAAACTAGAGTCTCATCAAATTTTGTCTGTAGATTCTAAAAATATTTTTTCAAAATTTTTGGAATCAAATTGCACTTCTTTTTCCATCTCCCAAAATAGATTTTTTTAGAAAAACAACATTTTTAAAAGTGGCGCATATAACGCATAACTTTTTTCCATGAAGGATAAAATTCTAATTCTTTCAAATTTAGATTTGTAACTCTGATATCTAGTGCTTCCACTTGGTTAGATAATTTTTATTGAATATTTTTCCTTAATCAAGTTTCAAAGTCAAACGAATTACAATTCGGACACAGTTATAACTTAACTTTTTATATGTCAAAATTTAATTTAATTTTTTGTTTGATCAAAGACTTCAATATCTGGTGCACTCATATTTTTCAATTTTTTTTCTTTGATAATCTTCTATTTTTCCACATGTGAAGAACAAAGAAATTCATTTTGATGAAAAACCTATGTTTAATAAAACTTAAAAAAAATACATAACAAAACCAAAACATATTAAAATTATATTCATTGGATAGCTTGTTCTGAGGAATACCATAATCATTTGAAATAAATTTTAAATGAATTCATTTGATCCCCCAAAATCTAAATCAAAAGTTATTTTTTATCAGCATTTTGATAGGTGTAAAGGAGACGCATTTATATGTATGGTTTAAAACTAGCGAGGTTCTATCCAAGGGGGTTTGATCTAAGGTGATTTGATGAAACCCTCTTCAATTGGAATCCTTAAAATGGAACTTTTTAAGGCTTAAATAATTATATTTTCTAAAAATATGTGATTTCAGCTAAAATTCGTTCCTCTCAGGAATTGTAAACCACTATTATGACAACACCCTATTCTAGAAAGGTTTCCAAAGGTGAGCCTTCCAAGAAGGCAAAGAAATTAGGTGGTTTGACTAAGATGCCCACCATTCAGGAGGACCCACTCCATGAAGGAGAAGAGGAAGAGATCGAACAACCAAAGTCTCCACCTGCTACCTCTACTCTTGTTTCCTCCACTACTACTGCCACTACCATTACTCCTTCACTGTCCTCTCAAGCATTGCTTGCTTCTTCCCCGCCTGTGGTGTACATTTCAGTTCACCTTGCTTCTTCCTCACCTACTGCATCCATTATGGTGATAGATTCTTCCTTTGCTACCACCTATCCACTATCTTCTTCCTCCATGTCTCCATCAATGGCTACCCCCTTGGCCTCTACAATAATAATTCCCACCCTTACTCTTCCAAAATATTTTTCCAAACATATGCAAAATATACCAATGGAGCTCTTTGGAGTGTTAATGAATCCCACAGTACAAGTTTCCCTAGCCCAAGTTGTTTATGGTCTCCTTGTCCCTCCTCCTTTGACTGAACCACCTAAGATGGAGGCAATGGTGTATATTTATGAGGAATTGAAGAGACTAGAGAAGGAAGCAACCAAAGAAATGCAAGTGGAAGCATATGACTACCACGAGCATCCAAAGCATCCAAAGCATCAACATCTAGTTATTGACGAGGTATTCCATGAAGAGGAAGAAACAAAATCCTCCGAAGATTATGTTGAGGACCTTGGCTCAAAATACATTGTGGAAAATTCTTATCAAGAGCTTGAGAAAGAGTTGGCCAAGCAACAAAAAGATGTTGGAGAGGAAATTGAAAAATAGTCGTATGAGAAGAAAGAAACAGATGAAGAAATGGGGGTAACCACAGAGCCTCCAACTAAAGAAAAAGATAAGAGACATTGTCATGATGGTGAAATACCTTCTGCAAGGGAAGAAGAAGAAAAGAAAGAGGAAAAGAAAGAAGAAGATAAGCCTAAAGAAGAGGTCAAAACAAGAAGAATCCTAGAGATAGAGCATCCTAAAGAGCATGGGTGAGAAGAAGAAAAAAGGAGATCCAAAGGGGAAGATAGCCCCAATGAAAACATATCCATCACTGAATCACTAGAAGGAAAGGCTATATTAATTCAATATTCAGATGAAGAAGAGGAAGAAAAGATAGAATAAGAGGCTCCGGGCTATGAAGAAATGGAAATTCAGCATGCCCAAAAGGAGGAAGGTGATCATGAATCACCAAAGGAAGGGTCTCAAATGCATGAATGGTTGGAGAAACAATTGCAGAAGAAGGCCCCCATCCTTATGGATCCAAAAGAAAGGATAGAAGCCATCTTGGCTAGAGCATAGATAGGGACAAAGAAAGAGAAGCAATTGAGGGTTAGATCACACATAATGATGGATGCATCAAGATAAAGGGTCGTACAAATAGCTACTCTAGTAGTGGATGGAGAGGGTGTTAGCTATAATATCTCCACCATTGATTTGGGGACAACCACAAGGGACCAAAAAATTGATCATCTGCAAGGATCCATTACTACCATTGTGCATCAGATGAATAAATATCAATCTACCAAGGAAGAGTTAAAGCATGAGTAGCAGAACATACACCTTATTTATAGCAATGGTCCTTTGTTGAAGATTTTCCATCGACATTGTTAGCCACTCCTCTACTACTTTCAAAAGATCATATTAGAAAATTAGAGAGGAGGAAGAGTTGGACCAAGGGCACCAAAGATTGGTTATGATGGGTGGTCTACAATGGAGATATAGGCATCAGGCATGCTACCCAAACAACAAATAAATTTTGGGAAGTGCAAAAGCAACTTGAAGGAATAAGGAATTTGTACTGACTTCCCAGACCTATATAGAATCACATATCCCAAACTTGAGGCTATCCTTAAGATTCCTGATAGAACGTGGGAAAATGAGCTAGCACTAGTGAAAGATGATCATTGGCTCATGGAAACATGGAAATTGGGCCTTGATCATAGAAGAGAAATATTGGAATGGGTGCTGCATGAGGTGGAGCTTGACATTGATTGGGCTAAGGAAATTAGAACAGCCTGTAAAGAATACCTGAAGCTCATGACGGACTATGATATGCCCTCCGTCAAGCTAGATCCTGAGAAAATAGGGCCACATTTTCATAAGAAGATGGAGGGTGAAGCCACCAATACAATTATGCCTGAGTTTATGGATTTTTCTAGTCGATATTTCACCCAATCATAACAGGTGATCAAGAACACACCAAAGTACAACAAGGATTGTGACCTAATCACCAACAAATCTAGAAAGTTAAACTTTTAGGTACTCTAATCTGATATAATGGAGTGGAACAAGCTCTAGGCATTGATCAACAAGTTTGTGGAGTATGCTACTATGAAGAAGCATGAAGGAAATCTATTCATAGATGATGAATTTCTCACAATATAGCTATAGCAAAAGGAAAATCAGCTACAACACAAAAATGCTACAATGTTGGCCACTAGAAGACAAAATAGGCTAAAGGACAAAATGTATTTTATATTGTAAAATATTGGGGGTAGGTGAAACCCTAGTTTGTAGTGAGTCTCAACCACAAAATGAGATTGAATCTTGGCCATTCATTTTTCTTTTGGGACACTATAAATAGGCGGTCTCCTCTCATTTTCAAGAGAGAGTTGAGTTGTTGTAAAGACAGGCTGCTAAAATTCTAATAGTAATTCATTGCTTTCAGGTGGATTCCTGAGTTTCATCTCATCTTTCATGATTCTTCTCGTCATTGTTAGTAGATTTGAGTAGATTTACTTTGTTTTTCTATTAATTTAGTATGCTTTAGTATATTGGTAGATGTTGTTCATTGATATTGAATAATTCTATTGTGTTGATGCCCTTCCGTGTTCATGCTTTTTGCTGTCATTGATGATCAATAGTAGTTTAAAGCTATCTAAATATTAATTGAATGTTGCACTTAAATTATATCTTTTATTCGTGCTTCATGGTGAATTAATGGTTGAAAATCTGCAGACCTTAGTTTCATGAGACTGTGAGCTGATTTGGTTAAGTGGAAATTAGTTTTAGGAATGTTTTCCACTGTAGCATCCTCCATTATCATTGTTCATTGGTAGTTTTAGGTCTAGGAACTTCCCTCTTCCCCTTCCCTTTTGAATTTTCTTTCAATAGTGATTTAGACAAAGTTTAGGCATCATTGTAAAGCCAAATTTGATGATAAAAGTGGAGTCTTAGTCTGCTATTTTGAACTTGCAGCAATTGCATATTAACTCCAATACCTCGAAACTCCACTTGAAGAACCAATTCCCTCCCAACTTAACTTATGTAAGGCTTCCCTATGATTACTAGCAAGATCACATTGAACCAATTGAGATATTCTGAGCATGTCATGACCTGACACCTGAGAGACCTTGGGGTAGTGATTTGTAACTTGTTTGCAAATTTCTACCATTCAAGAGAGGTATCACACTTGCGCACTGACTGTGTTGAGAAGGTGCAAAAACACCCATCAATGAGTTCTTTCTTCAATTGAAAATTGTATAACCATTCCCTTGGCTTATTTTCATCTCTAAATGCAAAGATACCTTTATTTACAAGAACTTCCTCTGGTATTTCAATTATCTCCATTAACATACCTATAGAAGCTTCATCTATCCCCTTACATTCTATTAACAGTTGTTGTACTTCATCTAGAAAGGAGGATGTCTTCTCATATGTATGCAAAAACTTTTCAATCAAATCATCTTCCTTTTGGCCAACATCACTTTTTCATTACTGGGTGATTTGAATAGAGGCTTTAAGATTCTCAATCTCATTAATTTCATTTTTTGATAACAGACCCTTAGAAGTTGAAGCATGAATCCCATCTTGTGTTTGCAAAGGCTTCAAGAAGTGTTGGATGTATTTTTGTAATTCTTTCACCTATTTTTGTAGTTTCTCCTTTGCTTGGGTTTCATTATCTAATCAATTTATAATTGCATCAATAGATTCTTTTAGATCTTCCATCTCTTGTTCCTTTGTGGATGGATAGATTGTTTCAACCTTATAATCAGATGGAGTAGCTTCATCTTTATGCTTATTAGTTATTGGAGTAGCAACATGAAGTGCTTTGTTATCTATTTCTTCTCTTATCATTCTAGAGACAACTCTAGCTTTCTTCCTTTCTTTTGTTTTCCCCAAGCTTGCTAAGAACTTATCCCATTCTAGTGCTTCCTCTTCAACAACCACTAGTTTTGCTTCAAACTTTTTTTCAACCAGTTTGGTGTCATTGATTCATCTAAATCTCTATTATCATGGTGAGTATTCTCCTCTCCATGGTCCTTGGGTTGATTGGTTTCAACATTTTCTTCTTGTTTTTTCTCCTCATCCTTGTTTCCATAATAAAATAGATGTGTTTCCTTGTTCTTAGGAGATTGAGAAGGTACCTCCTCTATCTTCTCAGGTTCTTCCTCCTCTTCTTTATTTTCTTGACTTTGTACTCTAGATATTTTTTGTTCTAATTTACTCCAAATCCACTGAGATCTCCACTTTTAGGAATTTCCACCTTTTCTTCTTTTTTTTTTTCCTATATCCTACTCCTCAGAGACATTAACTTCATCATTTGCTACTTCCCCTTCCTCCTTATCATAATGCACATGTTTGGGAGGTGATTGAGGAGAAATAATTTCTGTAACAATCTCTTCAACATTTTTAGCTTCATCAACAGGTGGTTGATTGGAATTTTCCTGGGTCTCTTCAACCACCTTTTCTACATTCTCTATATTAGCACAAGAGACCTTTTTCTTTGAAGAATTATTTCTCACATATATTTGTGTCATGTATTTATAGCTCTCCACTTCAATTGCTCTAGCTTGGGTTGCACCTTCTTCACTGTCTTTAGTTTTCTTTTCCCTTTTTGAAGGTGAACCTTTATCTCCCTCCTTTACTAGCCTTCTTTTCTTTGTAGGTTTAGCATCAGATCTAGCTCCACCACTTCATCTACTTCCCAATTTACTATAGGGAGTGGCTTATTTTTGTATTGCACATAAACATGATATTGGATTGGATCCTCTTCATCTTCAACTTGATCTGGTACATTTTTTACTACATAAAGTCTTATTAGCTTCATTGGGAGCTTGGAAATTTTTCTCTTAATAACTTCAAACTCATCACAAAAATTGTCCCAATAATCTTTTATGTCATCTTTATGCCTATACTTTTTTTTGGCCATTTTCTATGCCACTCCATAAGGATCAAAAGTTTTTCTATCTGAATGAGAGTACAAGTGAAAGTGAGCCATCTCTTATTTAGAATGATGTGCACTTTAAATAGAAGTACAAGCCTCCAAACTACCAATTATAAAGGGGAAATCCCCACCAAATCTTGTTTTATGCATGGATTTAGAATCAAAAGTTGCAAGTTTCCTTTTCAACTCAACCAATATGAGCTTATTAGTGGGATACCTAGGAAATCGATAGGGTACCTTTGGAGATCCATGAATTCTAATATATGTGAATTTTGGAAACTGAATGAGCCCAAAGCCATATTTCTTTATCAAATCCATTACCTCTCCTAAAACTCTCAGATGAAGAGCATCCTACAAATTTCTTGTTATGTACATAGTGAAAGCATCATTGACCCTCCTATAGTTGGAAGTATTAAAATGCAATTGATGATATACATCATAGACCCTATCCTATCCAATGGTTCCTTTATAGTTCAAACCTCTGTATTTGTAACTTTTAGCAAGCATGTACACCACATAAGGTGGCATGGTGAATTTCTTTGTATCCCACACCTTTTTCAACTACATATCCAAGTTGTCACTAATCATTCTAGCCCAGTGATAATTCACTCTAGCTTCAATTTGTGATATAACAAAGAAAATCCAATCGTCAAATACAAAAAACTTCTCCAAACCTACCACTCTACTAGGAAGAGTATCATATCATTGTACTCAAGCTTGAAGTCACTCCTATGCAATTTCTTTGGAAACTTGGAATAGTGAGACTTTGGCTTGTCAATCCAAATTTATTCATCATTTTGAATCCCTGAACAGGGTCATCATTGTAGGACTTATTTGCTATCTCCAAATTCACCTTGATCAGTTTATGATGTGAGCCAATGTTGAATTATTTAGCTATTGCCTCCTCTATCATATTTTCCATGAATCTCCCTTGAGGCCGAACTATTATTTTTTCATCAAAGTCATAGTGTTTGGAAAATTTAATGATCAATTCAAGGCATTGTATGGAAGGTGGGAACCCAACAATCTATGCTAATCCTATATCCACTAATCTCTTAGCCAAAGGAGTAGGAGCATAGCATTACATTATTTTTTTGAAGTCCTTATAGTCTATATGGCACATATTTGTGTCTCCAACTTTTTCCTAGCATGAGATGATCTTTGACTTAGGAAGTCTACCTTTGAAATCATAGTTCATCTTTTATGCTCTAGTTGTAGGCTCCTCTTTGATAAGATTAGTAGACTTTGTTTTAGATCCCTTTACCTTGCTAAACTCTTCCTACATCTAGTTAGAAGGAATACCATATTTACTAAAATGCCAAGAAAAATTCAACTATCACATTATTGCATTAATAAATTCATCAACAAAACATATATGCAACATGTGATCAATTACAAATCATCGAAGACCATAGAAATCAAGTTGTACATCCTTAAAATCAAGACCTAATCACACTTTGGGTTTTTAAGCACTTCACAGGTTTTAGCATCCAAATAATTTTGGGGAATTTGAGATCTCAAGGATTCTGTGAAGAATGAAACACATAACCATCTTTGAAATGACTAATCATAAATTATCCTTCTATAGTGTAGAAAAATGTATCCCTTGACATTTTCACACTTGGTATAGGAATAATTGATGACTAACTGGACTTAATGTCACCTTGATCTAGTGTTGTGATGTGTTTTACACATCCACATTAGGTCTTGAGCCCTTTTAAAGCTAAATTCACTTAAACCTACCCTAATTTAATGTTGTAAAATGTATTTATTTACATATTCACATTAAATTCTAGAGGCTTGTAAATAAAGTTGACCTAATCTAGTGTTGTAATGTGTTTTACACATTCACATGGGATTTAGGGCCCTTCTAAGCTAGATAGACTCAACTTTTCCTTAATTTAGTGTTGTAAAGTGTATTTATTTACACTTTCACATTTTATTTTGAGCCTCATTGCATTTATGACCTTTATATCATCATTAATAAGCCCCTATGACCCAATATTGTGTATCCCAAGGCATATTTTGATTAAAAAATCAACAAAATCAACATAAAAACTAAAATTCTTCATTCCCCAACATCCTAGTTGGAAAAATATCCCATGTAGGATCCATTTGCCCCTTTGGGCGAGTGAGTCCCATTTGAGCTATTTTTGAGGTTTGAGCAGGAAAAAGTAGTTTTTAAATTCAAATTTCTTCAATGTCAGCCTTGAGGATCAAATTAACGATCATGTGAGTAGATTGCCTATATAAAAAAGCTTGCAAATCCTCATTTCATATAAGCAACATCACACATTCATGCCATCAAGTCAAGCAAGCAAGAGTTAATTACTTCAAGTCTTCATTAGGTCATTAAGATAGCTTTCAAGATCAATTATAAGGCATTCAAGGGAAAGATTCTTCACCAATTGTTGTAGAAATTCAAGATCCATCATCGTGGAAAGGTTCTAATTTCATTATCTCATTTTCATACTTCATTATCGTATTTCATCATTTGGTTTAATTACCTAAACGAGGTTTCACCAAGGAAAACCCCCATTTCCTAACAATCAACACTTTTGCTCTCTTTTTTTATGTGATTGTAGATTTAGGTGCTTTCAAGACTTGAAGATTATTGAGGATTAGGTTTCAAGCTTTTCTCCCCATTTTTAGGGTCATAATATTCACAAAAAGGTCATATACAACCTCAAAATCAGAGTTTAGATCTCAGAACCTGGAGAAACAGAAAGAGTAGACTGAGAAGAGAAGACCCAGAATTTGAATTTCCCAAAAAGTTAAACTAGAATCAATCACCAAGAGTGGTGAATGAGCTCCACTGTAGGTATTTTTCAGATATCTTTGCAGATTTGGATACACTTTTTCCTTAATCATGTTTTGGTGAAATTTCCTAGAACTAGGATTGATTCGCCTAGAATGTAAAATGAGTTCCATTAGCCTAAAATGCTATATTTTTTAGAATTCCAGAGCCATTTACAATCTTCACTCTAGCTTGTACAAGTTTCTAGGTGAACACTTCTAGTTTCATAGCTTTTTAGTTATAATCTTTTCATCTTCTTAGGTCATTTAGCATTAATTTATGTATCACACTGTGTTTTCCAAAATTTTGTGTTTTCCAAGTTTACACTTGGTGGTGAACCCCTCATTATATATCATTTAGCCCCTAGGAAAATCCCCTTTGTGATATTTCAATCTCCTTTGTATTGGAATCTCAAGGGTTTGTTCTAGAGTGAAAGGTTGAAAATAACCTCTCTCCTTTTAGGTCCTAAACCCTAGAAGCAAATGAGAGACCACTATTTTCCTCATTTAATTTTGGTGAACTTGCATTTATAATACCTTATTTTCTAATTTGGAGTCCATCATCATCCTAGATCTAGCTTGCATTGACTTTGCATTAGGGGTTGCATTAGTTAATTGGCATATAGGGTTTCTAAAATTTTTGCATTAGTGAAAGTGCATATAGGTTACATTTTTGCATCTCAAACCATTGCAAATCATCTAAAAAATGCATTTT
The DNA here is from genome assembly GCA_007258455.2 of Sequoia sempervirens. Taxonomy (NCBI): domain Eukaryota; kingdom Viridiplantae; phylum Streptophyta; class Pinopsida; order Cupressales; family Cupressaceae; genus Sequoia; species Sequoia sempervirens. The sequence continues at coordinate 407,923,436 of VDFB02270651.1, read as the reverse complement.
CATCTAGGATACACATCATACAAACTAAAAAGCATCAAAATATATTGAAAATTCTTGAAAATTTTCAAAAAAATCCCTATTGGGACTCATTCGCCACCTTGGGAAAATCAGTCCCACTACACCCCCGAAACTACATTTTACAGCACTAAAAACCCTCTTTCTGCACTTTTATTTGTTTCCATTAACTATCGATTTCAATTGGTTAAGTTTATGTTACATGAATTTCATTAAATATAGCTTAAATTAGCTCATTTCATGCATTGCTTCATTTCAAATTTTCATTCACAAAATTCCATTTTCATATCATTGCATAGTGTAATCAACAAATTACCTTCTCTCAAATCTGAAAATTGCATTTAAACATTTCTCTTTAAGTCATTGCATTGCACTTTATTTACTTTTTCATGATAGCATATTTTATTTCAAGAGATGTGGCTTTGATATGGTTCAAAATGGATTGCATAAGTACAACATCTCCTCTTATGAGTTCAATTTAGATTACAACAATGAGGTCATTAAGAAACATGTTAATTATCCTTCTACTATCTTTCATAATTATGAAAACACCTTGGAGCAAGCATATCAAACCATTGACACAACCTTAATAGTACATTGCCCATTGGTGAGGATGGTAGTGATGACAATCATACTTGTTCTTCTCTTGATATCTCTCCTATTAGTGATGAAGGTATCATGGTGAAAGAATATACAAGCATTGAGGGTCTTGATTGTACCTCTCCTCATCCCCCTTTGGAAGATATTAGAAAACAAGAAGATGAGATTATAGAAACATTCGTAAACATCACCTTACCTGGTCTCCATTCATCCCTTGCTTGTGAGAATGTTTTAGTTAAAGAAAAAGATATCATAGATAGCTATGACAATCAAAATTTTCCTCCTAGTATCCCTCCTTGATGTGAAGAGGATCGGTTGGTGTTAGAAGACATACCTATTGAGATTCATAAGAATCTTGTCTCTCCCTTCCCTAATGCTCCTAGCATATGGGAAGATCTATTTAGTAAGCATGAAAATCATAGTGGTCCTCTTAATGCCTCCCCTACTTGTGATAAAGATGCTTTACAAAACCTTAGAACCATGGATGAACATATTACAAGCTCTCCTACTAGGGTAGATAATATGGCACAAGAGAATGAGACCTTAGACAATCAAATAGAGTCTTCTTCAAATATCCCCACTATTGATAAACAAGAAAATCTAACCATTGATCATTCCCCTAAATGCGATGAAGTCATTTTGGAAGAACCAATACTTGAATGTCAAGAACATTTGGTTTGTAGTTCTCCTAAAACCTCTCCTCCTAGGGAAGCTATCATGGTGCAAGAAGATGACAACAATAGTAGTGTGGATTACTCATGTAATGGTAAAATGATGATTCTAGATTTCCCTTTACTAGAAATAAATCAAACAAAGATCATTGATGTTATGAATGTGCAAGTGTCCATTAGATCCCCTTTGATTAATCAACCTCATGCATACCTTGTGGGACATCCTAATAATCCTCTAATTATTTACCCACCATCACAAGAAAAAAAACCTAAACTTATTCTTTACCCACCTAAGAATTATGTGTCACAACAGTCGAGTCATAATACCGTTTCTCACACATATAACACTACAAATAATCCACAACCACAACAACCAACCTTGAAACCCTTACCTAATACCATTTTTCCTAGTGATCCCCATTTAACTTCACATAGTGGGAAGGAGTATGATCTTGTTGAAAAACTTAAGAATACTCCTACAAAGATATCCGTCTAGGACTTGATTCAGAATTCACCTAACTATCACACTATGCTTCAAACTTCCTTAAAAAAAGTTATTATCCCTTCTAATGTGCAATCGAATGACATAGCAACCATGATTCAAGGACTGAATGCTGAAATTGTTTTCCACCAAATTGAACTCCTCCCTTTGGAAATGCAAATACAAAATGATGCTTTCATGATCATAGCTCTATAAAATAGGATAGGGATAAAGTGAACCATTTTTGACAATGGCTCAACCCTTAATGTGTGTAGCATAAACCTTTTGGATAGGCTTCATGTGGATAAATGAAAAATTCAACCTACCTCTTTATCCATTAGTGGAGGAAAGAAATCGCTCGGTGTGATCACTTTGCCTATTATAGCTGGGAAGGCCACATTAGAGACACTGATCCATGTTATGCCTCATGATCTTTCATATAATATTCTCTTAGGCAGGCCATGGATTCATGCAATGAATGGGGTGCCTTCTACTCTTCATTGTAAAATGAAATACATCTACAACAATAAAGTGTACACACTTGTCGCTGATCATGGGCCTTATAGTGTCTTACAACTTGAGAAAAACAAAGATAACTGCTTAAAAACATTAACAACATCCACAAAAGTAGATCTTGTGCAACTAAAAACAATGAAAAACATAGTGATGAAGTCATAAAGCACTTAGAAGATGATTGTGGTTCCTTATATTTCACACCAACATTCATGGAAGAATACAAGATCATACACAAACTTTGAAAAGGAAAAAGAAAAAGCGGTAATGACAACACAAAATTCAAAAGACCCTTCGACCATGATAGAGTGAATAACCTAGGATCAACAACTACAAAAAACCTTCATGAAAGTGAGAGAGACAACATTTCCATTTCACTAAACAAGGAGTGTAGAATATGAGATGATTAATCTACATAATGTATAGCCTTTTTAAAGGCAAGAAAAAAGGGATAGGTATGAAACTTCCTAATATAGGAAACACAACTACCAAGAATAATTAAACTATTTAGCCTAAGTTAAAAACTTAACTCACTAATAGACAACATCCATCTCAACCACTAAAGACAAAGAATAAAATTACACAACAAACTTTGATGAAACTAATAATGAACAACTACCAGATCCTAAAGAAATGAAAGAACTTTATGGAAAAGGGTATGAGCTTATGAAACAACTTGGATATAGTGGCAAAGGATGTGGTGCTAGAGAACAAGGTATCCACAACCCTAAAGTTCCTAACATGCAAGAAATGACTCATGGTCTTGGTTATTGTCCTTTTATAGAAATTAACAAGCCTTCACTTAATATCAACACTATTACAAAATATTTTTTAAAAGAAACACAAGAGAAAGCGAAATCTTTGCTTAATGTCAATGTCATCATGCAAAACACTAATGATTAAAGTCCATTAGATTTTAAACCCTCCTGTAAAGGAGAGAACAAAATCTCACAGTATAAAGAGCCTTGTGTAGGTATGACATCTTGTACTAAGAAAGAGATATCTTTGTCTCATAACAAAGAAATATCTTCTATTGATCAAAAGAGTATCTTGGAAACACTCCTCCAAGATCACTTGATCTCTCCCTCAAAGAACATGAATGAAATTCTACTAGAAGAATTAATTTTTTGCATATCATAGAGTTCATGGTCATTCTGCTAATGAATGTAAGGATTTGCATAATAAAATTCAACATCTTGAGGATTGTGGTGCTCTTCCTTGGGTTGAAGCACCTAGTTCCTCTAACTGAAATTTACTTTCATCCCATTTTACTCACCCTTTCCCTACACTAAGTGGGGGCAAGGGGTTATTTAGCTTCCTCCTCGTATGTCACTTGTTGTTGTCTCTTTTGGCTAGTCAATCACCTTTCATGTATGTATAAGAGAAAGCTTGGGATGTGGATGACATGCCTTAAGTTGGCTCACATGGGACATACTTAATCATGATGTAGTTCAATTTGGAAACATATGACCTAGCATAGGGCTTTTTGAATAAGCTCTCATGTCTTCTTCTTATTTAAAGCAATTGCTAATAGTAATGGTGTTAGGAACCACTTTAAAGTGGGGGCATACATCGACACTCATGTTTCACTATGAAATTTTATTTATTCTTGTGATGCATCCTTTTCTTGGTGGTGTCATTGGGTTTGATTAACTCCAAGAGCATGATATTTCCTTGACTTGTCCTTTGTTGGAGACGTTAGACATGATGTTCCCTAAGAAGAGACCTTGCATGAACTAAATAAAATACCTTTGAACATTCCTTAGACTATTTTGCATTTACAACATTTGTTATATGACCACCTTGTATAATACAACTTGCATGCCCGTGGAGCCATCCTATTTGTTCATGAGCTCCAAGCATACAAAGTTTTTCTTGTCTCATGGAGCTCAAAAAATCATTTTTTTTATGTGGTGCCTTATTAAAGTTATCAGGAGGTATAACTTTGGTATGCTTGAGTGGGAAGCTAATTTGAGGCATGACTTTCCCCATAGTCACTTGCATGTATGTGAGTGCATACCAACCATGAGTGTATGTTTCTCACCCTCTAGGACTTCTCACCTAGCAGAAAACCAAGAGTTCCATTTCCTCAGAGTGAGTATGCATTTTTCGAACAAACAACCTAGATCTGATCCACATCATGTTGAAAAAACAATCAAAGCTTGATCCACCTTTTTTATTTTTTTCTTATTTTTGTTCTTTCTTCTATTTATTGTCATTGCATGATTGTGTATCTCGTTCTACTACAAATATTTCACCTTGTGTGTTTCCTCTTGTGATTGTGTCAGTTTGACTTAGGCTCTTGGATTCTAGGGGCTTGATCGCTTCCTTGATCTTTGTTATCTGATACCATCTACATGGGTATGATTGGACCCCTCTTGAATTTCTTATTTAGTGTGAGTTTAAAGCAAGTTCATCCTCTCACTAAAGTGGGGGCTAAATTTAGTGTATAAAAAATTATCCCTTGACATTTTCACAGTTGATATAGTAATAATTGATGATAAATTGGACTTAATGTCACCTTGATCTAGTGTTGTGAGGTGTTTTACACATCCACATTAGGTCTTGGGCCCTTTTTAAGCTAAATTCACTTAACCCTACCCTAATTTAATGTTGTAAAATGTATTTATTTACATCTTCATATTAAATTTGGGAGGCTTATAAATCAAGTGGACCTAATCTAGTTTTGTAGTGTGTTTTACACATTCACATGGGATTTAGGGCCCTTCTAAGCTAGATAGACCCAAATTTTCCTTAATTTAGTGTTGTAAAGTGTATTTATTTACACTTCCACATTGGATTTTGGGATTCATTGTATTTATGACCTTTATATCATCATTAATAGGCCCCTATGACCCCATATTATGTATCCCAAGGCATATTTTGATGAAAAACCTGACAAAATCAACATAAAAACTAAAATTCTTCATTCCTCGACATCCTAGCTGGCAAAATAGCCCCTATGGGACTCATTCACCCAAGATGGTGAATGATTCCCATTTGAGCTATTTTCAAGGTTTGAGTGGGAAAAGTGGGTTTTTAATTCAAATTTCTTGAATGTTAGCCTTGGGGATCAAATTAATGGTCATGTGAGTGGATTGCCTATATAAAAAAGTTTTCAAATCCTCATTTCATACAAGAAACATCATACATTCATGTCATCAGTTCAAGCAAGCAAGAGTTAAGTACTTCAAGTCTTCACTAGGTCATCAAGATAGCTTTCAAGATCAATTCTAAGGAATTCAATGGGCAAGATTCTTCACCAATTGTTGTACCAATTAAAGATCCATCATCATGGCAAGGTTCTAATTTCATTATCTCATGTTCATGCTTCATTATCTTATTTCATCATTTGGTTTAATTACCTAAATGGGGTTTGACCAAGGAAAACCCCCATTCCCTAACAATCAATACTTTTAGTCTCTTTTTTTGTGTGATTGCAGATTTAGGTGTTTTAATGACTTGGAGAATATTGAAGATTAGATTTCAAGCTTTTCTCCCCATTTTTAGGGTCATAATCTTCACAAAAAGGTCATATATAGCCCCAAAATTGTAGTTTCAAATCTGGGAATCTGGAGGAACAAAAAGAGTAGACTGAGAAGAACAAATCTAGACTTTGAATTTCTAGAAAATCCAAATTGGACTCATTTACCAAGAGTGGTGAATGAGTCCCACTATATGTATTTTTTAGAGATATTTGTAGATTTGGGTACCCATTTTCCCGAAACCTATTCTGATGCATTTTCCCATAATTGGGACTAATTTTCCCAAAATGTGAAATGAGTCCCACTAGCCTAAAAAGTCATATTTTTCAGAATTTTAGACCCATTTCAAGTCTTTACTCTAGCCTATACAAGTTTCCAGGTGCACACTTCTAGTTTCGTAGCTTTTCATTACAGTTTGTTCATCATCTTAGGTCATTTAGCATTAGTTTATCACACTATGCTTTCCAACATTTCTTGTTTCCAAGTTTACATATGGTGGTGAACCCATCATTAGATATCATTCAGCCCCTAGGATAATCCCCTTTGCAATATTTCAATCTCCTTTGCATTGGAATCTCAAGGGTTTTTTCTTGAGTGAAAGGTTGTGTTAGTAAACAGATTGATCACAACGATTTGATGTGATAAATGACTCTCTTTTTCCCAACTAAGAAATGAGACAATAAAACTAATAGCTTTGGAAATCACTATTGGATTAGCGATCTTCCTTTGAACTTTAGAGGTATGTTAGCTCCCTCTTATGATCTTTAATGAATTGGAGAAACTGAAAAAAAATAAAAATAAAGTGTGATTTTAATTAGAAAGCAGTAAAGGAAAAGAAACATCTGTGCATAAAAATGACACAAATGCAAGAGGAAATTTGGAGTAAATGAAAATGGAAACAAATGAAACAAAGACCATCTACTAAACACCTACAAACAATAATCAATAGAAACAACAACAAATCCTTCCAAACAAGAGAGAAAATTTAGATGCTCAAGACCCAAAGATCTCATCACATATCCATCTACAACCAATTATAACAGAGTTTTACCAATGAAAGATATCAATTTCACATAGGAAACTAATAATCAAAAGAAGACAAAATAGAGACAAATATCAAATCATCTCCTTATTTATTTGATGAAATAGGATTTCAAAGACTCCATAATCCCTATACAAAATTGATCAATTGAAAAGAAATGCTACAAATAAATAGAAAATAACTATCTCCCCCCAAGAGCTCTCAAAAAAACTCCCCTGTTCGATAGCCAAAAAAAGATCCCCCAAACATATGTAGGTTACATATTTAAAGCTCTTCAAATGTGCCTCCTTAGTTACCCATAACATATCCAAAGACTCCATAATTTATATGATGAAATAGGAGTTCAAAGACTCCATAATCCCTATACAAAATTGATTAGATGAAAATAAATGCTACAAATAAATAGAAAATAACTATCTCCCCCCAAGAGCTCTAAAAAAAACTCCCCTGTTCGATAGCCAAAAAAAGATCCCCCAAACATATGTAGGTTACATATTTAAAGCTCTTCAAATGTGCCTCCTTAGTTACCCGTAACAACTTCTTGAATTTGTTTTTTTTGTTTTGAAGATCTCTCAAAACTCCTTTACTATAACCAACTCTTCAGCTTGCCCCTAAAGAGTTTCCCATGCTATGATGAAATATCAAAGTTTTCATTGTCTCTTCATATTCGAATTCCTCTCTCCAATATTTTGTAAATAATTCCATTGTAGTTTTGATTTGTCTTTTAAATTTATTCTTTGAAAGATTCATTTTCTCTATTTTCCTTTATCGTCAAAGAGGTTACTAGGCATACCATTAGACAAAACTGAGTGCAATGCACTGGAGATTTCAACAAAAGAAAATATTTTTAAATACATTCTGTAGTAGTTCAAAATTCAACACTAGAGTTGAAGGCTTACTGAGTAGCTTTGGGATGACCCAAGCTTCATTCACCTTTCACTCTACTAAAGGACATACAAGACATCAATACCCATTTATCTAAATTAGAATTCTCATAATCTTTGCCAACATGAGAGTTCAAATTGAGGAAATCATAGAACTATGGCATTTCTACACTTTGAGAGAAGTGGGAATAGGAAACTGCAGTCTCAACAAAGTATCATTTGTAATCTGAGCATCTAAACTCATGAACACTATTATCACGAGTGCTCCAAGATTTTTTTTCAACAATGATGCTAAATAACAATCATTACCTTTTGTTTGAATCTCAAATAAATCTTGAGCATGCTAGAATCACCGGATTTGCATAGTAAGTGAAGACACTAGCTTGACCTAAAAAATCCTCTGATCATCTATAGCATACTTCACTAATCAGTCCTAAAATTTCTTTTTTTCATCTCACGGTAAATGACATCGGGTCACTGACTCCACTATATATGCAGCTTCATTGAATATATGAGAAATAAACTAAGCAATACTTGATCCGCTACAACTGAGCACCGAGCATATCTTTCACATTATCCACCCTTCCTTATTAACTAAGGACACCCCAACTATACATATATATTGTTGGGATATATTTTAGCATCTTTTTTTAAAGAATTTGGCACTCTACATAGATAATGGGCCTCATAGAAATATAATTATTTACTCCTGAGAATTCTTCCTCTTTACTTGTTCACATTATATATTATCATGGCGTCACCACTATATGTATGATCCTCTTATTCATTGGTAATTTCTCTCAGTCATTTTAAAGAGATTACTATCATCCATGTACATCACCATTTCACCTTTATGACAGCCTGCAAGCATTCCCAATATAGATCGAACATGCCCCATTGAATTCATCATTTATTCAAGCAAGATGTTTGTTATCACTAAAATGATTCACTACCATAGGTCTCATATGATTCTACCTTTAGAAACCTATAAACACAATATCTTAGCAGAGAAACTTGAATTGAATTTTGAAAGGCCACTTTGGAAATAAACCGGAACCATAGATTTTGTTGATTCTATAGGCTACTCTTGCACTCTTAGGATCTTTCACCTAAAAGGAGAGAGATAGAACCCCAAAATCAAGGTGGTTCATTCAAATAGAGGATTATGTGATGTTGTTAAGACTAAATGCAATGCTTTAAATGTAACTAAGCAATGAAATTGACTGATTATGGATGCAAAACCTAAGAAATATGCAATGTTTGAAAACATGGTGTGATATGCAAGTATGAACTAAAACATGAACAAAAATAAACATAATTGAAGAAGGCTGAATCAGAGTGCACCTAGGCAATCAATGATGAATCTAGAAGGATCTAAATGCTAGTAGAAATTAGTGAAAATCACTAGTGGGACTCATTCACCACTGATGGCGAATCAATCTTGTTTCTAATAAAATCTCCTAAAACAGGTTTCTGACTAGAGGGAACTGGAATATGATAGAATCTACTTTTCTAGCCTTAAGGTGGGAATCATTCACCACTAATGGTGAATCATTCCTCTCCCTAAAATATGTGAAATCAAATTTCAATTATGTGGCTCCAGATCTGTACTTTTCTTCTTATTGGCTTGATGAAGCCAAATCTATAGAAAATGGACTATAGGTTGTCTCTAAGCTTGAAATAGGATGTAGTTGAATTGAAACACTTTGTTGACTTGTTGACCACCTTTCAACACCTAATTGCTTGGAAAATATGCATACACAAGTCTGCAAACACACATGCAAAAGGGGAAAAATGGTTAAGGGTTAGGATATAGGGATTTTCCTTGGTCAAATCCAACTTTGGTAATCAAACCTTTAGTGAGAAATGAAATGGAATGAGAAAAGAAAGATGAATAAACAACATGCAAATGTCCTAAACTCACCAAAACCTTGTTGAAGAAACCAGAAGATATGTCAATGGCTACTCCAAGATGTTTGAAAATTACTTGACTGAATGATGCTATGACATATTGAATGGAATAATGTTAATTGATGTTGAATGAGTGAATGAGATGAATGAGGAGCTGAATTAGGTTGTAAAATGAGAAAAAAACACTTATTTATACACACTTATGCCCTAATAACCCAATGATACCTCATCACAGGCCGACATAAGGTAATTTTGAATAAAAACCCTAAACAAATTTGAAATATTTTGAATTTGGAGCCAAGAAGGACTCATTCCCCACCCATGGCGAATGGATCCCACCTTGGCATTGTAAGTGGGTGTTAGGAAGTAAGTCACATTTAATGTTGTTTGTCAGGTTTACATTAAAAAATACACTTAATTAAGCCTTATGAGTGCATAAAGGGGTGAAATAAAGCATAAGAAAGGTATAAATAGTGAAATCAAGCCTAGAAAAGCATGAAATCTTATTACAAGACTTTACAACACTTCAAAATATGACTTGATAAGTGATGAAACAATGATTTTTAGGTGAATTATAGTGAAAAGAGTCTAGAAAAGTGTAGAAATGTGTTACAAAACTTCACAACACCTTCAAAAGATGCCTTAATTTAAATGTTTAGGACCTAATGTGAATGTAGAAGTCACATTGCAACATTAAATCAAAGAAAAATATACCAAGCATCATGAAAAAAAAACCTAAATAACCATGAAAATGTCCAAGAGCCATTTTTCTATGGTACATTTAGCCCCCACTTTAGTGAGAGGATGAACTTTCTTCAAATTCACACTAAAGTAGCCATGCATATCGAGAAGGATCTTAATGAACTTACGCTAGTAACATGGAATAAGAACAATAAAGAGGGATGATCAAGCCCACATGATGAAGATCCCATGGAAAACTAAACATAAGAACAAAGGAAAACACATGTGAAAGAGAAAGAGAGAAGAAAGAGAAAAATAAAAAGTTGGATTAAGCTTCGATCATTTTTCCTATTAGAATTCAACATGCTCTGATACCATGTTGAGATTATGGATGCACAGGGTTCTTGAAGCTACAGTCTTCAATGGAGGACCTTCTCTAGGAAAGATAATCAACCACAAAGAAAGTGTTGCAACTAGGCATGCACAATAGAGATTCTATTGATATAATTAATTGATATACATAATGAGATTAGATGATTACAAATGTACAAAATGCCTGATTATATAGGAAAAAGAGAAAACCTAAGATGCATGAGATGTTGCCATGTGTCATGTCTAACATGTGAACCCTATCTAGAAAATTATTAAATGTTGAGATAAGTTCTAGAATGACAACTCATCTTCTAGAAGGAATCTTATCCCTACAAACATGGAAGGGTACATTACCCCATTATTAAATGATTTATTTAAGATGCAACCTAGGACTAAATGATTTATGACCTAAGTTAACTTATGCTAGTGTAATAATTGATTTAATTACACTAACATCCCCCCATAAGTTCAACTTAGGGAGGAAAATGCAATGATTGTGCAAAGATGATCGATGATGGGTCCCGACTACGAGGCCATGTTAGGTACCCATGTACATGAAGATGCAAAAAATCTCCCACAACCAGAGAAAAGGGGAAAACCTAGTGGGAACAAAACCCCTCTCCAAAAAGGAGATGAAAAAGGAAAAAAATGTGAGATAGGATGGGAAGGATGGAGGACTCCCAAATACCCCCCAAGTACACCATCCATCACATGGATACAATAGAATAGCCACCCCATCGGAGGGAAAGAGAGAGAATATATATCCCCCCCAGAAGATAAGAGCACCTACATAGATGGTAAGATTCTGAAGACGAAACAAGATCCAATGCCGATAAACAACTTGTCTCCCTTTCAGAAGAAACAAAACCAAGTGCAAGTGTAGTGATGCTTCCCATTCCATATAGGAATTGAAGGAAGGAAGGATGAAGGTGGATGATGATGTCTCTAAACTCTGCTCATGTGTCTCCTTTCCTGATGATGAAGATGCCATAGTCCCAAACAATGAAGAGGGTGACAAACCAGGACGACGCAGAAACTGATGCTGAACAATATCCAAAGATAGTGATGTGATGGATGTGATGGATATGGAGACTTGATAGCCCCCTGAATGAAGTGTCCGCAAAACCATTAAAATAAGTCTGAAGCAAAAAAAGGTTTCCAAACAACATGTCTTCCATTAGGAAGAAGAAAATCCAATGGTAGATGCTGAAGAAACTCCAACTCCTGAATGGAATGACAGGGAAGAAGTCTCATACATGAAATATCTAAAGAGAAACCAAGTGCCTCCAATATAGTCTATGGATTCCTAATCAAGGTTGAGACAAAGGGATGAGGAGACTCAAGAGAACTCTCCAAAGTGTGATCTAAATAGAGGAGTGACATCCATTCAAGAATGTCCTTCAAACCCGTAGAAGTAGCCAAGTCAATGATACCTGAAATGAAGCCATCCTGTGATGTCAAGTCTGGAAAACTGAAGGTGTCCTGATGAATGATGATAGTGGAAGCCTCAATCAATGAATTTGGAAAAGGAATCACTGATTGTGAAGGGATACCAACTGTCTCTGATGGAGAAGAAGCATGTGAGGGAACCTTGTCAACCTCTTCAAAAGATTCAAGGCAATCAACCTCCTGCACAACAATATCATCATGGGGTACTTGATTTGAGGAATGACATTCTAAATCTTGACCATCAAGGAAGGGTGGAGTATATGATCCTCCATATATCTCCCAAAGCTTAGTCCAAAGGATGTGAGGACAATCACAATGATCAATAGTACTCAGAACATCACAATCAACTTGCATTGAAATGATCTCCAAGATATTGTATCTACTACAACTCCAAGCAAATTCAAGAATACCTTCACTTGGATGAGGAGCTATACCAAATAGATGCGACAATAAATCAAGTGATTGGAGATGGTGGATGATCCCATCCTGCCATTACGAATATTTTCCCTTGTGCAATATAACCAAAGAAGGAGTATATGCAAGCCCCATAATGAAATTTCTCCAAAAATACAAAGAAAAATGACCTTCAATAGAAATTAAAGACTTCCAAGGATGATGTGCAACTGAAGTGATGCTACCTGGATCAAAAAATATTTTCCCAAGCTTCAGGATGTCCAAGTTATTGAACAAATGCACCAAACTGAAAAAATCACATGCAAGAGTACTTGGAGCTGAAACTGATCAAGGGGTCTGGACTGATGAAAAAATATCTGAAAATACTTCCTGATGCCGCTAGAATCACTAAAATCCAATGAATGGTTGCGAAGTTACGAGCCTTTATGTCCAACTTAGGGTTTTGACTTTAGTTGGCTATACAATTTTCTACGAGAAAAATTTCATAGAACTGATATCACCACTGGAAATTGCTCGAAATTACCTTTCCAACAGTATCTCGTTTGCTGATTTTTGATACCCTGGTGAAAAGTTATTATAAAACGAAAAAAATGCCTATATGAAGCACTCTGCAGGCTAATTAGGTGCAGAATTTTAGCACCCTGGGCGCTAGCACCTGGTCTCCAATATGACCACAATAGAGAAAGTGGCAAAAAAAAATGGCGCTACTTATGAAAGAAGGCCCTGGTCATAAATGTGACTGTGGCTAGACTTAGAAGGCTGGATAGAGGTGTTGTCGGTAGATGACAGAACCGGCGGGGGGCATAGGAGTTTGTTAGTAGGAGTCGTTGAGAGGACTGGCGAGAATAGTGGAGGCCAGTGGTAAGACTACACTGGTGATCTCCAATGGCCAAAGCAATGAACGAAATAGGAATGGTCGGCAGGAGGTTGATGACTCTAGTGGGGTCAGCTGCCGTCGATAGGAGAGGTCAGATAGTCTAGTGGGGCCAGTGGAAGTCGGTGTCAAACAACCGGCGCAGGGCCCGTAGAAAAGATGAGCCACCAGAGTATGGATGAGCCCCCAAGTACTTCAACCTACAACAAATAAATGTTTCTGATGCAAAGTATGGTGGAGACTTTAATATGTAAGTCGATAATATATATATATATATATATATTATTGCTTTAACAACAATTCAAAAATTATGCAAACCCTTATCAATGCGCAAACCCTTATCAATGCTGCTAAAGAAAAATTTATATGCCGACCATAGATTAAAATATGTTGTCACTCCAATATTTCTTAGAAACTATAGAAAAATATAGCCCAAAATTTTTTTTGCCAAACAAATGGAGAAATTAGCGATTTTTTTTTTTTGAAAAACAAAAGTGCCTGCGACTAAATTTTTTTTGCCTCAGAGGACAATTGACCAGGGTGATTTTTTTACTACAAATTTGTACGGATCATACTAGTTGATTTTGCAAACTGAAATACCTCTAATGGATCTTGGGTTGATGTTTTCGATTTTGATGATTGGGCAGGTGATCCTAGGGTTTCGAGGCCTTCTGAAGACAATAGTGAGCTCAGAGTTGACTCTATCTCCTTCAAAAATTAGCTTGGTTCCTGGGTGGAGTCAAGTAGCCTTCAATGGAAACCTCCAAGCCTACAAAGAATCTCTCACACCAACTTTCTTGATCGAGGGTTGACAATTCACTAGACAAGCTCTGATACCATGTTAGAATTCAACATGCTCTGATACCATGTTGAGATTATGGATGCATAGGGTCCTTGAAGCTAAAACCTTCAATGGAGGACCTTTTCCAGGAAAGATAATCAACCACAAAGAAAGTGTTGCAACTAGGCATTCATAATAGAGATTCTATTTGATATGATTAATTGATATACATAGTGAAATTGGATGATTAAAAATGTACAAAATGCCTGATTATATAGGCAAAAGAGAAAACCTAAGATGCATGAGATGTTGCCATGTGTCATGATCTAACAACATGTGACAACATGTGAACCCTATCTAGAATATTATTAAATTTTGAGATAAGTTCTAGAAGGACAACTCATCTTCTAGAAAGAATCTTATCCCTACAAACATGGAAGGGGACATTACCCCATTATTAAATGATTTAATTAAGATGAAATGTAGGAGTAAATGATATATGACCTAACTTAACTTATGCTAGTGTAATAATTGATTTAATTACACTAACATGTCCTAGTAGTTGTGGATTACATCTAGGATATTTGTGAGAAAAAGATAATGCATACTCACTCTGGGGTGACAAAACTCATGGCATTCTACCAGGTGAGAAGTCCCAAAAGGTGAAATACGTACACTAGTGTGTATGCACTCACAAACACATAGGTGGCTATGGGGAAATTTGTGTTGTTGAATGGGCTTCCCACTCAACCGTATCAAATTTATACCTCTTAATAACTTTAAAAAGGTACCACAAAGGAAAATGTTGGTTTGTGCTTCATGAGACAAGCAAAGCTTCGTATGCTTAGAACTCATGAACAAAGAGGATAGTACCATAGGAATGCAAGTTGTGTTATGCAAGGTGGAAAAGATGTAAAATGTAGAGTGAAAAAATGTAAAAGATGTTCAAAGGAGTCTTGTTAATTTCATGCAAGGTCTATCACTTAGGGAACATTATCTCTAATGTCTCCAAGAGAGGACCAATCAAAGAAGAGAATATTCACAACTTAGGGGATGCATTGCATCACATCAAGCCACCAATAGGAATGTAATATGCTAAGATAGATCACACTTATGAGGGAAATCACACCCAATGTCATCCACAAAGTGAAAAATGCATCATATGAAGTGACAAGGCTACACTAAGAACCAAGAAGCAAATGAATTATGGTAATGTATACCCCCATTTTAAAGGATTGTGACACATCATTTTGTGAGAAGTTACTTTAAAGTAACAAATTAAAGAATGAAAAAGGAACAAGACATGAGAACCGACTTGGAAAGCCCCTATGCCAAGTCATATGTTTCTAAGTTATGCTACTTCATGTAAACAAAAGAGAAAATAAAAGAAAGGGGAGCTACCCCCCATGAAGGAACACACAAAAAACATAAGGTATCTATTGATTTGGGGTTAGTATGTTCGTTGCTGCAAAGTTTTGATTAAAGAGCTTAGAACTATCATCATTCCCCAAAGGACATAGAATTGGAAGAATGACACAAAGAGAGCAAAACCAAAAATTAAAAAAAAGTCCTCTTTGGGTCAACATGGAAGAGAAATTGTGGTCTCAATGCTTTGCATCATCCCCAAAAGGAAAAACACAAGCGAAAAAGGTAAACAAAAAGGAAAAGCTTTTGGGTCAACATGAAGGAGACATTTTGTTTTCAATGCCTTGCATCATCCCCAAAAGGAAAAGCACAAGAAAATACAAAGTAAAAAGGGAAAAGGGACCAATTGGGCCAACATGGAAGAGACATATCCCGGTGTCAATGCTTTGCGTCATCCCCAAAAGGAGAAAACAAAACAAAAGAAAAAAAGAAAGGGCCTTTTGGGTCAACATGGAAGAGAAATAGGGCATCTATATGCTTTGTGTCATCCCAAAAAGGAAAACACAAAATGAAAGTGAAGTAGGAAAAAACAATGCACAACATATAGAAGAATAGAGAGACAAATAGAGAAAGTGCCCAAAGAGAGGGAGAACATCAAATGCACATTATGAGGGAACACGATACATACATAAAATCATAAATAAAAGAAAATTGTAAAAGGCTAGCAAGGTGAATACAAGTCAACCATGTAACAAGTCATCTGCCTCCCAATCATGTTTAGTGTATTGTGAGGGCAGTTGACTTTCCAAAGGAAGAATTGCAAGTGCTAAACTAGGAGATGTACTAGGTTCTTCACTTGGTGTAGAGGATTTATCATCTAAGCTCATGGTAGATGAAAATAAAGCGTTTAGATCATTATGCACTTCTTTATCTATTTTTCTGATCTCCTCATCATCATCATCATCAATATTGATTACGATGGGAGGACGAAGGGTTATTTCCAAGTAAGGATGTATCAAAAGTTGTGGTTGTTGGATCAGATCATTTTGTTGTGAGGGTTGGACTGTATTATCTTGTGGTAGGTCAAGAGGAGGAGGGTGATTAGTTATTGCTTATGTCAAAGGTGGAGATTTGTTTTCTTTGTTTTCTTCCATTTGTGACTGACAAGCAAGGAGATGGCAATGATGCTTATGCTCCCTAGCACCGCGGTTTATTTTAATTTTATTTTGAAGTTGTTGAGGTGTAAGAGAAGGTTGATGGGTATGTGCATAATCATGATGGGCCAAAAAGTGGCAATATGATGGGTATGTGGCTGATGACTATTTTTTTACCCAAAATTGATGAAACAAAAAGGGTTTTTAAAGAAGATTCTCATATTTCCACTAATATAAATTATGCTTTACTTTGAATTAAATAAGTAATTATTATTCATTTTCTATTCAAATTATGACTAAAGTCCTGATTAATAGGTTGATTGAAAAACATCTATAGCTTTCAAGCGGTATCACATTTTTCAATCCAAAACATGTGTCACATTCTATGCTTCACATAATATAGAATTAAAAAAAAAATTCAATTTCATGAAGTTTTGACCAAGTTAAGGTGGTCGACATACAATTTTTTATATTTTTAAAATTTGTAATAAAAAAATCATAATTACTTATTTACTTGTCAAAAATTATAAAAAATATGCATCACATCGGGCATGAGTCCTCTACTTATATCTAAAATATTATAAAAAATATTATCATTTTATTGTGGTTAGGGTCAGGACATACACCTACTTATTTTTTGAAATTTAAGTACTGCATTGAAATTTCAAATTTTCACCAAATAGATTTTTTAAACAAACCTAGTAGTTTAGAAACTATATTCAATTTTCTATAGATTCTATTCCTACATATTTTTGAAATAATATAGATAACTTATTCAAATTTTTACGTTAAGTTGCCTAACTCTGATTTTTCTAAAAAAATTGCCACTTAAGGGCCTATTTTTTCCATGATGATCCTGCACATACCCTAATCCACCATAGGTTCATTTTCTTTCGAAGGGGGAAGAATGGAAGAAACTGAAGAAGATGGGTCAATCACTTTATCTTTAGCTTTATACACATATTTAATGCAAGGAGGCATAATGAGATTGGTTTCATGATCTCTTAGGAGTTTAAAGGAGGAAGGGGAAGTGTTTATGGTTGGTTGCTCATGGGGTGGTATTGTTTGTTTAGTTTTAGACTCAATATGAAGCATTGTCTCATCTATGATGGGAGGAGTTGAAGTGGATGGGGACATCGAGCAAAGAGACAACTCAACTATTTGTTTGGCTTTGAACTTTTGATAGGCTACGAAAAAGAAATATTTATGGGGGGTGACGGGATCCATAGGTTTAGGCCAATAGGATTCTAAGGAGAAAGTACCTTTAAAAGACAATGTATGAAAACCACCATGGTGTATGGTAAATATTTCATTTCCATGTGGAAACTTCAAACATTTTTTAACAACTAAAGGGGCCGCTTTCATTGAGTGAAGCCAAGGGTGGCCTAGTCGCAAATCAAATTGATCTGATTGTGGAATAATAGAAAATGTTACATCCAAATTTTTGGGTCCTATTTGTAATGGGAGTACAATCAATCCAATCATAGGGCATGCAAAACTATTATGTGTTTTAATCCATCTAGTTGGTTTATCATAATCTTCTTGATAAAGCTCATGTAACACTAAAAATTCTTCTATGATCACATTCTTGCCACAAGTGGGATCTATTAATATTCCATTGGTGGGCTTATCATAGATTCAGCCAACTATCTAAAGAGGACCATCAAGAAGCTTTTTAAGTATATCATGAGAAGAAAAGGTAATATCAAGAGATTTGTTGGTTGGGCCTTTACGAGGGACAATGTCTATTGTACCCACAAGTTCATCCATAGGATTAACTTGGGTAACAATTGGAGCAATATCATGTTGTTCATTATTTGAATTAATGTTCATCACATGAGTGTTTGAAGGTTCACTAGCCTTGAAAAATGAAAAAAAAAATTAGGAAATGGGTTGGTAAAGATTTTTAAATTTTGATTACGGGGTGCAACAAACTTATATCCTTGATCATTGATACCCGTAATAGACAATCAACCTGAATCAATGAGGTCTTGAACTAAGTTTTTGATACGCTTACATTGTTCAGTGTCATGTCCATTTTTTTGATTAAAATGACAATAAGCATTTGGTTTAAAGGTGGGTGGTAAAGTTTTGGTGGTATCAAGTGGTTTAATGGTAGGAAAACTGACCATTTATTATTGCAGCAATTGGTTCATTATATTATGATGGTATTGAGCAAGGGGGTAAATTGTCTCTTCAGGTCCCCATAGGGAAAGGGAATAACTTCTTTAACAACTACCACTTGATTAGGTGTAGTTTGATTTTTTTGTTGAGGAGATGGATTGAACTGTAAAAAGCTTCTATTTGGTTTTCTAAAGTTTTGCACATTTTTTTGGGTGTTTTGTTTGAACTTCTCAACTCAACTAGAAGTGGACTTTGAATCATGACTAGAAACCAAGTTGTGATAGTCACAAAGGGTTGTGAATAAATGCATGAATGAAGGAAATTTCATCATAGTCAACTTATCCTGAAGGTTTGAGTGCAAGTTTTCGATAAACATCTTTTGTAGATGTAAATCAAGAATCTTGACATCAATTTGAGCATACAATGATTGATAACGTGAATGAAATCAGTTACTTTTTCATCTACATTTTGTTTACATCTCATTAAATCATCCATTGTCTTTTTGTGAGTCATATGAACTTGGAAGTGACTTATAAAGGCATCCACAAGTTCATTAAATGATCAGATTGAATGATTGGGTAAGTTTGAAAACCACTCCAATATAGTGTCCTTTAAGGTCCTGGGAATAAGTTCATTGGATATTGTTGATATGTGGTTATCATTGATGTCAACAATATTGGCATTAATGTCTTTAAGGTTGTATATGTTGAGGATATTGAGAAAATTTTAATAAAATAAGTTGTAGGTTGTCAATGATGTAGTGAAGTTCACTATGGTGCCTAGCTCAGTATATTGATGATAAGAGGTTTTAGATTAAAGGGTTTGTTGACAAGTATATCTAATTTATCCACATGAATTTTTAGAGGTTCACATGAAGAGTTGATTGAGTTATGAATATCTGAATTTTGATAGCTATTTTGTTGCTTTAGTTGGTGTTCCTGAAAGAAGATGATGTGATTCTAATACTTTGATTTGTTTTAGATGCTTTTGAAGTAATTCATGATGCTTGTGGATGTTTCTAGATCGTGCTCTATCTATGTTGTTGGTCCACATTGATCGTTGTGCTCATGATTGGTGATTTTCTTCTGTGAGTTCATTTTTTTCATGATCATGGCTAACAGGGTGATTGTAGCATGTTGCAGATATTTGAGGCATAATTTTTGAAGGTGTTTTGTATTTGAGGATGTCATTTTGGGTCCTTACTATGTTTTGGCCAACATTTTTTGGTTCACATTGATAAATTGTTTATTGATTTGGGTCGACAATTTGTATATGTTTCATATTTTGTTGGGCCAACATATAGTTGATGTTATCCTTAGTTGTAGATATATATGATCGATTGTTTATACCATTTGATGGAAAGGTGTGCAATGTATGTTGTGTGCTAAGTGTGAAAAATGTTATAATATTTCGAAGGAAAAAGCATAGTGTGAAGAAGAGTGAGCAGATGAAAGTGTTTATGTGCTTAACTGAAACTATAATCAAGCATTAGAAGATGTTATTTTCTTAGTTCAAAATCTTTTGGATGTAATCTGAATGTGACTGTAAGACAGTGAGTCTTCTTTTGGGTAGTAAGCCTTTTGTATTTGAGTAGTGATCTCTAGGCAGTGTGCCTGAATGCATGTGCATTCCCCATTTGTAATACTTTTAATAGAGTATAATCTTGTGGATTAACCTCCACCATGGTTTTTCCCCTAATAGGGTTTCCACATACAAAATCTTGGTGTTATGTGTGTTTTTAATGTGGTTATGGTTTATTCTTTCATGTTTATTTATTAGATCTGAGAATAAGTTTAATAAGTATAATTTTTGTGACAACTGATTCACCCCCCCTCTCAATTGTCTACCCTTGTGTTGCCAACAATTGGTATCAGAGCAGGTTCCTTCAGAGAAGCTTGACTGCTTGAGTTGATCCGAGATGGTGACATATAAGAAGGATAGTCTGAGATTTGATGGAACTAATTATTCTCTGTGGAAGACTCAAATGGAGTGTCATCCGAGATGCATTGATGAACCTTAATGGAAAATTACAAAGAATAGGTATATCATCCCACAAAATGGTCCTTCTACTATAGGTGGGATTAAGGAATTTGAGTACAATATTAGGGCTAAGGAAGCATTGTTGAGTGCTCTGACTGATTCTGCGATGAAAAATGTAATGGAGCTAAAGACTAGTTATGAGATCTGGAAAAAGTTGGAAAATTTGTATGAAGGTGATACCCATGTGAAGATAGCTAAGCTACAAAGCCTGAAAGGGAAATATGAAACGTTGAGAAAGGGTGAAGATGAGAACATCACTTCTTTTATGTAGAGAGTGAATGAACTTGTGTGTAGTATCAGATGTGTTGGTGGAACATTGGAAGAATTAGAGATTGTTGCTAAAGTGCTTAGATCCTTGCCTACTGCAAATAAATACAAAGCTTCTACTATTGAGTAGATCAAGACTGTGACAAATGTAACCAAAGACATGTTTATTGGTAAGCTTATTTCTTTTGAGTTAAGTGAGTTTGGTGAATCTCTTCCTAAGAAAAAATCTGCATTCAAAGCTATTGTCTTTGGAAAAGATAAGCAAAGATATGTTCCAGGAGAAATTTCTTCTAGAAAAATGTCAAAGTATGAGCAGGAAATGAGAGAGATTGAAGAAGAAGAGAGAAAACTATATGAACTTGAAGCACTTATTGTAAAGAGGGTAGCTAGAGGAGAAGGTAAGTATAAAGGGAAATTTCCTCTTAAATGTTTTCCATGTAATAAGATAGATCATTCTGCCTCAAGGTGTTCAGAAAGAGTTCCTAACCCAAGACCTAATAAGCCTAGATTCCAAAGAAAGTGTTATTATGTTGCTAATGAAGGTGTGGCAGATGATGAATCTGATAAAGGGAATTTAAGTGAGGATGAATAGGTATTTATTGCTATCAAGGAAAATGATCTAATACCTACTGAATCTGCTAGTTGTATAAATGTGGAGAAAGCTCTCACTACTAGAGTTGAAGAAAAATATGAATGGGTGATTGACAATGGATGCTCTCATCACATGATAGTTGATGAAAGTAAATTTGCGAGCTTGGAAAAGTATGATGGTGGTGTTGTAAGATTTGGTGATGAAAAAGTTGGTGTAATCTGTGGCAGAGGATCCATTTCTCTTGATGGTAAGCATAATACTGATGATGTTCTATATGTGGAAGATTGGAAGCACAATCTCTTAAGTGTTGGATAGATGGTTGACAAGGGATATAATCATTAATTCAAGGATGGAAAGTGTGGAATATTGGGGAGCTTCATAAATGTGATTGCATCTGGTACAAAAGAAAAGGTAATTTATTTCACCTAAATTCTACTAGTAAAAGTTTTTTGATTGCTCAAGTTGATGAAAGTTAGTTGTTGC
Source organism: Sequoia sempervirens (assembly GCA_007258455.2). Lineage (NCBI taxonomy): Eukaryota > Viridiplantae > Streptophyta > Pinopsida > Cupressales > Cupressaceae > Sequoia > Sequoia sempervirens. Next base: position 407,901,238 of record VDFB02270651.1, on the reverse strand, counting down.
ATAGGAGATTGTGTCATGTAAACTATGAAAATATTATCAAGATAAGTTCTACTCAGGAAATGAGAGATATTCCTAAGTTGATAAAACCTACTAATGATATATACGAGGAATGTCAGTTAGGGAAACAAATCAGAGTTTCATTATGGAGCAAACAACATTGTTCAAATGAAGTGTTGGAGCTTGTGCTTACTGACTTGTGTGGTCCTTCTAAAGTCAGAATTTTACAAGGAGATAGGTATTTCATGTTACTTATTGATGATTATTCTAGATTGATATGGGTTACTTTCTTAAGGGAAAAATCTGAAGCTCTAGAGAAATTAAAGATTTTTAAGGTGATGGTTGAGACAGAGACAGGTCTGAAGATAAAATGTCTGAGATCAGATAGAGGTGGAAAATTCACTTCCAGTGAGTTTAATTATTTTTGTGAAGAGCATGGGACAAAGAGACAATTATTTTCCCCATGGACCCCTTAGCAAAATGGAGTTGTGGAAAGGAAGAATAGGAAAATTCAAGAAGTTGTTAGGACCATGATGCTAGAAGGAAATGTTCTGCATATCTACTGGAGACAAGCTGTGAGTACTTCCGTTTACACTCTCAACCAGGTACATGTCAAAGGTGATATTGGTAAGACTCCTTATGAGCTATGGTTTGGTCATAAGCCTACTATTAGATACTTCAAAATCTTTGGGAATAAATGCTATATCAAAAGAGATAAAGATATATGAAAGTTTGATGCTAGAAGTGATGAAGGAATCTTTCTTGGTTATTATACTAAAAGTAAATCCTATCGGTGCTACAATAAGAGTTTGAGGAAAGTAATTGAAAGTGCTAATGTCAAGGTTGATGAAGACACAATTAGACCATCCAAAACCTATGGATATGATTCAGATGATCAAAATGATAGTTCAAATAAAGGAAAGAAATTTCACACTCTAAATCAAGTTCAAATCATTCCAGTGAATCAGGAAAATCAAGAGGAAGAAACTAGTGAAAGTGCAGAAGTGAGATCACAAGAGCCTGAAGTTCAAGAATACCCTAAGACTCCAAGGTATGTAAGACTAAATCATTCAGAAGATCATATTATAGGTGATAAGAACAAAGGTGTTCAAACTAGGAGAAAAATTGTAGAAGAATAATGTTTGATCTCAAAGACTGAGCCTAATAGTGTCAATGAAGCATGCAAAGAGAACATTGGGTGGAAGCAATGAAACAAGAAAAACTGCAAATTGAGAAGAATGATACATGGATTCTTGTTCCTAGAACGAAGGACAAAAATGTAATTGGAACTAAATGGGTCTTTCGAAAAAAAATGAATGAGAAAGGTGAAGTTGTTAGAAACAAAGAAAGACTTGTGTGTAAAGGATATTCTGAGATGGAAGGAATTGAATTTGAAGAAAATTTTTCTCCTATTGCTAGGATTGAAGTTGTGAGACTATTTCTTGCTTATGTTGCTTACAAAAACTTCAAGGTTTATCAAATGGATATCAAGTCAAAATTTCTAAATGGTGAACTAGAAGAAGAAGTGTATATTGAGCAACCTGATCGATTTCAATTGACTAATCAGGGAGATATGGTTTGTCAATTGAAGAAAGAATTGTATGGATTGAAGCAAGCCCCATGAGCATGGTATGCCAGATTGGACAAGTATTTGTTGAAGATTGGATTTAATAAAGGTACTGTTGATAGTAATTTGTATTTCAAGATTGATCATGATAAAGATTTGATTGTTAAAGTCTTTGTTGATGATATCATTTTTGGAGGAGATGATAGTTTGTGCATGAAGTTTGTTGATGAGATGCAAAGTGAGTTTGAGATGTCTATGATTGGAGAAATGAAATTCTTTTTGGGATTGTAAATTACTCAACTAGATAGAGTGATCTTTATATCTTAGTCCAATTATGTGAAAGAATTGCTAAAGAAGTTTTGTATGGAAGATTCAAAGCTAGTTGGTACACCTATGGTGACCGGATGTAAGTTGACACAAGATGATGGTTCTCATAAAACAAATTAGACTAGATACAAATCCATGATTGGTGGATTGCTCTATTTGACTCAAAATAGACCTGATATCATGAATGTTGTATGCATTTTTGCAAGATTTCAAGCTGATCCTAAGGAATCTCATGTGACAGTTGTGAAGAGGATTTTCAGGTACTTGAAGGGGATAGTTGATTTTGGCATATGGTATCCTAAAGAAGATGACCTTACTTTGAGTTCTTTTACTGATGTTGATTGGGCAAGAGATGTGAATGACAGAAAGAGTACCAGTGGTGGTACATTTTTCTTGGAAAGAAGTTGATTTCATGGTTATGTAAGAAGCAGAATGCCATTTCTTTATCTACTATAGAGGAAAAATGCATTGTTGTTGCTAACAATTGTACTCAAGTATTGTAGATGAAGTAGATGTTGAAAGAAATTAGAGTTTTGTATGATGAACCTATTGCTATATTCTATGATAATTCAAGTGCAATTAACATTTATAAGAATCTGGTGCTGCATTCAAAAACCAAACATATATCTATCAAGTTTCACTTTTTGAGAGAGAAGGTGAGTGAAAAGGAAGTTAGATTGGGGTATGTTCCAACTAAGGAACAAATTGCAGATATCTTTACCAAGCCCTTGCCTAAGGATAATTTTGAGCATCTCATAGGGAAGCTAGGGGTGATTACCCCTACTAATCAAAATTAAGGTGCATTGAATTTCATCAGTCTATGTATTTCACAGTCATATCTTGTGATCCAGATTGATGTTGTGGTGGCTGCTACTCAGGGGGAGTAGTCATATGTTTAGAAATTTAGTTCAAAGCTTGTGTGGAGAAAGATAATATGCATCTTTGTCATTGATGTCAAACGGGGAGAGGAGTCATTTGAAAAACTATGAAAGATTTAAGGAGAAAAGAGTCAAAATTTAAGGGGGAGAAAGTGCAAAGAGAAAGTATCGTTGATGGTGTTTTTCACATCATGTGCTACAATCAATGTCAGGGGCAGATTGTTGGATATTGCTGATATGTGGTTTTCATTGATGTCAAAACTATTGGCATTAATGTCTTTAAGGTTGTATATGTCGAGGATATTGAGAAAATTATAATAAAATAAGTTGTAGGTTGTCTGTGATGCAATGAAGTTCAGTATGGTGGCTAGCTCAGTCTATTGATGATAAGAGGTTATGGATTAAAGGGTTTGTTGACAATTTTATCTAGTTTATCCATATGAATTTTCAAAGGTTCACATGAAGAAATGATTGAGTTATGAGTATCTGAGTTCTAACAGTTGTTATGTTGCTTTAGTTGGTGTTCCTCAAAGAAGATGGTGTGATTCTAGTACTTTTGAGTTGTTATGGATGCTTATGTGGTGATTCATGATTCTTGAGGATGTTTCTAGATCATGTTCTATCTGTGTTGTTGGTCTACATTGATCGTTGTGCTCACGATTGGTGATTTTCTTCTGTGAATTCATGTTTTTCATGATCATGGCCGACGAGGTGATTATAGCATGTTGCAGATCCTTGAGGCATAATTTTTGAAGGTGTTCTATATTTGAGGATGTTGTTTTTGGTCCTTACTATGTTTTGGCCAACATTGTTTGGTCTACATTGATAAATCATTTATTGATTTGGCTCGACAGTTTGTATATGTTGATCATCAAAGCTTGCACTTCTTCGACAGTCTTATGGTAAATTTAGTGAGTGGGGGACAAATTGCATCTCACTAAATACCTCTGGGTTTTTTATAGAAAGTTGGTTCTTCTTTTGGGGTTTTGATATAAGGGAGAAAGGAAATATTAATATAAAACATAAAAGGTGATGCGCAAAAGCTTTTACAACATTTCAAACCCAAGTTATTCCTATGATTGATATAAAGGACGCAAAATGCCACAACCCTTCATTGTTGGAAAGAGAACGAACAAAAAAGGATAACTTCAAGCACAGTCCAGACTTTTAGATCTTTCCACAAGCAGTGTTCATTGAGGTCTGATCAAACATAAAGATTCCTTAGAGTAAAAGAACAGTATTCCATAAATTACAAGAACTTTGTCTCCTAATACAGCATAGCATAACAAAATAACAACTTTAAGGAAAATAGAAAAGTCTAATGACATAATCCAATTCTCCTAAGCTACTATTCAATCATACAAGCATAAAGCATAGAAATACTCCATTTAAACTAGCCAAATATAGCTTGCAAGACATGGTGTTTCATTCAAAATGACAATATAAAGAAAGAAAGCTTGAAAAAGGCCATACATGCACAGTCTTAATAAATTCCCCTCAATAGTTAGTGCTTTAATTAAAATTGAACTTTAAAACAAAGGTCATATGCCAATCTAAAAATAGTTTAAACCTTAATGGATATAATATTCCAGAATAAAGTAGTTCTATAACTTGCTTTTGAAAATAGTTCTTAAATTTTTTAAGAAAACTAAAAAGAAACACTTCTTTTGACAAAGAAAACAATTCCTCCTGAAAAATCCTCTCTTTTTTTTTTGTCATCGCCCTCCTTATGTAGCTTCCAAAGAAAGAAACACCACCTTAGTTTAAAAGTAATTTCCTCTAGATGTTGATACTTGATAGCTTGCAATCTTATTTGTAAACCCTTGGTTAGGCCACAAAAGATCTTTGCATTAACTCTTCAGCTACTACATTAATGCCTTTTAGATATTTTTAAGAGAGAATCCTATACCTAATCAAATCTTAAGAAAAATAGTTCAACAAAAGAATTTTTCTAATTAATCACATCATCTCGAAGCATCAAATCGAAGCTTTTGTCCCAAGAAACAAGAAAAGAGAGACCAACAAGCTCCAACAGTCTTCAAAAGATATTACCTTAAAATACATAGTCTTCCTTTGATAGAAAGATGGCATGTCACACGGTCGGAACCTTATGCTTTCTAAAGAATTTTTTCATAGAAAATTCCTGCCATCTCAACACGTGTCTTGGGTGCTCCTCCAAAAAGAAAAAAATAGGGGAAAACCGTGCAACCACCCCATGGCACATTTCCCATCTTCTTTACTGGCCTTACATTATCTGGAACACTTCCACAATTTGAAAAGGACACCAAAAACTGGAAGGCTAGGAAAATAATAATAAAAACCACTTCATAGTTATGGCGACTCATAGGGGCCTTCGCTCGTTGAGGTACGAACCCAACTCTCTAGAAATTCTTGAAGTTTGAGGAAGGAGGAATGTTGCGCGTTCCATTCTTCTTCAGTTGGTAAAGACATACTACAGATGAGCTTGTAGGCTTGATCAAGCTGGAAAACTTCTTTGAAAGACATGACCCCCTATCTTGCAGTAACCACTCCAAGGTAATGATAAAGGCAAGAAAGGTGAAAAAAATTGCGCTCAACCTCATCAACTGTATGCATTGTGCTTGAACTTGGGAGTTCTGTAGTAGTTCGATCCTTCTGTTTGATAGCTCCTGTAATCTACTCCACTATTTACACATTTTCATCTTGAGAGAAAAGGGGAGGTAGCCTGTAGTTGATCAAAACATTAAAGTCCTTTTCTATCTCTTCAACTCTCCTCGCCAACACCACCTAGCAATCTTTACACTTTTTAGCAACCTTCTGGGAGTTAACAATTTCATTGGCCTTGATATAGGTGGTTCTTCAGTCAACAATTTCAACATCTTTTATAACCTCATCAGAAGCCACACAAAGTCTAGAAATAAAACTTTGTGATTCTGCCACCTGAGAGCCACATGCTTGCAGGACATGATCGGCTGTTAAGCCAATTTTCCCATTTATTTCTTGGACATCCTTCAAGAATTGAAAAACATGCCTAAGAATAAGAACTATGGCTGCAATTCGCTCCCAATGAAAAGATACCAGTCCTTTTAGTAGTGGGAGAGACCTTGTCTCTCAAGCAGTAGCCAACTCTTTATTGAGCTAAGTCTCCCTAGTCTTTGCACTTTCCTCTATTCGACCCTTTTCCTTGAGAGTGCTCGCCAACTCAGAGCTTATCCTTCATACTTCTAAATCATTGGTTTGCAATGCGGACATGATCTCTTGTTTCTCCTACTTCAATTTTTCTATGTCTGCCTATGCCTTCCTAACAACATTGGAAAATTGAGATCGGACATTACCCAACTCATTATGTAAATTTTCTTGAGTACTTTTGTATCCCGTGTTGGTCTAATGCTGGATGGCAAGATCAACTTTTAGCCTCTCAATTTTGGCATGTAGAAAAACCTGTTGGCTTTGTATTTCTTCAAGCAATCTTGAGTTTTCCCCTTGCTTACTCTGAATCTGCATTATGCGAGCCAACTCAACATCCTTAGCCTTGAGCTCCATTTGCAATCTGCCCACTGTTTCCCTTACATTTACTAACTTTGTCTCATGCTTTTTTAACTATCTACCCAACTTTTCATAGTCTGAATATACCACCTACTGGGTGGTCTTAGCTAAGACCACCTTGTCACATGGACACATTTCAGTTAGATCTAGGCTTGTTGTACAGATGTCATAATCCTCTAGCTGCATCTGTCCTTCAAGCTTAGCCACAAGCAGTGTCATGGTGTTGATCAAAAGAGAATTTTGCTCCTCATTGTAACAAGATTTGATCTTCTTAGTAGCCAAAAACTCAACATTTTTCATAAGCTTCCTTTGTATAGCATTTCATTGGGCCATCTTTGTTGCATTGAAATGATACTTCAGGGTTTGAGGAATGTCGACATTCTGTGCTGCAATAGGGGTACCAGGAGGGAAACCAAAAAAGGTAACAAAGGGGGAGACTTCATATGTATGAGTAAGGGGAGAGGTGAAAGGGGCCGTTATCATGGAAAAGGGTGGCACACCCAACTGAGACTGAGCAGGGGATTTTCTGGTAGAGGTAAACAGAGACATGGGTAGGCAGAAAGGTGTTTTCTTGGATGTTGTCAGACTGAGAGTGGGGGTTAATATGGATGTTTTATCTTTTTCAAGAGGGTCCCTCGATAGGGAAAATAAAGAGTCTGATGCAGAGGGTAAGGGACTTTGAAAGAAACACAAAGATTTCAAGGATTAAAGGTTGCAATCTCAAGCTATCTCCCAGGCACCCTAATGGAGACAAGGCTTAATGATGCACTAATCGCTTGTATGCTCTCTTTATGGACCCAAACCCTTGGAACACCCTTAAGAGACTTAAGAAAACTTGTTTTGAATGATTTCAAAGCCCAATCCTCTGACTTAGACACAAAACCAAATTTTCACCTTAACTAGGCTACTAGCCCAACTAGGCCTCTTGCGGTGATTTTTTTGACTTTGCACTCAAAATTTCCAAAGGAACCTCCAAAATAATGATTGAAAAAAATGTGGTTTGTGATGATACATAACATACTAGATTCTTGATGGCACTTGTTTTGGAGTACACTAATCAAAAATCTGTTGTTTCCTCAAATTTAGGCCTAATTAGCCCTCTTTTTCAAAGCAACCCCTCTTTAAACTCAACCCCTGACCATGAAACTTTCATAAATCTCCTAAAATGACTCAAAACCAAGGAATCCAATTTTTTAGACCTCTATGACACATCTAACATGCTCCAGCACAAACCCCTCCTCAACTTGCCTCAAAAACTAGGGCTTCTTGAAAACTAACCTTCCAATCACTTCCAGAACTTGCTCATTGACTCTACACCATTAGTACAACATATTTAGTCGATCCAAACTCAAAAACATGCCCCTCATTAAGGCAGATCTTCTGCTGCTACACCCTAGCCTCCATCTTCAAGCATTTTTCACAATGAAATCTTGGTGTACACCGTTTGATTCTTCTTTCCTGCACTTTATATTGTTATTCCAGTATGGTACATGTTAAATATGATCCATTTCACAAGATATAGTCATAAACTCCCATGAAATGGATCATTTATCCATGAAAAACCCTCAAACTAGTGTAAATTTTGTGTTCTTTTTTAGGACAGTCAATATAAAATGCAAAGAAATTAATTATCACTACTTTCAGAGCCTTCAATGGTGTTAAAATATGTAAACACAAACTCCTAAATCATCCTACTAGACATAGATTCAATAGAGATCAAGTATTTAACAAAAGAACACCATAAAAGTGCCAAAAACTGTGTTTTTTCACTATTTCCAAAAATAGTCCGTACAGTACTTGCTCCAAACGTCCAACCTCCGTAAAAATGATTATTTTGGATTTTTATATCCTTTCCCCAACTGATCCAACCGTTTGGGATTGATTAAGTTGCATAAAAGTGATTAAAACTCAAAAAACTACTTTCCCGCCCAAAGTGAAATTCAAAAATCTGAATTTTACAATCTTGAAATTTATTAAAATCTACCACCTAAAAACTATTGGATCTTCAATATCCAACTTTATTTGACCTACTTAAAGCATTAGATTACTAATTAAAGCCCTATAACATGATAATCCCAATTACATAGCATTTTGGTCCTAGGGTCCTTATCAGGACCCTTAGGACAGTTGACTCTCTTAACACATTCATCCTTTCCAAATGCCATTATAGGCTTTAAAAGGTCATAGTTGATGTTTTGATATGCTGGATAGGTCCTCCTAACCCTTGCAAACTTTTGAGCTTTGAAGAACTCCTTGAAGGCCTTGGGTGCTCCTGCACCATTCTCCCCAAGAAAGAAAGATTTCTTGCCCCAAGAAGCATCCAACTTGTTGCTGCCATAATAATCCTTGTTCCTGTATGTTTGTACCTCCTGATTACCAAGCATGAAATCTCCCAAAGTCACTGTCTTCCTCTTCTTCCAATCTGTACTCATGTCATCATGTTAGTGTCAAAAATCTGTTTTGTTTGTCTTTTTTGCTGCTTGATAACAGCCTGTCCTTGTACCCTGTTTCTGCCTTTATTCCACTCCTTTCCTTGTGAAAGAACACCACTCCTATTACCCTCAACAATAGGGCATTCAATACTCCCAATCTTAATACTGTCCAAGTCCCAAATATTCTGATTTTTTAGGATTGTACTCTTCATATATCTGCTGCAACTCATCATTCCTCTTCCAACCAGTATCTTCCTCTGTCTTACCTATCTTACCTTGCTTATTCACCTACAAATGTTTCTCAAAAAAAATCATAAAACTTTAATTTGACTTCTCCAAAGGCAAAGGCACTAATTTATATCTAACATCTCCTTTATTCACCAAATATGTATTATGGAATCCATCATGCAATGTCCTTCTAGCATTCTGCCATGGTCTCCCCAAGATGATATGACCACAAGTCATTGGAATGACATCAGAAAGCACCCTATCATGATATGATCCAATTGAGAAATCTACATAAGCCCTCTTACAAATCTCTACATGCTGTCCTTGAGTTACCCAAGTGGCCTTTTAGGGAGTAGGATGATCAAATGTTTCAATCCCTAGCTTGGTTATCATATCAAGTGAAACTAAATTGCTATGTGACCCTGAATCTATGAGCAATCTACAGATCTTACCATGACTGAGACAATTTGTTTTGAAAATAGTTACCTTTGGTTCTTGATGAAGTCTTTCTCCTTGCTTGATCATAAGAAACTCACCATCAGTCACAGGGTCTGCCATGAATGTTTTTGATTCTTCCTTCTCATCTTCTTCTTCTTGTAACAAGTTAGCTCTCCTATCTCTGCTTTTATCAACTTGTTCCCATTTAGGACACTTGAAGGAAGGATGCCCTAGTTCATTGCAATTGAAACATCTACCTGTGAATGGTCCTCTACCTTGTCCAAATCTGCCTCCTCCTCTAGGAGTGCATCCACCTCTTTGATCAGAAAATACCTCTTTGCCTTTGTCATTGCTGCTCTTGTCATTGCTGCCTTGTCCTTGTTCTCTATTACCTCTGCCCCTGTTTGAACTACCTCCTCTTCCACCATTGCTTGATCTTTCTTGCTTCCTTTTCACCTTTTCTTTTGCTCTAATGGCCAACTAAAAACATTCTCCTAATGTCCTTGGCAATTGCAAACCAATCTCATCTTGTAGATTGTACCTCAAGCCATTGATATACCTGGCTATTTTCTTATCCTCTTCTTCATAACCTCCTCTAATACTAAGCTTGTGAAATTGCTCAGTATAGGACATCACATCCATGTCCTTTTGCCTTAAATTATGCCTCATCCTCTTCACATGAATTGTGTAATCAGATGGTAGGAATTTCTCCTTGACCAAAATTTTCATCCCAGCCCATGTAGAAACTTTTGCCAATCCTCTAGCCATCCTATCATTCTGAAGACTAGTCCACCATGTCAATGTTGTGCCTCTCAACTTGGTTTTGGCAAACTTAACCTTCCTCTCTTCATCCATCTCTTCAAACTCAAAGTAGTTTTCTAAGGCATCAAGCCATCCCAACACCTCTTCACTATCCATCTTCCCTTGATAGATAGGCAAGTCTATGTGACTCTTCCCTCCATGACCTTGTACTACCTTCAACAATCTCAGTAACCTCCTTTCCTTAGGGTCCTCTATCTAATTTGCTTGTTGTTCCTGATTTACCCTCACATGCTCTTCATCTTCATCATTGTCTTCTTGGTCTTCTTGGTCTTCTCTCCTCCTACTCCTCTGAAGGTTATTTATCCTTGCTTGCATGGTCTCTCTCTCGCTTCTCCATTTCCATTCTTCTCTTGCTCTGACCTACTCTCTTGCTGCTTCTTGTTCCCTTCTTTCTCTTCTCTCCCTTTCCAAGATTTCTTTCAACTCTTCCAACTCTCTTGCCAATTGATTTTTTGGTGCCATTGTTGTTTCTCCAATCCCTAAAGGACCTACTCACTGCTCTGATACCACTCTAATGCAGAGGGTCAGGGACTTTGAAAGAAACACAAAGATTTCAAGGATTAAAGGTTGCAATCTCAAGCTATCTCCCAGACACCCTAATGGAGACAAGGCTTAATGATGCACTAATCGCTTGTATGCTCTCTTTATGGACCCAAACCCTTGGAACACCCTTAAGAGACTTAAGCAAACTTTTTTTGAATGATTTCAAAGCCCAACCCTCTGACTTAGACACAAAACCAAATTTTCACCTTAACTAGGCTACTAGCCCAACTAGGCCTCCTGCGGTGATTTTTTTGACTTTGCACTCAAACTTTCCAAAGGAACCTCCAAAATAATGATTGAACCAGATGTGGTTTGTGATGATACATAACATACTAGATTCTTGATGGCACTTGTTTTGGAGCACACCAATCAAAAATCTGTTGTTTCCTCAAATTTAGGCCTAATTAGCCCTCTTTTTCAAAGCAACCCCTCTTTAAACTCAACCCCTAACCATGAAACTTTCATCAATCTCTTAAAATGACTCAAAACCAAGGAATCCAAGTTTTTAGACCTCTATGACACCTCTAACATGCTCCAGCACAAATCCCTCCTCAACTTACCTCAAAAACTAGGGCTTCTTGAAAACTAACCTTCCAATCACTTCCAGAACTTTCTCATTGATTATAAACCATTAGGACAACATATTTAGTCGATCCAAACTCAAAAACATACCCCTCATTAAGGCAGATCTTCTGCTGCTACACCCTAGCCTCCATCTTCAAGCATTTTTCACAATGAAATCTTGGTGTACACCGTTTGATTCTTCTTTCCTGCACTTTGTATTGTTAGTCCAGTATGGTACATGTTAAATATGATCCATTTCACAAGATACAGTCATAAACTCCCATGAAATGGATCATTTATCCATGAAAAACCCTCAAACTAGTGTAAATTTTGTGTTCTTTTTTAGGACAGTCAATATAAAATGCAAAGAAATTAATTATCACTGCTTTCAAAGCCTTCAATAGTGTTAAATTATGTAAACACAAACTCCTAAAGCATCCTACTAGACAAAGATTCAATAGAGATCAAGTATTTAACAAAAGAACACCATAAAAGTGCCAAAAACTGTGTTTTTCACTATTTCCAGAAAATAGTCTGTACAGTACTTGCTCCAAACGTCCAACCTCCATACAAATGATTATTTTGGCTTTGTATATCCTTTCCCCAACTGATCCAACCGTTTGGGATTGATTAAGTTGCATAAAAGTGATTAAAACTCAAAAAACTACTTTCCCGCCCAAAGTGAAATTCAAAAATCTGAATTTTACAGTCTTGAAATTTATTAAAATCTACCACTTAAAAAATATTGGATCTTCAATATCCAACTTTATTTGACCTACTTAAAGCATTAGATTACTAATTAAAGCCCTATAACATGATAATCCCAATTACATAGCATTTTGGTCCTAGGGTCCTTATCAGGACCCTTAGGACAGTTGACTCTCTTAACACATTCATCCTTTCCAAATGCCATTATAGGCTTTAAAAGGTCATCGTTGATGTTTTGATATGCTGGATAGGTCCCCCTGACCCTTGCAAACTTCTAACCTTTGAAGAACTCCTTGAAGGCCTTGGGTGCTCCTGCACCAGAGTCAACACTGGTTGAGACAGATGTTGCACATTCAGGGTGCGAGGGAATCTCAAAAATTTTGTTTCGAACAATAAAAGATGTATTGAAGATTATTAACTCAGGGCTTGAGGACAAAGAATTTATTTCCAAGGGAGGAGGAGAGGGGGTAATCAAATATGTGGAAATAGGAAGAAAAGGAGGAGTAAAACCCACCTGAACCACAGTGGTCAACACATTCTAGAATGTAGACTCCACTTCTTCTTCACCTTGGGCCGACATATAAAAAATGCCTAGACCTTCAATCTGTCTTCTTTTTTCTCGACCAGAACTAACATGTTCTATTCTCCTAACAACTGATCACTCTAAAATTTGACCCTCAACAACCACAATAGATGATGCTCTTGTGGAATGTTGGGGTTTCTTTCCTTTACTCTAGATGCTAGAGGAAGACAGAGCCTGCGAATCCTTTTTCCTTGAATCTCTCTGACTATTAGATTCTTGAGGTCTGTGGTTCTAGTATGGAACTTTTTCCGCATTGATTTCATGGTTGGTTTCTGGATTACTGTCATTGGAACTAGCCTCTTTATCATAAATGTACTCCAATTCCTTGTCTTGTGGGAATTGTCAAACAAGAAGGTTGAGACATTGCAACTCCTATCAGAACCTCCAGAAATCTGCCTTCTTTCTCTTTGAGCATCCCTTCTTCTTTAGTTGTGTATTAAATGACTTATTTATTGGAAGGTTCCTGACATATTGGACCTTCGACGTGTAGAAACTCAACCATTCTGGTTGCTTGAAAGGAATATGCTTCAAGTTGATGTATACCTGCACACCTTCTTGAGTCATATTCTTCCTTCTTTCAAAGTATTCTCGCTCCTCATGCTTCATGCTATAAATTATTTGTGGATTATACTCCCACTTATCACAAATGATGACCAAGCCCAAAGCCACTAATATATTCTTGATTTCCTCTTCACAAAATCATTTTGTAAGCGATACCTAACTGTTAGCAATATTGAGAGGGAGCGGATACAACTTTGTCTCGTTTCTTCCCGTGTCATAGATCTTGTCAACAATAGTCAACTGGAAGCATGCTTCTAGCATGAAAACTATATCTGTTACAAACCTAGGGAGTTGAAAAGACTCATTGGGAAAAACATGAAATCTAATAAATGTGAAATCCACACCTAAGAAGTAATCCACTGGGTTTAATGAGATCCTCATCCATTGTAGAACCTTAAGAGAGAAACACCTTGTAGGGCAGGGTAACAATTCTTGGAGTACAAGCCTCAAAAAGTAATTTTCAAACCCATAATAATCCCCTATTCTAGAAAGCAAATGGATCCACATAGAAATTGGCTAAAGATAGTTCCTTTCATCTAGCCTAGATACTAGCACATTTTTCCCAAAATATTCAAAATTTTGATGTAAAACTAAATGACCTAAGAAGAAAGGATACCTGAATTTAGAATCAGTCCCATAATTTTTTAGCTGGTCCAACATGTTCCTAGCTATCACCTCAGAAAAATCATACTGCCTCTGGAATTTTTCTTTCTTTAGCTCAATAGCCAAGCCGAACTAGAAAGGAAGAACCTGGGCATCATTGTCAAGACTAAATACCCAAGCCAACATCAAAAATATTGCTTGAGTGTCCCTCTTGAATATATCATATGATAGAGGGAAAGGAACATGACCTCTATCTAATGGATGTATAGTGGGGTACATGAACTGCGCAGACCATAGCCAAAGCGCAAAACCCTCGGATGTCCCATACTTTTCTTTTCTCTGAAACATGCCTTCTTTGAGGCTTTTAGGGTTAACCGACAACTTAGGATCAAAATTTTTTGGCAATATCTTGTACTGATTCTCTTTTCATAGGCTTACCCATCGAAACCTTCTTGTAGCACTCAAAAGGTCATTCCTCCATAGCTAGGGCATTGGAAAAAGGCTTATGCCCAAAAAGGTTGGCATAACCAGGCTGTTGGCTTGAAGCTGTAGCCTATCTTCTAGAAGTTGACGGTTTTTCCATGACTGTATCAAAAGTTTCCAAGAACCTCTTAGGGATAACGGCTAGTGACCCTTTTCCTTCAAAAGAAAAACATACTTTTGGGTTTAATCAATTGTTTTTTGAGTACATGCACTCAAGGCTATGCTATTATGATTGGGTTATTAAATGATGCCACTGGGATGATATGTGTTGACTAAAGATTTTTATCCCTTGGGAGTGCCAAAAATGTTACGAGGATGAAATCAGTACATTCCTTTCACCGCCAATTAATTAAAAAGAAACATTTCCTTGAGAAGTATGCTTTCCATCATACCAAGCATGCCAAAATGGTGCAAAGTACCCTTGAAAAATGTAATCATTAATCTTCTAGAGATTTTTCTCTTAAACATGTTAACGAGTTGTCTTTTCTCATTAATGAGATAGTTGGCACTGATGATGGTGAGGGACACATGTCAACAATCGGGTCATGAGAGCATTTACTCCCAACACCTGAATTTATTTCTTAAGACATTCTATGTGATCCTTTGTATGATTTATCTATCTTGGTCCATTCTGCCTCAAAATTTCATGTTGCCATCTGGCCAAAAATAGATATTTCGTTGGTTGAGTTTGCTAGTTGGATTTTTCTATATATAGTCATGCCACCTTTCACAAAATTCATTCAATCATAAATCTCTCTAACTTAGTTGGACTTCTGGCTACTCTCTTTCCATTTTGCTATAATTCGACGTCTTATCAGAATGTCTAGTGGCTTGGGGACCCCTATTCGGCTCCTTCCACTAAGGCTGCAATACAACTTTGTGGGGGAAATTACCAGTGATCGAATCAAATGGTTGGTCAATAAATGTGACCCACTTATCATGACTGCATTCAAATGGGTGGTGGGTACTGACTTCATTACTAATGAGAACTAGGTTTAGAGAAATTGCAATGTGCTTTCTCGCTTCGTGGCCTCACTACTAGACCTGAACATGTCCAAACCTATGATAATTGAGTTATGCCGAGAGATGTTTGACACCTCACCGATGGAAGGGATTGGAAAGATAGTGCAAGTAGCCATCCCTGGTGTTGGCATCCTGAGTGCCATGGACCTCCAGACACATGTGGACTTCGGCATAGACATGCCATGACTACCCTTTCTCTCTAACTTTTGCACTATGGATATTGCAACACACCAATATTCTTCACAACGGATGACCATTTTTATGCTTCATGAGTATGGTGTGGAGTGGGTTCCAAGACTGGCCTAGAGGAAACACTTTGACTTCCTAGTGTAGAGTAGTAATGAATAGTCTTTGGGCCTGCATTCGTGTTTTTTGTGCTTTTTTCCCCTCCTTTTGCAACTAGACAGAGAAGAAGAGAAAGAAAAAATAAATAAGACCCGATAGTGAGTCTTTTCTATTTCTTGGGTGATGGCCAAGGGCACCTCTTGACTACTTTTGCACGTTACTCCTTCCTTTTGAATCTTTTTCTTTGTAACTCCTTTCTCTCGGTCAAGAGGGTCTCATGCTTGAATCTGACCCTTGGGCTTGCATATATGTAGAATTATCAATAAATATAATACAAGACTTATTTCTTAGTGTCCTTCTTAGGTTTATTCTAAAAAAAACCTTCAAAATAATTACAAAATTTTACATATGGTACATAACTATTTAAAGTTTTCAAAAAACTATGCATTCTAATGGAAAATATTTAGATAAATACCATTCACTAGTATACCTAAAGCATTTCCTTCCATATCTTCAAGTTCATATGTGTTCTTTTATTTACATGCACTGATTTGATAGGGTCCCTTCCACAGTGCTTTGCATTTTGTGTGTTGTCCTAGTTTTGCAGTACGTTCATCATACTTTAGCACTAAGCTCCCTTGAATTCCGGACTAGAGGTATTTTTGTCAAACCATCGCTTGACTACCTATTTTTTGTTGATCATGGCTCCATGGGCCTTTTCTTTGTCTTCCTCCAATTTGAGGATTTCTGCCAGTTGCACTTCCATTCCGCCATTTTCTGCAACTTCTAGGGATTTCAGTAGTTGCAGAGCAAGAATTTCTATGGAAATGGGTATTACTACCTCTTTTTCATACACTAACTCATAAAGAGAAGTTTACAAAATATGCTTGGGGGTAATTCGGTCCAGCCACAGAGCTGCTCATAGATGCTTGTGCCAGTCCCTTTGTCATTCTACCCCAATGCATTTAATTAACCTAATTAGGTTTTTGTTGGTGGAATCTGATAGCCCGTTCCCTTGTGGGTAGGAATTTGCTGAAGTTTTAAGAAAAATTTCATGCCAAATAGAAAAATATGACATCCCTGACCCAACAAAAGCTCGAACATTGTTAGATATGATGGTTTTACGTGGCCCAAATTTGGTCACCACCTCTTCGAGGAAATTAAAAATTTCTCCTTTTGTTGCACTCTTTAGGGCTACGGCTTCCCTCCACCTTGTAAAGTAATCAGTCATTGTGAGGATCCACTTGTGTCTAGCACTGGAAATAGGATTTATCATACCAATAAAATCCAGACCCCACTGGGCAAAGGGTTCCTCGGTTACAATCGAGCTTAGGGGTTGAGTGACATTCCTCCTTTTTCCAACAAAAAATTGGCACTGAGTACACCTCTGTACTATATGTTCTTTAGTAAACATATAGGGCCAATAATATCCTACCCTCATTATTTTCAAAGCGATGGTCTTGGAAAAAAAATTCCCATCTGTAGGACTATGGTGAAATTCATGAAGAACCCTCTCTGGTTGTAGGTTGTCAAGACATCAGAGTAGCACACCATCATAATTTTCTTTAAAGGTACATCTTCAATTAGTACATACCTAGCACCTTGCAGTTAGTAGTATCTCCTTTTATTAGATGACAGACTGGCTGGGTAGTATCCCTTTTGAATTTGTCATGTCTGATCAGCAACCCAAGATTCATCAGACTTGAATTGGTTCAAATAAACTTGATCGGTCTCACTTTCAACCATGGGACTCATTTCCTGTATGATGTATTCACAAAGACCTCTTCCCTAGACCAGCTTATTTGCCCAGATATCTACATCATATTATAGGATCTTAGTGATCCAATTTTCTCTTTTTTTAGTGAACTCACCTTTAGTGATGTACTCCCACACACTGGGATGTGCTATGAGGATAGTGATTTTATTGGCCAACACCAAGAGTCGGAATTTCTTCAAACTTTTTACTATGGCAAAAGCTTGTTTTCCAAAAAGTTGTACCTCATCGAATACCCTTTCAAAGTTTTGGAATGGAATGCGATAGGATTTTCTCCTTCATTTTGATCACCTTTCTGAGTGAGTACTGAATCTATGCTATCCTGACCACTATACACATAGAGTAGGAAATCCTTGGAAAAATCTAGATTAGCTAAGACCGAAGCAGTAGAAATCACTATCTTTATTTGCTCAAAGGCCTCTTTCCCTTTAGAGGTCCACTTGAATGGTAGATTCTTTTTAAGCATTAGCGTGATAGGCCTTACAATACTAGCGAAGTCAGAAATGAACCTGTTGATGAAATTGATTTTCCACAGGAATGACTGGAGTCCTTTCTAGTTCACTGGTAGGGGTAATTCCATTATGGACCTAACCATTTCTGGATCTATTGTTATCCCCTTTTTTGAGACTACAAAGCCAAGTAGTTTACCTTGAGGCACTCCAAAGACATATTTTTTTGGATTCAAAGAAATCCCAAACTATTGACATTTCTAGAAGACCCTTTCCAGAAGGTCAAAGTGATCATCTTTTGATTTTGAAAAGACTATTTAGTCATCTAGATATATCAAAATGACCAGGTTAACTAAACCTTTGAAGGCGATATCCATTGCTCATTAAAAATTTGTGCCAACATTTGACAAGCCAAACAACATCTTAGTATATGCAAATGTCCCCCACTTAGTGGTAAACATTGTTTTGTGTTGGTTGCTCTCTTTCACATATACTTGGTTATATCCCAAAAGACCGTCAAGTAGTGAGAACATTTTAGACCTAGCTACTATTTGCAGAATTTTCTCCATTGAAGGCAAGGGGTAATGTTCCTTAAGTGATGCCTTATTTAAATCTTGGAAATTGACACAATTTTTGATATCACCATTCTTCTTTCAGACAAGTACCAGGTTTGACACCCAGGTGGAATTTTTGATTGGATATATTATCTTGGACTCGACCAACTTGGTAAGCTCTTGTGCCATTAATGCCTCAACCTCTGGGTTGATAGGCCTTTGCTTCTATCGAATGGGTTTAGACCCATCCTCCAAGTCGATGGCATGTTGAATTATATTTGGGTCGTAACCTCTATGGCCTCATAAGTCCATGCCATAAATCCATCATATTCATAACATAGATCCCTTAGTCTTTCTTTATCTTTAGTCAGATTCTCCTTTCTGACTTTCAACTTCCTACCACCCCTGACATTGAGTTCTTCATAATCTCTCTCATCTGCCATGAACCTTCGTTTATCATTTCTTACATCTTCACAATCAAAGAGATTCTTGAGGGAAATCAATCCTCTTGGAAGCTTATTCCCTTTTAATTGGATGACCTTCCCATCGGAAAATTTCCTTCCTAGGGTTAGAGTGTCAAGAATCATTCCTCCCTTTTGTATGAAGGTAGCTATCTGAGTATTGCCATTGAACACCTGCCAATTTTTGTCATTGTCTCAAATTGAGGGTCAAACAATGACCTATACTTCATTTTTCCTAGTTGAGTTGGAAGCTGGTTCGAATTGCGACCCGACTGATGCCATTTGATTAGATATGTTGTTCTAAGATCGGGGAATAACTTATATGTTGAAGGCTTCAAAACTCTCAATTAGGTCCAAGACTTGGTGTTTGTACGATCTCATTCGTGTATTCTTTGCTGTTGCTTGACCATGGACCTATCACCACCAACTTTGAATCTCTAAAAACCTATATTCTCTTTATACTCATTTTTTGTGCAAGGTTTAGGACGTGAACTAAGGCCTCACATTCAACATTATTGTTCAAACATGAGAACATAAAATGGTAAGTTCTGAGTGTCTCGGATCCCATTGGAGAAAGTAAATAGACACCTGTATTGGCACTTGCCTTACACTTGGAACCATAAAAAAAAGGGTCCATAGTTGATTATCAGACAAGTCAT
Organism: Sequoia sempervirens; assembly: GCA_007258455.2. NCBI lineage: Eukaryota > Viridiplantae > Streptophyta > Pinopsida > Cupressales > Cupressaceae > Sequoia > Sequoia sempervirens. Next base: position 407,881,774 of record VDFB02270651.1, on the reverse strand, counting down.
CAAATTTCTCCTCATCCTTTATTAGTTTGAGAAAAGTTTGATCACCATCAAAAATTACATAAGTGTCAAGATCGGTTGCATGGAAGTATCTAAATGGATCAGAATCAATGAATTGGTTAAGCAACACTTCTTCCTTAGGAGTTTACTCACTTGTATCCTCTTCATCCTCTAGCATTTCAACACAAATTTCTCCTATTGAGATATAGTAGTATGTGCAACTTCAAAGCATAGGAATGCATTGTCTACAATATGTTTGAGATGCAAAGGCTTTGAAAGAATCTTCATCTTTGCTCCTTGCTTAGTTCTCAAAATCAAGTAGAACCAGTCAAGTGCTAGATATCCACCAAGTTTGGCAGTGAAATCCCCAGATAGACACATCCTGAAAACCGATGGAATGTCTATTACTACCACTTCCTGAGTAACTGTTTGGCTCAGGCAGGAGAAAAGGGTTAGAGACAGATCCTTTATCCGACCAATGGTTAGGACCTTCTTTCCGTCTAGCTGCATGATTTCCCTTTCAAGGGGTTCGTACTTGATCCTTAAAGCATCTGCCACTTGTTTTGGCATAATAGTCGTGCTAGCCCCAGAATCAATCATACTATTATGCAACAATTTATCCCCTACTATAAGCATTAAAAAGAAAGGTGTGGGCTTTGTACCACTTACCTCTTTTTCCTTAATGCTGCTCATGTTATTTGCATAAGCCTACTTTTCGAGCCTATGGGGGGAGTACAAATCTTCCCTTTCTACTTGGATTGTTCAACTGAGTCGCATTCACCTGCAAACTTTGGCCTTCCACTTTTAATTCTTCTTTAAGTAGGGTTTTCTACTCAGGAATTGATATTACGTCCCACAATGATACAATGGCAGGTTCCTTCTTCAATTTCTCTACTACATTAAGTGTCCCAAATCCTTGGTCCTTTAACCTAAATGATGGTATTTCTTTTTTTTTTAGGAGAAAATGTTCCATCATGATTGGGCCTGGTGCTTTATTTGCTTCCTTTTTCGCTAATTGTACATTAGGTGGTTGTGAATAAGGTCGAACGATAGTAGGTGAAGCCTACTTCTCTAGGGGTAATAGTTGATGTGGCTGCAGTTGTGGAAAAGCTTGTTGGACATATTCCCCTGTGAGCCTCCTTTTAGATCTTGTGTTGTAATCTGACCGTATCGGCAAAATGCTAGTCGTCGGAGTTTCATTTGCATATACTGCATCTTCTTCCTCCAACCATGAGAACAATGCTTGGTTAGGTGCTATGTCTGCTTCTTGTTCTAGGGACATCCCTTGCAATCGAGCTACAAAATGAGCATTCTCTAATTTTGATGACCCGCACTCATCTACATTTAGGGGTGGGCCTTTTCTTCTTTGTTCCCCCATTCATTTTTTCATATTTCCCTTCAGGAAATTATGTGAGAAATGACCGTCACTGCATGGGAGGCACCACTCTTCACCCTCTTCTACCAAATTATTCTGGCCTTGGATGAATTCTCTACTTTGACTACCTTTTACCATTTAAAGTGACATAGTGACCGAAACTATCTGGTTCATAGATGTCGTCTATTGGCTTCCTCCTCGGGGAAAACCTTGTTATGAGTTCTGTTGGTAGGGGAACTTTCTTTCAGTATAGTTTTGGGCATTCACCTTCAAAGGAATTGCCTACTGCCATTTGAGAATGACCAATTCATTGACAAGAGTCTGTATGAGATTCTCCATGTCATTAATGTCATTCATGACTAAACATGAACCCAACATGTTTCCTTGTGCGAAAGGATACATATACATGGACTGGGGTGTATCTGATGCACTGCTTTGCATAGCGGACATACTTGAATAGGATTGTTCTTGTGATGTTCTAGAGGTTTCTTTGAACATAGGCATGGGAGGTCAAGACGGGAGCTTCCTAGCATCAATTAGACTATTTTATGCTTGCACTACCAACCCATAAGCATTAGACAAGATATCTCCCCCCATGGAAGTTATCATAATTGTGATGTATGGATTGATAGCCTTCAAATAGAACATGAATGCCATCATAGCTAGGGAGTGAGCAGTCAAGGGAATCCTTCGCTAAGTTTTATCGAACCTGGTGTTGAAGTCACTCATGGCTTCTCTTGGGGCCCTTTTAATGGTAATTAGTTGATGTAATAGTGAGGAGTGGTCTCCCTTTTCTGAAAAACATTCAAACAAGCATCCTCTGAGCTGGTCCCAGGAGATGATAAAACACGAGGCCAAAGATCGATACCAATCTTGGGCCTTTCCTTTAAAAGATGTAGCTAATAGCCTTAGAGCGACATTTTCCTCTACTATATTATGCACCCTACATACCTTTGCTATGTCTTGAAGGTGTTTAGAATGTGTTTTAAAATCTTCTCTAAAAAACTTTGGGATAGCCTTGAGGGAATTAGTAGGTATGGCAGGCCATACATATGGGGGTGTCGATGGTTGTAATGGGATATCGCTATCCCATATTATGAAATTTCAAGGAGTAGGAGGGGGTACATGAGCCATGGAGAAAGGATTCCTATGAATCAGATAATCAGTAATTTTATCTAGAAATTTAAACCTCTGAGTGGAATAGATAAGGCTCTAGTTACTGGGATCTGAATTCTCACTCTACTACTCCTTATAGGTGGTACATAACCTGTAGTTCTTCTCCTTCTAGGATTTGAGGTAGGTAACTGAGAGTACTAGAAGTGATCTCTCAAGGATGTTCTTGTTTGGACTCTGGGCATGAAACTTCCAATTTCCTTCCTTAGCCCAATTTAAGAAATATTTATGACTTCTAATCAGGCATTTTGAAAAACTTTTGTCCCACTAGGCGTGCCAGAAAAAGAATTGTTGATCATCGAATCTTGTGCTTCTTTGACAGTCTTATGGGAAATTCAGTGAGTGGGGGACAAATTGCGTCTCACTGAATACCTCTAGGTATTTTATAGAAAGTTGGCTCTTCTTTTGGGGTATTGAGATAAGGGAGAAAAGAAATGTAATATAAAACATAAAAGGCAATGCACCAAAGCTTTTAGAACATTTCAAACCCAATTTATTCCTATGATTGATATAAAGGACACAAAATGCCACAACCCCTCATTGTTGGAAAGAGAACGAATAGCAAAGGCTAACTTCAAGAAAAATGAAAACTTTCATATCTTTCCACAAGCAATGTTCATTGAGGTCCAATCAAACATAAATATTCCTTAGAGTAAAAGAATAGTATTCTATGAATTACAAGAACTTTGTCTCCTAATACAATATAGCATAATAGAATAACAACTTTAAGGAAAACATAAAAGTCTAATGAAATAGTCTAATTCTCCTAAGCTACTATTCAATCACACAAGCATAAAACATAGTAATCTATTATTTAAACTACCAGAATATAGCTCGCAAGACACAGTGTTTCATTCAAAATGACAATATAAAGAAAGAAAGCTTGAAAATGGCCATACATGCACAGTCTCAATAAATTCCCCTCAACAGTTCTTGCTTTAATTAAAACTGAACTTTGAAATAAATTTTAGATGCCAATCCAACAATAGTTTAAACCTTAATGGATATAATATGCCAGAATAAAGTAGTTCTATAATTTTCTTCTAAAAACAATTCTTAAAACTTTTAAGAAAACTAAAAAGAAACACTTCTTTTTACAAATAAAATAGTTCCTCCAAAAAAATCCTCTCTTTTTTTGTCGTCACCCTCCTTATGTAGCCCACTAAAGAAAGAAATGTCACCTCAATTCAGAAGTAATTTCTACCAGATGTTGATACTTGATAGCTCACAATCTGATTTGTAAACCCTTGGTTAGGCAACAAAAGATCTTTGCATTAACTCTTTAGCTACTGCTTTAATGTTTTTTAGATATTTTAAAGAGAGAAACCTATACCTGATCAAATCTTAAAAACAATAGTTCAACAAAAGAATCCTATTGACTAATCACATCATCTTGACGCATCAAATTGAAGCTTCCATCCTAAGAAATAAGAAAAGAGAGGCCAACAAGCTCCAACAGTCTTCAAAATATATTACCTTAAAAGACAGTCTTCCTTTGATAGAAAGATGACATGCCACACAGTCAGAACCTTATTCTTTCTGAAGAATGTTTTTGCAGAAAATTCCCACCATCCCAAAATGTGTCTTGGGTGCTCCTCCAAAAAGAAACTGATAGGTGAAAAATGTGCAACCACCCTGTGGTGCATTTCTCATCTTCTTTACTAGCCTTACATTATCTCGAACACTTCCGCAATTTGAAAAGGAAACCAAAAACTGGAAGGCTATGGAAATAATAAGAAAAACCACTTCATAGTATACATTTCATATTTTGTTGGGCTGACATGTAGTTGATGTTATCCTTAGTTGTAGATATATATGATCAATTGTTTATACCATTTGATAGAAAGGTGTGTGATGTATGTTGTGTGCTAAGTGTGAATAATGTTCTAATCTTTCGAATGTAGAAACATAGTGTGAAGAAGAGTGAGCAGATGAAAGTATTTATGTGCTTAACCAGAACTATAACCAGGCATTAGAAGATGCTATTTTCTCAATTTAAAATCTTTTAGATGTAATCCGAATGTGATTGTAAGACAGTGAGTCTTCTTTTGGGTAGTAAGCCTTTTGTATTTGACCAGTGAGCTCTAGGAAGTGTGTCTGAATGCATGTGCATTCCCCATTTGTAATACTTTTAGTAGAGTATAATCTTGTGGATTAACCTCCACCATGGTTTTTCCCCTAATAAGGTTTCCACATAAAAAATCTTGGTGTTATGTGTGTTTTTTATGTGGTGATGGTTTATGATTTCATGTTTATTTATCAGATCTAAGAATAATTTTAATAAGTATAATTTATGTGGCAATTGATTCACTCCCCCACTCTCAGTTGTCTACCCTTGTGTTGCCAACAAAGTTTAGCTAGTAACTTATCATCTAGGACAAAATCACTGTAGAGGGTTGTATAAGAACTGACATGATTAGTAGGGTCTCCTTTTCCTCCGTACTTCTCAAACCTAGGCATCTCAATCCCTTGTGACATCGGGGTTCTAAAGATCTCTAAAGATAAGGGGATACTACGAACATGATATGTGGGTGGAGCATTTTGGCTTTAGCTAATGGTGGATATTTGTTGTTGCATGGATAAAACAATGTTAAAGAGTTGTGTAATTATGGGATCGGTGTAAGTGGTATGAGGTGGAAGGGAAAATGGTGATGGAGTGTATGTAATGTTAGGAGAAGTGAAAGGAACACTAAGTGGGGTGAAGGTGGTAGATGGAACATTCGATGGCACAAAAAAACTAGGAATGCTAGTTGGAATAATGAAAGAAGGAGTCACATGACTAACCTGTTGTATGGTTGTTGTAACTTGAGGAGTGGTATAAGCTGGTATGGATTTTATGGTTGAAGGGGCAGGAATGTGAGGTCCTCCTTGGATCACAACAATGTTTGTGGATTGGGAAATGGAAGGAGCATGTTTATTGTATATCTCATAAATTATTTTCATAACTTGTAAGCCATCATCACTTCCAATCAAACAATGAAGGTTTTCTATGGTAGGTATGGCAGTGGTGGAAATGTTTTCAAGGGATAAATATTGTTGTAAATGTGCAAAATCTTCATGAATACTAATAAATTTTTCTTACAGAATGGAACTAGTTTGTGTGTCAACATGCATTGGATGGAAAGGTGATGACATAGTAGTGGTAGTATCCATGCCTAATGCACCATTGTCCATACTAGAAGTGGGAGCTCTTGAGATCCCAAGGTCCACAACAAAAGTGTTATCATGGGAAGCCATCAGTCTAGAACTTCATCTCACTAAAGTACTATCAATGGGGCACCAAACACTCATACAAGTACCAAAAAAGATGGGGTGAATGTAAATGCAATGCAATCTACAAGTGTAAAATGCAAATAACAAAAATTCTACAAACTGAAATGGAGAAATAACAATAGAGAACGTAAATGTAGTAAATGCCCAGAAAGTGTATGAAAGTGCTATTTAAAATGTGTAAGTGGATTGATTCACCCAAGGTGGCGAATGAGTCCAGTTATGATTTTTTTTGTGTTTTTCAAAAGATTTAAAGTGATTTCAATGCTTTTCAAATGCAAAATGAGGATGCAAATGCAAATTTTCAGTTTTTGAATGATTTGATATGCAAAAATGAAGTCTAAATGAGTCTTTTACTAATGAAATTTAAGAGACCCTAGGATGCAAATGAAACTTAGAATGCAAGGTGCAAACTAAATGAGAAAGATAATGTGTTCAATATGCAATTTTACCAAAATGAACCATAGATTTTGTGGATTCTATAGGCTACTCTTGTACTCTTAGGATATTTCACCCAAAAGGAGAGAGATAGAACCCCAAAATCAAGGTGATTCATTCAAATAGAGGATGCAAAACCTAAGAAATATGCAATTTTTGAAAACACAGTGTGATATGCAAGCATGAACTAAAACATGAACAAAAATAAACATAATTGAAGAAGGTTGAATCAAAGTGCACTTGGGAAATGAATGTTGAATATAGAAGGATATGAATCCTGGCAAAAATTAGTGAAAATCACCAGTGGGACTCATTCACCAATGATGGTGAATCAATCCTGCTTCTGGTAAAATCTCTTGAAATAGGTTTTTGACTACTGGGAACTGGAATATGGTAGAATCTACTTTTCCAGCCTTAAGGTGGGACTCATTCGCCACTAATGGTTAATCAGTCCTCTCCCTAAAATATGTGAAATCAAAGGTCAATTTTGTGGCTCTAGATCTGTACTTTTCTTCTTGTCAGCTTGACAGAGTGAAATCTGTAGAAAACGGACTGTAGGTTGTCTCCAAGCTTGAAATAGGATATAGTTGACTTGAAACACTTTTTTGACTTGTTGACCACCTTTCAACACCTAATTTCTTGGAAAATATGCATACACAAGTCTGCAAACACACATGCAAAAGGGGAAAAATGGTTAAGGGTTAGGATATAGGGATTTGCCTTAGTCAAATCCCACTTTGGTAATCAAACCCTTAATGAAGAAATGAAATGGAATGAAGAAGGAAATATGAATAAATAACATGCAAATTTCCTAAACTCCCCACAATCTTGTTGAAGAAACCTGAAGATATGTCAATGACCACTCCAAGATACTTGATAATTACTTGATTGAATGATGCTATGATAGATTGAATGCAAGAATGTTAATTGATGTTGAATGAGTGAATGAAATGAATGGGGAGATGAGTTAGGTTGTAAAATGAGAAGGAAATCACTTATTTATACACAATTATGCCCTAATAACACAATGATACCTCATCACAGGCTGACAAAAGGTAATTTTGAATAAAATCCTAAAAGAAAAATTAAAATATTTTGAATTTGGAGCCAAGAGGGACTCATTCGCCACCCACAATGAATGGGTCCCACCTTAGACTGGTAAGTGGATGTCAGGAATTAAGTCACATTTAATGTTGTTTATCAGGTTTACATTAAAAAATACACTTAATTAAGCCTTATGAGTGCATAAATGGGTCAAATAAAGCATAAGAAAGGTGTAAATAGTGAAATTAAGCCTAGAAAAGTATGAAATCTTGTTACAAGACCTTACAACACTTCAAAATAGGACCTAATTGTTGGGAAAAGGTGTGTTGTACACCTTGCATTATGTATTTAATGTAATTATTCTTGGGGCCACTTAATGTTGCATGTAACATTGGCACATAAGTTAAATTGATAAAATGTAATTATTTAATATTGGGGAAATAATAAATAAAGCACCCAATATTAAATAAAGGGAAATGGTTTGTAATCTCATAGTTATTGTCACATGGTTTTGTGCAATACCACTTAGTGGTTTTGTGGGAACTTGCTTCTATAAAAGAACCACAAAGGTAGTTATTGCGTGAGATGCAATTTTGCATGATTAGCTCTGGTTAGCATTTGTGAGGGTTTGAAGCATGGCACAAGATGTGTGGTTGCATGCTTGTTCGCATGGATTGCTTGGAGAGAGCTTGTTGCTTCAATGGTGTTCATGGAGACTCAGAAGATGTATTGTAATCTTATTGCTGAATAATACATAAGAGATGGATGCTTTTGGAGGCTGGGTTTTTTCCCTCTTGAGGGTTTTCCCAGGGTATATCTTGTGTCATATTTTCATGGGTATGTTGTCTATTCTCTTGCATGTGGATTCTGAATATTTAAATGCATAGATTTCTTTATGGGTTATGTGGAAATTGTCTTTAATTGGCTGCAAGTTTCCAACAAGTGGTATCAGAGCTTTAGTTGTGGTTGTATAACCCTTGGTTGAGAAAAATCTTGTTTAAGTTTGAATCTATGCATTGCATGTGAGAATCAAAGACATGGTAGGATATGAAGGTTTTGCAGGTTGTTTATTGTAGATCTAAAGGTTTTGGGTTTGCTGATTAAATAGGTTGTTTGTGGATTTGGGATGTGAGAAATTTTGGGTGAAATAGGTTTCTTGGTTTTGTATTCAAATGGGGGTTTTGGGGGTGAGCTTTCACAGATGATCTCTTGACTCAAAATAGACCTCACGGTTGGATCCAGGTTGGCCGAGAGAGGAAAATTCATATATAATTCGACCTATTTCTGATACAATGAAAAATTGCAAATTTTTTGTGCCCATGCCCAAATCGTACGGACGACAAAATAATATTAAAAAAAGAATATTTTCCAGTCGCCATTAAAATTCCTACACAAATAAAAAAAAAATTAGAAATCAAAAGAAATTTGATTTGAAAAAATTTATATTCAAAAACTTTTGAAAATAAAATAAAATTTAAAGTTTTTGGGGGAGGGTGGAGGTGACCCCACTCCCGCACCTCCGCCTCTGCAGCCGAGGTACTGATGGTACTGTCAGTACCGCCAGCTCTGTAGTGGCCGATAGTATAGTCGGTACCACCGGCAGAGTCCAACTGGACCGGCAGTACCGGCCGGCAGGCGGGCTCCGCCCACCCCTTTGTGGGGTTTTAAATCAAAACAAAAAATTTAATAAATTTTTAATTATTAAAAAAATTTATTAACCTTAATAAATCCGCCCATGCAATTTTTAAGCAGAGTTAATAATTATTTCGGGTCCGCCACCCAAGGAGCGGCGCCTCTCGGGTGGGGCTGCCGCCCAGCGACCAGTGGTGGCTAAATTTTTTTGCCTCAAATGCATACTGTGTTTTTGTTTCGGAGGGGCATAATTTTTGCTCAGATTATCTGTTTTCTGACTTCTTAGATTCATTGGAAAGCTGACTCAGAGATCTACGCTGTGGTGACAGATATTTTTCCAGATTCTATAGTTTTTATAGTGTTTTTCTTGTTCAAAGTTAGATGTTTTTTTTGAGCTTTGAGAGGTGATATCGGGTGCATATGAAGTCGGATTTTGGACTTCGAATAGTCAATGGAAAGCTTGTTCAGAGAACTATACAGTGGATCAGGTTTGAAGATATTTTGGCATGGTTTATTTGCTATTTTATTTATCTGAGCTGTATATGGGTTTCTTTGACTATGGTAATACTGTGAGTTTATGGATGATCGGATCTTGGAGATTTGATGTTGGATTCATTGTATGCTCAGTTGTATATCTCAGATTATTCTATTTTTGACATGGTTATCACTATATGGTTGGATTTATATGCTTCATTGATATATCTACAAGTTGTGCAATGTTGTAGGCGGTCTATACTTACATGTTGGATTTATGACTTAGACATGGGTTGTCTTTGCCCATTGATATTTCAATGTTGATGCGTGTTCAGTTTTGGTGGCTTGGTTTCGTCACTTGGTTTGCTGGTTTTGTTGTCATGTTAAGGAGATGAGATGGTATTACCAAGTGCATTGTTGGTGGTGTTGGATTGGTTCTAGATTATGGTTGTGGCGGTGTATCTTCGTGGTATGAGGATCATGGTTTTACTTTTCCTTTTGGGAGCTCTTGTTATATTTGAGTTCTTTGATTGTGTGAGGGCCTTTGTTTGATCTTCATGAGGATATTGTTACCATGATGTCATGGATAGCTTGATTACACTTTTCAGTGGGAGCTTTTGACAGTGATGGTTTTGGCGGTGATGGATATGTTTGTGATGGTTTGGCGGTTGTAGTTATCTTCTTGACTTGGAGATTATGATTCTATTTTTATGTTACTGACATTTCAGTTGTGTGTGTAGACTTGGATGATCTTCATGGAGAGGATGGTTGTCATGATGCCATGTGTGACTCGGTATCACTGTTCAGTGGGAGTTGTTGGCAGTGACATGGATGCATCATTTGGTAAGGTTATCTCCATGTGATTGGAGATATGGTTTCTTGGTTTAGAGTATATTTGTTATGGATGTCATGGTTTACTCTTGATATGCATTTAGAGTTTGACATATTACATGCTCTCTTGAGACTAGGATGTATATATATGTTACATATGGTGCATGTGATCTCCTATAAGGAGATGGTTAGATCATGATGTCATGGTTATGTTCTTGATTCGCGATTGGATATATGACATTGATCTTGCGTGGTTCTCTTGGTATTGGGTACATTGACATTTGCTTGATTACTTCATGATGGTGCTATATTGCATTTGGAGTTTGGCATGGATTGGTTGGTTACAGGTACTCATGGATGCTTGGAGACTTAGGTGAGGCGTGAGTTCTCTTATGATTAGAGACATGTGTTGAGATGGTTACTCTTGATGAGATTTCAGCAAGGAGTCCGAGGAGCCTACACCTTGGTTGGACGTGACTTCAACATGGACCTATGAGGAGAATGTTTTAGGATGAGTCATGATGACTTGGATTTCTTGGACCTGAGCATTCTCATTCCCCACTCTTGGTTTACTTGGCAGTTTCACTTGAGAGGTATTGCCCAAATTGTTACTTTCAGGTACTTTGTGTTTTATGCTTTATCTTCTCATGCATAAGAATCTTGAGCTATGGATATATGGTTTTGGAGGGTTCTTTTGAGGAGTGTTGGCATGTTTATCTCCTTATGCATTGTGATTACACTCATTGATGTTGAATTTAGGAGATGTATTGGGCTTATTTCCTTCATTGGGAATGGATTTAGTTTGATCTTGTTTGGCTTGAGAAGCTTACATCCATGTTGATTACATGATACATATGTTATATTTGATCTTGGAGATTGAACGGTTGGGTGTTGTTATGGCTTTTCTTTTGGGGTGTTGTGGAGGAGATCATACTTGACACAGTTGGCTTTTAGAGGTGTATGTAGGAGATTTTTCTTACAAGTGATTGATATACAAGTTTGCATATCATTGTGGATGATCCCTTGTTACTACATGATGTAGTTTACACTTTCTATATGATGTTATTGGTAGACTTGGTATGCCTTGATCTTTTTCAGATTTGCATTACCCATGCAGTGGGAGCTCTTGGATGTGTATGTCATTCTTTGACAGGTTTTGCACATGGAGTTTATGATTGCAGTTTATGGGTGTATATGTTTATGGCATGAGTTTACTATGTTTTGTATACCTTGGAGGTATGGACTGTTGGATGTATTAACACTTACTATGGGTGTTATTTCAGCTTTTGGGTTTGTGTATCTTGACAGCTACTGGTGCATATTGATACTTTTGGATTGAGTGTATGTGTGTGGGATATCAGTTGAGTAGGACTTATGCTTCGTTGTGACAGATTGAGTGGTTTCTCTATTCGATGGCTTCTTATCTTTGTGCATTGGCATGATGGAGGATGAGAGCATTCATGTTTGGGATGGTGGTCACTTTGATTCTTGTTACAGGTATCTTGATGGAGCACATGGAGCATTTTGATTCCATGATGGTATATGTGACTATATGGATTGGTCATTTGATTCATGTTTTGAGGTTACTTGTTCCCCTTATGCAATGTATACAACAAGTGGGAGAATGTTGGGAAAATGTGTGTTGTACACCTTGCATTATGTATTTAATGTAATTATTATTGGGGCCACTTAATGTTGCATGTAACATTGGAACATAAGTTAAATTGATAAAATGTAATTATTTAATATTGGGGAAATAATAAATAAAGCACCCAATATTAAATAAAGGGAAATGGTTTGTAATCTCATAGTTATTGTCACATGGTTTTGTGCAATACCACTTAGTGGTTTTGTGGGAACTTGCTTCTATAAAAGCAACCACAAAGGTAGTTATTGCGTGAGATGCAATTTTGCATGATTAGCTCTGGTTAGCATTTGTGAGGGTTTGAAGCATGGCACAAGATGTGTGGTTGCATGCTTGTTCGTATGGATTGCTTGGAGAGAGCTTGTTGCTTCAATGGTGTTCATGGAGACTCAGAAGATGTATTGTAATCTTATTGTTGAATAATACATAAGAGATGGATGCTTTTGGAGGCTGGGTTTTTTCCCTCTTGAGGGTTTTCCTAGGGTATATCTTGTGTCATATTTTCATGGGTATGTTGTCTATTCTCTTGCATGTGGATTCTGAATATTTAAATGCATAGATTTCTTTATGGGTTATGTGGAAATTGTCTTTAATTGGCTGCAAGTTTCCAACACTAATAAGTGATGAAAAGGTAATTTTTAGGTGAATTGTAATGAAAAGAGTCTAGAAAAGTATAGAAATGTGTTACAACACTTCAGAACACCTTCAAAAGATACCTTAATTTGAATGTGTAAGACCTAATGTGAATGTAGAAGTCACATTGTAACATTAAATCGAAGCAAAATAGACCAAGCATCATGAGATAAAGACCTAAATAACCATAAAAATGTCCAAGAGCCATTTTTCTATGGTAAAAATACAAACCATCACAAAATGCCACTGATTTAAACCTTTTCCCTCTGCCTTATTCCTTCTAGAAGTGCTTGAAGGAGTTTTAGAAACTTTCAAAAGTGTTTCCCATCTTGGAGACATTACATTTAGATAGGGTGGCGGTCTTTTACGAGGTTATAGAAACCTTGAAAATATCCATCTGTGGTTCTTGAACCATGTAAAATCTCTACCTAAAATTTTTAAACGTTCTTTTCATTGATGTTAGACACTAGTTACTTAGTTGTGAACTAAACAATCACACAACCATGATTTTCTTCATGAATGCTTCTCACATAAAATGAAGATCTTATCAGGTTTCAATTTCCAAAATTGGCTTGATAGTCTCTTAGATGACAAGTGATTGAATGCTCATTCTTTTGTCCAAAATCCACCATTCTTGTAATGCCATTAAAATATTCTTGATACCATTACCCTTTGTTCAAAGTTTCTCCATAAGACCACTCCAACTGAGACTTTGAAAATAATAATTGGAGAGTTACCAACTACTATTTTTTTGATTCTTGTAAATCATACAGACTGAGTATGGAGGACTATGCTTCACCAAACAACCCCGTATTTGGTGCAATATAACCCACATGTCCTTTCTACTTAGAATAGAGAGGTGCCTCAAATTTGGTAATATCAAGCCACGAGTTAAGTGTGTGATGCCAAATATGCTTCATATGTTGTCATAAGATTATTGGTTCTAACATTTGTGACATCGCCTCATTATTTCCTTCTACTTATTTGGGTTTGTATAAAGAATGTTATATGAAGCACTTTCAACTCTCCAAATAATGAAAATACATGCTTCTTGTTGCACATTTGTGAATAATGGTTGTGATTTATGTTTGTGAACAAGCCTATTAATGTTGAACTCCCATGCATTATTGTGTTGAATCGAATATGCAACATGAAGATCATCAACTCTCTAAATATTGATGTAGGGGTCAAGTGCTTTTGTTATAGAATGAAGGCTCTCATATATATTTTCCTCCTTTCTTAGAAACACTTTTATGATCAACATGAGCCACAAGGAGTAGAATAATACATTTGCACATAAATCACCATTTTGATTGGTATTTTGATAGGGGAATTTAAAAAAAAATCATGGATAAGTATGTGTAGGATCATCATGGAAAAAATAGGACCTTAAGTGGCGAAAAATTCTAAAAAATCAAAGTTAGGTAGCTTGATGTAAAAATTTGAATAAGTTATCTAGATTATTTCTATAATATGTAAGAATAGAATCTGTAGAAAATTTAATGTAGTTTCTAAACTACTAAGTTTATTTTTAAAAGAAATCTATTTGGTGAAAATTTGAAATTTCAATGTAGTAGTACTTAAATTTCAAGGAAAACTAAGAAGTAGGTATCTGTCTGACCACCCTAACCATGATAAAATGATAATATTTTTTTATAAGATTTTAGATATAAGTAGAGGATTCATGTCCTGATGTGATGCATATTTTTTTATAATTTTTTTCTAAGTAAATAATTAATTATGAATTTTTTATTACAACTTTTTAAAAATATAAAAACTTGTATGTCTGACCACCTTAACTTGGTCAAAACTTCATGAAATTCATTTTTTTTAATCCTATAGTATGTGAATCATATAATGTGACACATGTTTCGGATTCAAAAAATGTGATACTGTTTGAAAGCTATAGATTTTTTTCAATTAGCCTATCAATCAGGACTCTAGTCAAGATTCAAATAGAAAATGAATACTAATTATTTATTAAATTCGAAGTAAAGCATAATTTATATTGGCAGAAAGTTGAGAATCTCCTTTAAAAACCCTTTTCATTTCATCAATTTTGGGTAACAAAAATTCATCAATAACATACCCTACACATACCCATCATATCACCACTTTTTGGCTCATCATGATCCTACACGTACCCAGACCAAAATTGGGGATAATAGGTTGAAAATATCCTCTCTCCTTTTAGGCCTAAACCCTATAAGTGAAAGAGAGACCACTATTTTCCTTGTTTCACCTTAAAACCATAGAGATCAAATCACAAACCCCTGAATATAAAAATCAAGCTGATCTACATCTCTGAATTAGCAACTTTTGATCCATTTTCGAGCTCCAAGGAAAAGCATGAAAAATAGTGCCCAAAATTACTCCAAACTACATTAGAAAGATAGAAACTTTCTACCTCCAAAAAGTTGATCTAAAAGAGCCACAAAATTAGGCCCAAACTATCTCAAAACTAAAAATAGAAGGTTCAGTTTGTTCATCTTTTTCCAATTTCGCCCAAGAACTCAAACTCGGAAATGGAAAGCTTCAATGAGAACTCAAGTGTACTAATTTCATTTTAAAAAAATAACAAACATTAAGTTAATTTACAGAAACATTACCTTAATGATGTTTTACACTATTTGTAGTTCTAGAATTTTAATATAGAAATCTCCTATTACATTCGATTTGGTACAACTTGACTCCAATTATCCTTTTTTTGCAATATAGATAAGGTTTTGATACTTTGCAAAAATCAAAATAATACACTAAGGCTCTTAATGCATTTGATTTTTCTATAAAAAATCATAAAAAATTTAGGCTTCTATCACATCATGTATACTGAAAGCTCAAAGGGAAATAGGCCTCTCAAACTTAGGAAAGTTTTTAAAGTCCAATGGTTATTGACTTGATTTTCTTCAAAGGAATGAAATACATCAAAGTCAATAAAAACCTAAGTTTGGCATATGCAAGGTCGACATATTATTTCAAGGAATTAGTTTTCCATTTGATTTTTAAATTCAATGTGATAAAATGTCAAACTCGAATTAGGGCATAAGGAAAACCCTAATACAAAACCTAGCCCAATCCCTAATTCTTCTCATCATTTTCATCGACCAACTTTTGGAAAGAAAGAGCTCTACTTGAGCCACCTTGGAGACTTAGGGTTTTGATTTTGACTTCATCATTCTTGTTGTTTGGAGGAATTTCTATGAAGATCTTGAGGAAATTGTAGAGGGTAAGTTATATTACCACCATTTTGGGTGTCAACTTTCATTTTTATGAGGCATTTGACTTTCATGGTCATGACCTTGACTAGTTTTTTGATGCATTTTATATTTTCTCCTCTATTGGTACCTTTTCTCATTTTGGAGGTCAATTTTTTGGAGAAAATTTGTAGCTTTCATTGGGGTTTTGATAGTGCCCTTCTTCAATAATCAATGGGTAAGTTCCCCACACTAAAATTTATGTAATATCTTTTATTTTCTAAAGAATTTAGCTCAATTCAAGCTCATAAAATGAGAAATTTTTGTATTTATTGAGCAACACATTCGTGGGTTTTTAGTGTCTCCTCCTTAACAGTATATGTTCATATTCTATTTTCTTTCTTGTGGAAGAAACGAGGAAATTTTGTGAAATCCCAGGCCATAGCCTCATTTGTATTTTCCTTATTTGTTTAAAAGATAGTTTGATTTTGAGCTCCACCCATGATAGAAAATGATAATACTTATCAGATGAAGAATATTCATGTATTTTTGTTCCTATTTTCTGGGTTTCAAAACCCTTCATGGTTGTGGTAATTCACTACATCACCTTCTTTTTCTGAAGCCTTGTTTGCACGGGCTCGAATCCTTTTGTTTTCCTCTGCATTTTAATTTCTAAGGTAAACCCCAAGTGGGTTTCATTCTTTTGTGATGAAAAACACTTCTCTCAAGTGGCCATGAGAGCAAAAACCAGGTTTTTCAAAATGCTTAATGTAACTTGGGTTTCTCCATATTTTGAAAAATGCATAAAGACAACATCTCTTATCTTTTCCATGGATGAAAGAAAAAGAAAATATCTCATTATGTAGGGTTGTGGCCTCTAAACTTTTCTGGTTTCTCTATTTTCTGAAAATGCTGCAAATGTTTATTCATTTTTTGAAACCCTAGCAACAGTGTAGCATTTGTTCATTTGCTTTCAAAAGAATCCAGACTTAGCTTCTTAATATTTCTTATTATTCTTAGGAGAACAACATGGCTCCATTTTCTCACATGTATGCAATTGGAACTTCCTTATTTTCAAAAATGAAGCTTTGTTCCATTATGAATTTACTCCTTAAAGCACATACTATGTGCTTTCATTTCCATTCCTCCTTCACAGTCTCACATGGCTGCCACTATATTTTCACATTTCTTGTTCTATGAAGCACACCACAAAAGATAATCTCCTTTTCACTCATCTTTAGATGTATTGCAGCATGATGCACTATAGGCAATGACACCTTCACTGTTTTATAACTATTGGAGACACTTGGGAGATATAAGTTAGAGAAAATTTTGATTTTTTTCAGTTCAAATTATTGTTTCTTTCTCTCCTACTCATTTTTAGAGAGTGTTGTAAACATTTCTTGTACTCATATTTTGAGCTTGACACGACCTTCAATTTTTAATAAATACAACAGAGCTTTCCTTCTCATTTTCTTGTCTGATATTTGCAATATCAATTTGATGTCAATTGTGATCCAAAAAAAAGAATCCTTTTTATTTCTTGTATTGTGAACTTGTGTACAAGAGTCTCATATCTAAATCCAACTCATTAAACCTTATGAGGATTTTCTTAATTTTTGATATATAAAAAATTCAAAGCTTAGAATATAGTTGAGTTATCCCTTAGTAAAATCCTACATGAGGTTGCTCCATATCTAATGACTTTGATAGTTGTCACTCCTACCCAAAAAGGAGTGGATGAACCTAAGTATGAACTACGTATCCTTCCCCAACCACTTGAAAAATATGTTGTGGTTCCACCTCTATCATCCTATAAATGACCATGAGATAACTGTTTAGTAAGTAATGTGCCTCAAAAAATTAAAACAAGTCTTTAGTCTAAAACCTAAAAATCTATTTTTATCCCTACTAGTGGTGGTCCCTTCAATTCCTCCCCCAAAGGATGAAAAAAAGACTAATATTGGAGAATAACTCAATTCACCCTTCACAAGCTAAAACTCGTGTGAGAAAAAAGAAAATGTGTAAAAGAGCATAAACCAAGATGTCGTGCTATGGCTCATCAACTTGATAAAGAGCATAACATCTTACTTAATGACCATCCATCCATCCATCCAACCCAATCATGATAAAATACCTCCCACCCAACCATCCTCATCATCCCTTGACTCTAGCTGACCACCTTCACCAAACCATAAAGCCACACCATACCAATCTCATCCTAAGAAAAGAATGGAGGGTCATATAAATGATAGTGGTCGTAACATGTTGATGGATCTAATATGTAGTGTATTATGATACATTTGGATAGTGAACAGGAAGATAATATAGAATAATAAAAAAGAAGACCATAACAAATTAGCTCTTATGTCAATGAATTTTGATGAGGGAAACCATGATGATCCTCCTAAGGAGAGTGATCCATCATGCATTGACCACCCAATTTTTGCACTAGATTAGCCCTCTCAGGTTCTGGTTTTGCCCCCATAGTGCCTTTTATAGGCCTTTTTTTATTTTTTTCATAACTTTTGTATACAAAGGCATTTCTTCAGAAATGAGATATCATTGAAAAGCTGGAAGTGTCAATTTTTCAGTGGTGCAGATATTTTGCAAAGATTTTGCACTTTTGTACCAATTTTTCCAGGTTGAAGATAGATCTCCATTTTTGGCTTTTAAGCTCATCTCTTGAACAAAATTGGTTTCTTAATTACTTTGGAGAAAGGGAACTGGCTCGCACCCACAAAAGGATATGAAAATCACAGTAAAACCTTTCCTGGGAATTGGTCATTCCAACAGGTGACTTATATCTTTCTATGGACGTTCATTTTACTTATCAAACTAGGGGACATAGACTTTAAATGGCGCGGCAAAATATATGCACTAGGAACTAGTTTCGGTCAAATCTTAGTAGAAATAATACTGGAAAGAAATTCTATCTAAGCCACAGAACGGTAATACAAAATTCTTTAACTCAACTATGATAGAAACCATAACAACTACGACTGAAACACAAACTATGAACCGGCCTTATGCTGCAGGAACAGTCACAGGGATGGACTCTCTATGCTACAGGAGCACTATAAGACTGAGTTTGTATGAAAAATTCAAAGATGAAAGCTAATCTAAAGATCAACAGAAAATAACAACTAACTAACTAGCTACAGATACTTACTAAGTGGGCCCCCTTAGCAAGCATCTACTGATTACATAGATGCTAAACTCAGAACTTCATCGAACTTTATTCATGAAAACAGAATGGTATACATTGCTTTATTGATGTGGAAACTAACAATAAACTCTATCTTTGATCATACAAATTATGTTTCTCATTATCATACTGACTCTTACATGATATCTGCTATTACTATGCTTCTAACTTACTAACTATCGTCTCTTACTCATTCTAACTGTGCTCTCTTCTGTCTCTCTCGCGCAGGAGGAGAACTTTATTTATAAACAGGAGGGCAACTAACTAACTAACCCTATCAAAGAAAGACGTGGAAGTAAAGTATATCCTCGAATCAAGGAACAGACTTCATAATGAATTTATACGTTCAACCCAATTTGGAGAAAATCTAGCGCTCCACTCTTTCCAGATTGACTGTCATTAGAATTCTTTCCCATAGTTTCGGTCAAAGAGTCTTCGCCGGAGCTTCCTCGAAGTTGTGCAGGAAATGGACTTTACTGCAATGCTGAGATTGGTTGCGCTTGACTCGATCATTCTTCAACAACCTGCGAAACAAAAGGTAACAGATGCGAAAGAAAAGGTGTATGGCACATACATGATATCTATTCATTAATCACACATTTTAAATCTACTTCATCATTCAAAAACTGTATACGATATACTAGCCATTTTAGGGAGTCAACGGGCAATAAATGCAATCAAGTCTACACCATGAGCTGTAGGAATATGAAAGTATTATGCTACAGGATATCCCCATAAAAGGTTTCAACAAAGTTTAAACAACCATGAAATAACAAAAGTAAATACATTAAAAGTTTATCATAACATCCAAATTATGAGCATATTTTAAGCTCATCATTGCCCCCTACTTAGCCCAATGCTGGTCCTCCAGCATTAACTTTCCTAGTGGTTTCTCTGAAGTCAGTGGTGGCTGCATGACTCTGGAATGGATGTCCAAACTTGTAATAGAATCCTCTGAAATCCCGACACCTTTCATATCTTCGGTCTTCTAATTCATTGTTAAGATTTGTAGCCTGGTGAGGATACAGGGGCCACATTAGCATAGGGGGTCTGAATGTCAGTGGCAGCCACAGTTCAAATCTTGTGTGAAGTCCCAATTGAATATATCTATTGGTTCGTTTGAGAGTTGCTGTAAAATTTAGGGGACCATGTGGTTCTAAATTTCTTAACCCAACAGTTAATCTCTCCCATCTTTTCTCACTTCTGGTATATGCTAATCTCCAAAAGGAATATTGTTGTGCCTGGAATTCATCATATACTTGCTTTCTGATATCAAATATTTTCTCTCTGGCTGAAACATTATTAATACCATATGTTAGAGCAAACCAATCTTTCAACATTGCATGTGGGTTTGAACTTTGAGAGCGTAATGGGACAGGCTCTGTTTTCTCAGCTTCCTCATATGTTTCCCACTGCCTGCCATAATTCGCCTCATTTGCTGCCCATGACATAAATGCTCTTAAATGAATATCACCAATGTATAGAAGAGGATTCCATTCTGTTTCAAATGGTATTAAAAAACCATGCAAATAGAATTCACACAAAGAATTCCTTAACCAGTTAGGGGCTGCTTGGTATACTTCATAAAATTCTTTGGCAGTGTGATTTATAGGGTCTTGGTTTCTGGAAATTCTCATCAATTGAAACCATAAAAACTGTTTTTTAAGGCATAGAGCATAAACTTTTGGTGGCGGTCTGCATTCCATAATTTGACCAGTTACTTTTAACATTTTGTCCATTTTTGCTTTCAACTCAGCAATTTCTTGTTTCTGACTTTCAATTTCCTTTTTCAATTTCTTCTTTTCTACTTCCCATAGACTTTGTTGCATATCAGTTTGGGCTATGTGTCAAAAAGTCAGAGTTTGTAATGTAACTGTTTCCCAATTATCTTTAACATATTCCAGAAACTCAATTAAAAATGTTCTCTTATACACAACAATTGCTTTACAGGCTGTAGGTTGAAATACAACTTCACCAGGCACATTCAATTATTCAATCTGTTCTTGCTCTTGCTGCAAGATAAATTCTTCTTATTGCTGCGGTGGAGAAGTCTATGCTTCCTCCGAAAATTGCATAGCAGCAACAGCCAAATCATCAAGATTTGGTAACCCTTGCTCATTATGCCCTATTTCTTTTATCTCAACTTGTTCCTCTTCAGGAATGAACGAACTCTGAGCAGCATTCTCAGACTCATTCTGAGAAACATTAAATTCAGATTCAACAGACCCTTCTGAAATTACAATCACCTCAGGTTGCAGTGAAGCAGGGGAGGTCTTAGAGTGTTTCCTTGTGGAAACCCTTCTTGGCACAGATGCGGCTGCAGGAGGTGTTCCGGTAGCTTTTCTTTTTCTTGTTTGTTCAGAGGGCTCTGCCCTACCAGAGGATGACGATGAACTGGTAATAGCAACAGGTGTTGCTGTAGGAGAAACGACTGCAGGGGAAGGTGCTGCAGGAGAGGAGCATTGTCTTTTCTAAGAACGAGGGTCAGATTCAGGGGACCCTTCTGCCTTTGTTTTTCTTTTCTCTCTCCTAGTGGTAGACCTAGTTTGTACCCTAGCAGAGGATTCAGGTGCAAAAGCTACAGGACTAGGTGCTACAGGAGTAGATGACCCTTGCCCTATTCCACTAGTAAATGCAATTTCTTTCTTCTTTCTTTGAGGCCGTGGGGTAAGTACCCTAGGGGGTTGTGGCATTTGCACACTCTTTTGGGCAACAAATTGTTGCCAGGAGAGAGGTGATACATCTCTCAAAGAGCGCTCGATCAGTAATTTAATAAGGCCATGATGAGTGACAGAATTGTCTTTCCCCTGTTGAGTTCCGTGGGCACTTTGTTCTAAAAACTTTAACAAGAAATTTGGAACATTCACAACTAACCCATGCCTCATATGGCTTAATAATTTAAAATGATGAGAATGCAGGTAGGAAAAACGGCCTTCACAGGTTAAATACCTCATTATATAAGTGGCATATTCTGAATATGGAGGAGGCAGCGACACACGCTTGCATCCCTGCTTGGATACTTCCAGAGGTCCATCAGCAGGCATAGAAAACTTAGCCCTTGCAGCTGCAGCGTCTGAAGAAAAGTTTTTTCCAACGGCTGGAAGCCCAGTTACCTCAAGAATTCTGTCCTCAGTTGCAACAACCGTTAGACCCCATACGGTGGCTTCCCCTTCAGAAAGGGTTCTCAAAAATTCTCCAGCAGCCTCCTCATCAAAATCATTTAAGCTCAAGAAATAATTTAACCATCTGCAGAGGCTGAATGCATGGACTGTCTACGGATTTTGCAGTAATGTTTCATGAACTACAGGCTCATGTCACACTAACTGACCACCCATGTTTGCAGTTTTTCTTAGCTGAACTCAATTCCTTGCTGAAGATTCAAATTCTCTGTTTCCCTTTCTACTCTGGTTTTTCTTCTGTCGTGCCGTCACATTTCTTTCTTTTTCCAAAAATGAGCTTTTTGAACAAGCAGTCTTAATCGTAGTTTACAAGAAAAACATGCATTAAAGAAGGACATGCGATCACATTTGGAAAGTACCAAAAAAGTATTAAAGAAAGGTTATTTGTGCAGTTACGGTAGCGGCGAAAAGACAAGTTTAAAAAGATGGATTACCCCACCCCCTACTTAAAGTATGACATGTGTCCTCACATGTACTAAAGAACAGGTAGAGATTCGGGTAATAATGACCGGTACATGCATAGCAGTAAATGAATAGAATGAAATAAATCAAATAAGCGCTAAGAAAAGATATGGCATACCTTTGATAATTGCACGTACGTGTGAAGAAAGATGACGGCGCTGCATGAATTGACAAGTGGGAAAGATATCTTAATTAAGGTTGATGCAGATAGATGAAGTGGATGGGTGACGTGGGCGGATGAAATATACGAATGAAATGGATGAATGGGATGGATGGATGGAAGATAAAGAATTGAGATGGGGGCGATAAATGAAAATGGAGAAAAAGGGGTTTTCTTAAAAAGAAAACCTTTATTATGGGCATGCTTTTTGAAAATTACGGCAACGCCGCAGGAGAAAGGCTAAAGCCTTCGGCTGCAGGAAGAGTAGCTGGAGGAACCTGAATGAACTATTGCATGAATTCTTCCTTTGACATTGGTTTATGGTACAACCGGAGTCGGTGTCCATTGACTAGCAATTTAAAACGGACTGGATCAATTGTCACCAGCTGTACAGCTCCATTGTCGAACACATTTTCAACCTCATAGGGGCCAAGCCAGCGTGTTGTGAGCTTACCCTGGTTTTCTTGATATCTGGAATCATATAATAGGGCCCAATCTCCAGCAGAAAATTTCCTGGTTTTGATGTGCTTATCATGCCATTTATTTCTTTGCTATTGAATTTCTTCTGTGTGCTGCAGGGCGGCTTTTCTCATTTCGTCCAAAGCATTTAGCTGCAGGATACGGTCCTTCTGTGCTTCAGATAAGTCCATGTTGAGTTCAAGAGCTGTCCTCAAAGTTTTATGTTCAAATTCTATGGGTAACATAGCTATTTTTCCATAAAGCAGCTCAAAAGGTGTAAACCCAGTTGTTGTCTTCCATGTAGTTCTGTAAGCCCAAACTGCTTCAGGAAGTCTATTGCTCCAGTCTTTTCTATGGATCTGCACTGTCTTTGTGAGGATCACCTCAATTTCTCTGTTTGTTATCTCCGGGTGACCATTGGCTTGAGGGTGATAGGGGTTGGACTTCCTATGTTTGATCTTATAGTCATTCATTAGTGCAATGATCAGATTTGACGTAAACTGAGCTCCTTGATCAGTTACAAGCTCTCTGGGAACTCCAAATCTTGTGAAAATTTATTCATACAGAAATTCAGCAACTTTGTTATCTCGGGCATGAGTCATAGCTTTTACCTCGACCCATTTTGTGACATAGTCCGTGCAAACTAGAATGTATGACTTTCCATTTGATGGTGGATCAATTGGTCCTACAAAATCCATTCCCCATTTATCAAAAGGGGTGACTATGACCTGCGGATATAGTGGCATTTCATCTGACTTAGTTGGTCTTCCCATATGCTGGCATCTGTCACACTTCCTTGTATAGGCCACAACATCCTTGTGTAATATTGGCCAATAGTACCCTGTTGTAAGAACCTTCATTGTTGTTCTTTTTGATGCAAAATGCCCCCCACATGGTTCATAATGGAAAACATGCAAGATATCATAAGTCTCATCTTCTCTTACACATCTTCGCATTACTTGATCAGGTCCAGTATAGAACAGACAATTTGCGATCCAGGAAAAGTTAAAACTTTTCTCTATCAACAACTTCTTTTCTTTTGGGGAAAAGTGAGCTGGTATTCTGTTTGCTGCTAGATAATTAGCAATGTCTGCATACCATGGAGTTTGTGCAACAATAGAGAAAAAGTGTTCATCAGGTGCAGCTGATTGAAGTCTTGATAAAAAGTCAGCTACAATATTAGCTCTTCCTGATTTGTCAATGATTGTGATATCAAATTCTTGTAACAATAGGAGCCATCATGCCAATCTACCAGAAATAGCAGGTTTGTTCATCAGGTACTTGATTGCTGCATGGTCAGTATGAATGAATATCTGATAACCTATGACATAATGCCTAAATTTATTCAAAGCATACACTACTGCAAGAAATTCCTTTTCTGTAACAGTATAGTTGAGCTCAGGACCCTGAAGGTTTTTGCTGATAAAGTAGATAGCATGCTCAATTGAATTTTCTTTTTGACTTAAAATTGCTCCTATACCAAAATCAGATGCATCAGCATGTATGTGAAAAGGAAAATTCCATTTTGGTCCTTGAAGAACAGGGGCTTTAGTAAGCAAGTCTTTTAGTTGTAGGAAAGATTTTTCACAGGTCTCTGTCCACTCAAATTGGGAATCCTTTGTTAACAAGGCATAAAGTGGGCTGGAAATTTTACTGAAGTCTTTTATAAACGTTCTATAATACCCTGCATGACCAAGAAAACTTCTGACATCTTTTTGTTTTGCAGGAGTTTGTAAATTCAGAATAACTTCAATTTTAGCAGGGTCAACCTGAATTCCATTCTTTGAAATATGATGACCTAAAACAATACCTTCTTCCATCATCAGAAAACACTTTTCACTGTTTAGAGATAAATTTTTCTCTCTGCACCTTTTCAATACATTTTCTCAATTCATCAGTGCTTCTTCAAATGTGACTCCATAGGTAGTGAAATCATCCATGTAAATCTCCATACATTCATGAGATATATCAGCAAAGATACTAATTACTGCTCTTTGAAATGTTGTTGGTGCATTGCATAGACCAAAAGGAAAGACTGAATAAGCAAATGTTCCCCATGGACAGGTAAAAGTGGTCTTATCTTGATCTTCAGGGGCTATTTTTATCTGATTGTATCCGCTGTAACCGTCCAAAAAGGAAAAATATCTTTTTCCAGACAGTGAGTCTAGTACTTGGTCTACAAAAGGTAGTGGAAAGTGATCTTTTTTAGTGGCATTGTTCAACTCCCTGTAATCTACACACACTCTCCATTTTCCTCCTTTCTTGGGGACAATGACTAATGGAGAAACCCATTGGCTGTCAGAAATTGGGTAAATAAAACTAGCATCAAGCAACTTTTGAAGTTCATTTTTCACTATTTCTCTAAGTGCTGGATTTACTCTTCTTTGAGGTTGTCTAACTGGTAAACAATTTTCTTTGATATATATCCTATGAGTACAAACTCGAGGATCTATTCCTTGCATGTCCCCATATTCCCATGCAAAAGCTTTATGCTGTTCTTGTAGCATTTTTAATAAGTCAGCCTCTTGAGACTATGACAACTTGCTATTAACATTCAAACAATGATCTGGAGATAATTCTATCTGCTTAGTGAGATTACTCATAGAATCTACAGGTAATGTTTGTACCTCTTGTGGAAGCAAGTTATGAAAAATTGTCAGAAATTTAGGCAATGAACTCTCAGAATATAGTTGCTGCAGGAAACATTAATGATGACTGCCACTTGGATCAGATGAACTACCCATATCAGGGTTAAATTGCAGAATTTGAAAAAGCAAAGCATCTTCACTCTGAAGTTGTGAGAATGGATCATTTTGAAGCATCATTAATTGAGCTAAAGAATTGGCTTCTTCAGTTTCTTCCCCCACATCTGGCCAAATAGGTTGGGACAAATCTGGTTGAGGTCTAGCAGGCAGATACAAGGCCAATTTCTTTGTGGACTGCCCATCAGAAATGGTCATATCTCCAGAACGACATCCTATAAAAGCATCAATAGTTGCTAACCATGGTCTACCAAGGATAACTGGATACCCTCCTAAAGTTGTCTTAACTGATAATATTGTGAAATCAGTAGGATACTCCCAAGATTCAAGAGTGACAATACATCTTCCACCATCCCATCAAGTTTAACTGTAGAGCTGTCTGCAAGCTGCAGAACTGTAGGTGTAGACCTAATATTTGAAATATTCAATGAGTCCATAGTATGCTTTGTCATGACATTAATGGTAGCACCTAAATCAATCAAAACATTTTTTACAACTTGGCCATTTATGTGTATCTGCACTACAGGACTTCCAGGGTCAATATACTTTGGAATGACTACATTTCCCAACATTATATCAGCCAATTTCCCTAAGACATGAATTGTTTGGGGATCCTTTTTCTTCCGTCCAGGCTTCTTCAAACAGGCTTCTTTAATAGCTTTTCCAAAAATGGGAACATCTTTAATAGCCTGAAATAAAGGAATTTGAATCTGTACATTTTTGAGCTGATCCAGAATGTCAAAAGTGGGTTCTTCTATGGATTTAGATTCAGTGCTTTGCAACCTCTGAGGAAAAGGTGGTTTGTCTTATCTCTGCAAAACAGGTTCCGAGAAACTGTATCGGGTATAGGCATATGCTCAGTAGGAACAACAGGTTCAGTAGATTCTTCAAGGGGAGAATCTGGTATTTCAGAGAGGTGGTTTGGGAGCGGGTAAAGTAGTTCCAAACCTCAGATGGATGTCATTAACGTTTAAGGCATAAGCTTGATATTGGTTGGCTTCAGCAAGATATGCATATTGTTGTGGCTGGCGATGTTGCTTATTATCGGGATTGGGCAACCGGGCGGCATAGGAATTTGCTTCGAGGGCCAGGATTTGTGGCGTTGCTGCTGGAGGTGGCATGAGGGCCTGTTGTTGTGGCTGCGGGAAGCTACAGGAATCCAAGAGACTGGTTTTTCCATTGCGAGGACCTCTCCATTGAGGATTTTGTTGCCAATTTCCTCAAGGTGGGGTCCATTGCCCTTGTGGCTGCTGCCAACCTCCTTGAGGAGATTTCCATTGTGGGTTCTGATAATTAGGCCAATTTGGTTGAGGCATTCCAAGGTGGTGGTGGTCTATATGCATGTTGCCATTGGTTATTATAGCCAGAATAAGGATTACCAAAAGTTAAAGGGTCTTGAGGCATACCTTGTCTTTGGGCCCATGGTCTCCTTTGCACAACAAAGAACACTTGATCATCATCACCTTCTACTGGTTTAAAGTCAGTAGGAAGTTGCCTAGCTTCCAAATTAGCCACCATCTTGCATCTGCAATCACGCTTCTTCTGTCTGCAATATGGACAGAACTCGGCTAAAACTACCTCAGCTTCTGCATGTTTCTTCCGAGCTTGCATAGTGTCCAGTTGTGTAGCCATATTATTAATGATGTCCTGCTTGAAATCAGATAGCAAATTTGTGATCTCCATCTGGGAAACTCCTCCAGCAGAAGACTTCCCCACTATAGCATGATGACCTCGACCTTTCTTAACTATTGCTCGAGAGTAGTTAAGACATATTTTATTTATATCATCCCAAGGCAGTTGAGTTATATCACCTCCTCCCATCAGGTCCAGGGCGTCAATACAGGCATCACTAATTCCCCTTAGAAAGAGTAGTTTCTGAGAGTCCTCGTTGAGAGTATGGTTTGAGTTCATTTTTAGTGAAAACAAAAACCTGGAAATATAATTTTCTAGACTTTCATCCTCCTTCTGCTGAATTCAGAATATGTCATCACCTTTGCTGGCACTCTTACAATATTCCTTATACTTTTCAAGGAATTTCATCTGCATGGCTGCCCAACTATCTACAACGCCTCTTCCCAGACTCATGAACCACCTGAGAGCTCCTTCCTTCAAGGTGGAAGGAAATAACTTCAGTTTATGAGCGTTTGTGTTGTAGTCATAACTGCGATAGAGGACATTAAATTCAAACAGAAAAGTTTTTGGATCCTCCGTAACCAAGCCATAAAACTTTGGAAGCAAGGAAGAGGGAATGTTTTTAAGATTGTCGGTATCTTGTTGGGGAACAATGGGAAACTCAAATGCAGGAGGCGGATTATTAGGTGGATTATTTGCCATGTCTGGTTGCTGGAATAACAGAGCGAATGGATTTTCCTCAGGTTCGTTATCAGCTGGGTCAAATGGTAGTTCAATAAATAGATTTTCAGGGAGGAACCTTCCCAGTGCGTCTCTTCTTCTCCTATGCATGCAATATGGTGAGTGGTGGCTTGAAAATTTTTGAAAATTTTTGACTAACAGACTAAACTAATGCTGAAAATGACTTCTAACAGACTCCTAGCTAGACGCCATCCCTGGAAACAGTGCCAAAAATGGCTCGCGCCCACAAAAGGATATGAAAATCATAGTAAAACCTTTCCTGGGAATTGGACATTCCAACAGGTGACTTATATATTTCTATGGACGTTCATTTTACTTGTCAAACTAGGGGACATAGACTTTAAATGGCGCGGAAAAATATATGCACTAGGAACTAGTTTCGGTCAAATCTTAGCAAAAATAATACTGGAAAGAAATTCTATCTAAGCCACAGAACGGTAATACAAAATTCTTTAACTCAACTATGATAGAAACTATAACAACTACGACTGAAACACAAACTATGAACCGGCCTTATGCTGCAGGAACAGTCACAGGGATGGACTCTCTATGCTGCAGGAGCACTATAAGACTGAGTTTGTATGAAAAATTCAAAGATGAAAGCTAATCTGAAGATCAACAAAAAATAACAACTAACTAACTAGCTACAAATACTTACTAAGTGGGCCCCCTTAGCAAGCATCTACTGATTACATAGATGCTAAACTCAGAACTTCATCGAACTTTATTCATGAAAACAGAATGGTATACATTTCTTTATTGATGTGGAAACTAACAATAAACTTTGTCTTTGATCATACAAATTTTGTTTCTCATTATCATACTGACTCTTACATGATATCTGCTATTACTATGCTTCTAACTTACTAACTATCGTCTCTTACTCATTCTAACTATGCTCTCTTCTGTCTCTCTCGCGCAGAAGGAGAACTTTATTTATAAACAGGAGGGCAACTAACTAACTAACCCTATCAAAGAAAGACATGGAAGTAAAGTATATCCTCGAATCAAGGAACATACTTCATAATGAATTTATGCGTTCAACCCAATTTGGAGAAAATCTAGCGCTCCACTCTTTCTAGATTGACTGTCATTAAAATTCTTTCCCATAGTTTCGGTCAAAGAGTCTTCGTCGGAGCTTCCTCGAAGTCATGCAGGAAATGGACTTTACTGCAAGGCCGAGATCGGCTGCGCTTGACTCGATCATTCTTCAACAACCTGCGAAACAAAAGGTAACAGATGCGAAAGAAAAGGTGTATGGCACATACATGATATCTATTCATTAATCACACATTTTAAATCTACTTCATCATTCAAAAACTGTATACGATATACCAGTCATTTTAGGGAGTCAACGGGCAATAAATGCAATCAAGTCAACACCATGAGCTGTAGGAATATGAAAGTATTATGCTACAGGATATCCCCATAAAAGGTTTCAACAAAGTTTAAACAGCCATGAAATAACAAAAGTAAAGACATTAAAAGTTTATCATAACATCCAAATTATGAGCATATTTTAAGCTCATCAGGAACTATAGGCAATGGAGTAATTTAATTCTCACTCATCTCGGTGAGTGGAATATATTGTCATATTTTTTTAATAAAGTTCCTTGTCCTAGCACAAATGGTGAGTAGTACATTTGGAAAGGATTTAGGGCTAGAGTCTTTAGAGTTATTTTTGAAAATGTAAATAATGATATTCTAGAGACAATTATTCACTTCGAATGTCCCCATGTTCTTTGGACTCACATTAGAGAGGTATATATGGAGACCATGATTCTTCTCCATCTCTTGAAAATCCTCTTTCCAACTCCATTGTGCTTCTTCATTCTTCAGAGTTGATAACCCATGCTTGTGATCCTTTGGAGGAGATTACAGATGCTTTAGAGGTTCTTGATTCTTCATCTTTTGTTGATGATTCATTGAGTACTTCCAGTGATTCATTTCAATAGGTATCTGATAGTCTTCCTGATTGGGATTCCTATTTGACAGACATTGCTTCTTTGTTTAAATTGGAGTCTCACATTTCAGATTTGGAGGACACACTTGAGGTAGTTTCTCTCCTATTTGATGATAGTCATGGATCAACTATTGTCACTTCATGTTTGTCTATGGAGTTTGTTCAAGATCAATTTCCATTGG
Source organism: Sequoia sempervirens (assembly GCA_007258455.2). NCBI lineage: Eukaryota > Viridiplantae > Streptophyta > Pinopsida > Cupressales > Cupressaceae > Sequoia > Sequoia sempervirens. The sequence continues at coordinate 407,851,320 of VDFB02270651.1, read as the reverse complement.
TTCCTGGTTTGTCACAATTTGTTGTGATTAGGTATGTACCTAATTGGATTGTGGCATCATCATCATCATCATCCAAGAACTTAGCAACACATGAGCTAATTTCAAAGACACAATCTTCACACATATGGATTCCTCTTCCTACTAGTTCCTATCCAGAATGGGAAACATTCCTGTAGTTGTACTTGGTGTATCTTCTTCCCAAGGGAAGAAACATTGTTTGTATGCATTGTATTATGTTTTATCTTTAGAAATTAACCATATTTGCAGGAGATAACATATTGTGGGGGGGAATATCTTATCTCTCTAATTCCCTCTTATGGGGGGGTCATTAGTTGTATATACATGATGGATGTAGTCCTTTGGGGGTATCATTGAGTCCTCCATACATCATGTTTGTTTTGTTTTGTTTTTCTCTTTTGGAGAGGAGTTTTGTCCCACTGGGTTCTCCTTTTCTCCACTTGTGAGAGATTTATTTCATTTCCATTTGCATTGTAAATGGGTATCTAACATGGCCTAGTAGTCGAGACCCATATTCATAGTCTTTGTATAGTTTGCAAAATAATCTTCTCCCTAAGTTGCACTTAAGGGGGGGTGTTGGTGTGAATAATTGTCTTGTACCTAGATAATTCATTCACTAGGTAATTAGGGGACATATTCACATACTCAATTTACTTAGGATATAAAATTCTTTCTAGAAGTCTTAGTTGTATTTTCTAGAACTTATCTTATCTAGTTATATTGCTTGATTCCTAGGTAGTTAGTTGTCTCATGTCATAGGATTAAGACACTTGTCATAATCTTGTCTGATCTTATCTCTCTACCTTTCCTTTATAAGCAAGGCATCTCATGTGCATTTGCATCAATATTCAACCATTAATATATCTTGCATTGTGAAGCAAGATTTCTTGTCATTCTCTCTCTTGTGGAAGTAGTTTTGGTCTAGCAACTATTCCTAGGGGTGTTGGGGAGTCACCATTTACTCCTATAATATTTTTCATCTTCCATTTAGATCATCTCACATGTGTAGTACTTCTTATGTGTCTTTGTGTCTTCACTTATACATGATGTGTTTCTTGGTGTGTATTTATGTTTTTTTGTTTTATTTGGATTATCTATGTTATTGTTGGCACAAGAATACAAGGTCATCCCACAATAATGGGTCCCAAACTTGGGACATCTTGATTTTTGTTTGAAATCACATATTTTTTAGAAATATTAATGATTTAAGCCTTAAGAGGCTCAATCTAAATGGTTTTAATTGAAGAGGGTTATATAAGACACACTTATGTCAAAAACCCTTGGAAAGAACCCCTGTAGTCTTAAATCATACCCACAACGGAGTCTCCTTTACACCTATCAAAATTTAAAAAAAAAACCACTTTTTCCTACCTTTTGAGGGATCAAATAAAGCCATTTTGAAATTATGTTTTGTAAGTATGTAGCCATTTTTATAAGATTTACAAAAAGTATAAATTTAATATTTTAAATTTTATTATTGGGTATGTGTAGGATCATCATGGAAAAAATAGGCCCTTAAGTGGCAAAAAGTTCAGAAAAATCAGAGTTAGGCAACTTGATGTAAAAATTTGAATAAGTTATCTATATTATTTCAAAAATATGTAAGAATAGAATATGTAGAAAATTGAATTTAGTTTCTAAACTACTAGGTTTTTTTTTTTTAAATCTGTTTTGTGAAAATTTGAAATTTCAATGCAATAGTACTTAAATTTTAGGGAAAAAATAAGAAGTAGGTGTCTGTCTAACCATCCTTACCACAATAAAATGATAATATTTTCTATAATATTTTAGATATATAAGTAGAGGACTCATTTCTTGATGTGATGCATATTTTTTTGTAATTTTTTTTCAAGTAAATAATTAATTATGAATTTCTTATTACAAATTTTAAAAAATATAAAAACTCGTATGTCTGACCACCTTAACTTGGTCAAAACTTCATGAAATTCATTTTTTTTAATCCTTAGTATGGAAAGTATAGACTGTGATGCCTATTTCAGATTCAAAAATGTGACATCGTTTGAAAGCTATAGATGTTTTTCAATCAACCTATGAATCAGGACTTTAGTCGTAATTCAAATAGAAAATGAATAATAATTATTTATTAAATTCAAAGTAAAAAATAATTTATATTGATGGAAAGCTTAGAGTCTCCTTTAAAAACCTTTTTCGTTTCATCACTTTTGGGTAAAAAAAATTTGTCAGCCACATACCCATCATATCACCACTTTTTGGTCCATCATGATCTTGCACATACCCTATTATATTTATATTGTATTTCTTGTGTATATAGGTTTTTCACCAAACATCAATGTATATATATATGCGCTTGTTTCAAAAAATAGTAATAATTTTATTATATTAAAAATAAGTTATATTACAACATACACCTATGTCCAAAATACAATTACTCTAACTTTAAGAAAAAATATTCAAAAAATATATACATGCACTAGATATTGATGTTAGAGATCTATATTTTAAAATTATAATTTAATCCTTTCAATAAAAAAATGTTGTGTTATGAAATAAACATCACTTTTGATGCAGGAGCATCTAACGGTGTGGGGAAATCTTGCATCACAAAAAAAAATGATTTTTCATAATTTATTTAGTTGTTTTGAGTTCCATGATGGCACTTAAGGGGTGTAAGATAGTCAGGAGCCAAAAAAAGGTGAAAAATAGTCACTATTTTGAGTAATTCAACCTACAAACAAGCTTGTATGGACCTAAAAATTTACCCCAAGGAGCATAATTGAAGAGGATTTCTAGTTATGAAAGAATCATCTCAATGCCATGCATGGTTTGGGAGATATTAAAGTTGTTGTCCCAAGAAATTTCTCTAATGCAGCTTCAAATTCATATATGAAAACCTTAGAGGCCCCAAAACAGCTCGAAAAGTTGACAAATCAACCTTCGATTTTTTGGCATTGTAGATATCTTTGAGAGATTTCCAACGATATCTTATAATAGCCAATCAGACACCCAGATCAAAAGTTATGGCCCACAAAGTTTCTCGTCTAAAAAGTGAATTTCATTAAAATTTCTTCCTAAGCCAGAAATCAAACAGCGGGACTTTTAGCACCAAAACAAAAGGGAAAGTTGAACTTTCTAGAACATTCTAGGATAGTTATTGGGTAAAATAAAAGGGTTAAGTGGGGGTTGTATAAGGTGTCTCCAATAGTGCAGATTGTGGCTCTGAATAATACATTTTGTTTTCAAAGTTGATTTTGGTGTAATGAATCAAGCCCATGAGGTTGTAGCATGTAAGTTTTGAATCCTTAATTTCTTTTTTTGGAAAATAATTGAAAGTGAATTATTTTTTTGTCCTACATCTTTTGTGTTGGTATCTATTGTGGTGATCTTTGTGGGTTCCAGGTGGTGTGTCCCTCATCAACTTTTAAAAAAAATTATGTGTTAACCAAAAAGCTTTCTTGTCTTCATGTGTCATTCCTCCATTGTGTTCATAGTTCCACAAATATCTGGGGAATGGTGTTAATTATGATCATAATCATATTATATATTATCTCTAGTATATACTAACCCCAGATCTATTGACCCCTTATGTGCTATTTTTGTCTTGTTATATGGTTTTTTCTTGGGGACAAACCCTTGTCATGAATCATCTTTTTTGGGAACATATAATTGGCATAAGGTTTTCCAATATGCACTTATGGCCTATCATATTGCATGTGTTATTTTATTCTACCTTAAAGGAAATTTCTCTTGTTTGGATTTAGAAATTGCTTTAAGGTGGGAGCATACATTCCATTATGTGCTTCACTTTGTTCATAGGAATTGAGCTTTGTGATGCATTCTTGGCATATTGATAATTTTTATATCAGCTTATCAAAATCATTGGGACTATAATTCTTGGTATGGTTGACATGAGAATGAACCCAGGGAATATCAAGCTTCACTATCTCTTGTGCATTTCTAGTTAGATACTATTGCAAAAACTCACCTAGTGAATATCAAACTTCAGTAGTCTATGACACTTTTTGTCCATGGGTCACCTAGAAAATATTAGACTTTTCTATAATGTGATTCGTGAACATGCAGTTGGGTTTGGATTCTAGTAATATTTTTGTGAAGCTTGTTAGTTTTTTATTGTCATACCACTTTTTCATTTTGTTTGTTATTGTGTTTACATAATGTTTGCATTGTGTTTTTCATGATTTATGTGTTTGCATTACATTTTATTTGTACATTATGTTAGTCATTTGTCTTCATCGTGTATGCTTCATATTTGTCATGATGCATTGCACTTTGTGTGTGTGTTCCTTTGTTCTATATTTTTTTCCCATAGGATCTTCAGCTTGGGGGCTAACACATTCCATAGATTTGATATCATGGTCTATCTATTCAATGCTTGGATAATCAAACCCTTCTTTGCTTATTTGTCCTCTAGAGTAAGTATGAATGTAATTCCATACTCTCACTAAAGTGGGGGCTAAATGTAGTGTCGTAAATATTCACCCTTGATAATTTTACACTAGGTTTAGTTTCCCCTCATGTGTTTGGACCCAATTATGTGCTTATTTTTTTTGTTTCATAATAATCTTTAGAAAATTAGAGGTTGAATTGGGATTAAGGAGTTAATATTTGTTACCGATGCTTAAAGGCCCAAAGTGTTGATATGTGGTGACTGATCATGCTATACTGTATAGCCCATGGTATACTGTACACCCCGACCCCTATCCTTGTCGGGGTCCGGGGCCGGGCTAGGCCCTAGGCGGGGGTTCGGGAGCGGCAGCCCCGAGAAAAATTTTCTTCCTACTTTTTTGCGTCATGACCTAAAAAGGGAAAAATCAATGAAAAAGAAAATTCTGATTTTGTAGAACCTAAAATCTAGAAGCTTCTAAGCTTGTTAAAAAGGGGTTCGGATGGGTATTACTGTATGATGAAAAACACGATTATTCGCAAGATTGTAATAGGTTTTACACTGGATAATAAAAGTATTAGATGGCTGCGGTTTGGTGGATGTAGCCCGGATTGGGTGAACCACATTAAAATTTTGTGTTATGATTTAATCTGTGTGTGTTTTAGTTTCTCTATTTATTAATTAAATCTGCATTTAATTGTTAGATATCTGCCATCTCTAACCCTAACAAGTGGTATCAGAGCAGGTTGTGTTTTGATTATCGTCTGTAGGAAGGTCTCACGACTGAGTGGGAGTCTCACGGTTCAGTGGGAGCAATGGCAGATGAGGGTAAGAAGGTTGAGAAGTTTAACATGTAGAACTATCAGTTATGGAAGATGCAGATGGAGGACTATCTCTATCAGAAGGATTTATGGTGGCCATTGGAAGGGAAAACCAAGAAACCCGCAGCAATGTCAGATGAGGACTGGGAGATCTTGGATAGAAAGGCTCTTGGCAGTATTCATTTGTGCCTAGTACAATCAGTGGTGTTCAATATTACAACAGCAAAGACAACTCAAGAGTTGATGGAAACCCTAGCGAAGTTATATGAAAATCCTTCTGCTTCGAATAAGGTATTTCTTATGAAGTGTTTATTTAATATGAAAATGGTAGAAGGTGGGTTAGTTACTGATCATTTGAATGAGTTTAATACGGTCACCGGTCAATTAACTTCTATAAAAGTAAACTTTGATGAAGTTAGTGCTCTTTTGATTCTGTGTTCTTTGCCTAAAAGCTAGAATAGCTTGGTAATGGCTGTTAGCAATTCTGTTTATGGTTCAAATACATTGAAATTTGATGATGTTGTTGGTGTTATTTTGAGCGAAGAAATTTGTAGGAAAAGCTTAGGTGGAACATCCACATCAGGCAGTGTTTTGAATGCAGAAAGCAGGGGCATAACAAAGGAGAGAGGAAACGATTCCGGAAATCATGGAAAGTCACGAGGAAAATCAAAGGACAGAAGGTCCCAATCTAGAAACAAGAAGGATTGTTGGTACTGTGGTAAGCCGGGTCATTTGAAGAAAGATTGTTGGTCTCGAAAAAGTAAAGAAGGAGACAAAAAGGAAGGAAGTAAAGAGGCAAATGTGGTAAGTAATAAATATGATGAGGATGCTTTGATTCTTTCCCTTGATAATGCTGATGATTCTTGGGTGTTAGATTCAGGGGCTTCATTTCATGCTACCCCCCATAGAAGTTATTTTCTTGATTATGTCCAAAGGGATTTTGGGATGGTTTATTTAGGAGATAACAAACCCTGTCAGATTGTTGGAAAGGGAAGAATCAAGATTAAGTTGCAGAATGGGAATCATTGGCTACTACGTGAGGTAAGGCATGTCCCAAAGTTAAGCAGAAATTTAATTTCAGTAGGGCAACTAGATGATGAAGGTTGTGTTGTTACTTTTAGTGATAAAAATTGGAGGGTCACAAAGGGTGCCTTAGTGGTAGCAAAAGGTGTGAAAGTAGGCACCTTATATCTTTGTACAGGTCATACTATTTCTTCTACTTTAATTATTACAAAAAAAGGTCAATGTTTAGGAACAGTTGCTGCAGTTTGACAGCAAGTAGAAGATCATACAGTTGTTGTGGACTCTGAATCAACACTGTGGCATAATAGACTTGGGCATATGAGTGCAAAAGGTATGAAAGTGCTTCATTCAAATAATGCTTTACTAGGTCTAAAATGTGTTAATATGGATTTCTGTAAAAGTTGTGTGTACGAAAAACAAAAGAGAGTAAGTTTTCTCAAGGATGGGAAGCAAAAGAAAGATGAGAAATTGGAGCTTGTGCATACGGATGTATGGGGACTAGCTCAGGTATCTTCTCTTGATGGCTCTCTATATTATGTTACATTCATTGATGATGCAACTAGAAAGGTATGGATTTATTTCCTTAGGCAGAAATCTGATGTATTTGAAACTTTTAAAAAATGGAGAAGCTTGGTTGAGAATGAGACTGGTAAAAGGATAAAATGTCTTAGATTTGATAATGGTGGTGAGTATTGCAGCAAAGAGTCTAAAGATTATTGTTCCTCTAATAGTATCCATAGACAGAAAATGGTTCCAAGGACTCCATAGAAAAATGGAGTGGCTGAACACATGAATAGAACAATAATGGAGCATGCACGAACTATGAGATTGCATGTTGGGCTACCTTTAAAATTGTGGGCAGAGACTGTAAACACTACTGTTTATTTAATTAATAGAGGTCCCTCTAATACTTTGTGTTGTGGTATTCCAGAGGAAGCATGGAAAGGTAAGAAGGTGAGTTACTCTTTTCTCAAAACCTTCGGTTGTGAAGCATTTGCACATGTAGATTTTGAAAATAGAACCAAGCTTGATGCAAAATCAAAGAAATGTGTATTTGTTGGATATGGCATTGATAAATTTGGTTATAGGCTTTGGGATTTTGAAAATCAGAAAATTGTGAGAAGCAGGGATGTCATATTCAATGAGAAAGTATTGTACAAAGAGCTATTGCTGCAGCATGAGAAGAAAGAAAATGATTATGCAGTATTGGATGATATTCCAAACAATGATGTTTCAGTGGTTCCTCATGCTGGGCAACAATAGTAACAGAAAATACCACAAACTCCTGTTAGATGATCTTCAAGGATAAGTAGAACTCCAGAAAGATTCTCTCCCTCTTTGTATACTATTTTGTTAACTGATGCTGGTGAGCCAGAATATTATGATGAAGCTATGCAAGTGGATACCAAGGTTCAGTGGGAGCATGGAATGGAAGAAGAAATGGACTCCTTGCTGAAAAACCAGACTTGGGAATTATACAAGTTGCCTGCAGGTAAAAAGGTTTACCAAACAAATGGATTTATAGGTGAAAGAGGAGGATGGAGGTAAGAAGAGATTTAAAGCCAGATTAGTTGTAAAGGGATTTGCATAGAAAAAGGGTATTGATTTTGATGAGATTTTTTCTCCTATTGTTAAAATGACTTCTATTTGTATTGTTTTAAGTATTGTGGTTGTTGAAGATTTGCATTTAGAACAGCTTGATGTTAAAATAGCCTTTCTCCATGGTGATTTGAAGAGGAAATATATATGGACCACCCACAAGGATTTGAGGTCAAAGGTAAGGAGAAACTAGTGTGCAGATTGAAGAAAAGTTTATATGGCTTGAAGCAAGCACCTCGAAAATGGTACTTAAAATTTGATAGTTTTATAGGCTGAGCAAGGCTACAGTCGATGTAATTCTAACCATTGTGTTTATTTTAAGAGGTTGGATAATGACAGCTACATTATTTTATGTTTATATGTTGATGACATGCTTGTAGCTAGGTCTAACATGGATCACATAAGTGAGTTAAAACAACAGTTAGCAAATTCTTTTGCTATGAAGGATTTGGGGGCAGCAAAACAAATCCTTGGTATGAAAATTTGTAGAGATAGGAAAAATAGAAAATTGTTTTTATCTCAGGCTAATTATGTTGAAAAGGTGTTGCAGAGATTTCATATGGAGAATGCAAAAGCTTCAGCACACCTTTGCCTAGTCATGTTAAATTGACTAAGGATATGTGTCCAAAGACACAAGAGGAGGAAGAAAAAATGTCCAAGGTACCATATGCTTCAGCTGTAGGCAGTCTAATGTATGCCATGGTATGCACAAGACCGGATATTGCACATGTTGTAGGAGTTGTTAGCAGGTATTTGAGTCATCCCGAAGTTGAGCATTAGAATGCGGTAAAATGGATTCTCAGGTATTTGAGAGGTACATCCAATAATTATTTATGTTTTGGGGGCTTTAATACTGATTTAAAAGGCTATGTTGACTCAGATTTAGCAGGGGATATAGATATAAGGTGGACTACCACAGGTTATGTATTTACAGTTGGTGGGATAGCAGTGAGTTGGATTTCTCGATTGTAGAAGGTGGTTGCTTTATCCACCACAGAGGCAAAGTATGTTGCTGCAACAGAGGTGGCAAAGGAGATGATATGGCTGCAACTTTTCATGGATGAGTTGGGAAAACAATAGGCTAGAAATTACTTGTTTACAGACAGCCAGAGTGCTATACATCTTGCAAATAATTCTACTCTGCATTCTAAAACAAAACACATCTAGTTGAGATATCATTTCATTCGGTCAGTGTTGGAGGATGGATAGGTTAAGCTAGACAAGATACATACAGATGTCAATCCAGCGGATATGTTTACAAAGGCGGTGACAAGGGAGAAGCTGAGCTCCTCTTCACCTTCGATTGGTTTTCAAGGTTGAATTCAAGTATAATAGAGCAGCAGGGTCCAAGGTACTTATTTCCAGTGGGAGCTGTAATTGTAGCAGTGTCGTCCAAGATCAGTCTCCAAGTGGGAGATTGTTGGTATGTGGTGACTGATCATGCTATATATTATAGCCCATGGTATACTGTACACCCCAACCCCTATCCTTGGTGGGGTCCGGGGCCGGGCCGGGCCCCAGGCGGGGGTTCCGGGGCGGCAGAGCCCAAAAAGCGGGGGTTCGGGGGCAGCAGCCCCCAAGAAAAATTTTCTTCCTACTTTTTCGTGTCATGACCTAAAAAGGGAAAAATCAATTAAAAAGGAAAAATCCGATTTTGTAGAACCTAAAATCTGGAAGCTTCTAAGCTTGTTAAAAAGGGGTTTGGATGGGTATTACTGTATGATGAAAAATGTGATTATTCACAAGATTGTAATAGGTTTTACACTAGATAATAAAAGTATTGGATGGCTACGGTTTGGTGGATGTAGCCCGAATTGGGTGAACCACGTTAAATTTCTGTGTTATGATTTAATCTGTGTGTGTTTTAGTTTCTTTGTTTATTAATTAAATCTGCATTTAATTGTTAGATATCTACCATCTCTAACCCTAACACAAAGTAGGTCTAGACTAATGTGCCCAATGCCCCTATCCCACCTATTTTGGCCCCAATTAAAATATGTCAGTGTTAGCATTTTAAAATATGTCTTTTGTTAGTTGCTGGTAATTAATCTATAGGAGATTGAAATAATTGTATATAAATACAAGTCGTTTCATTATTTTAAATCATAGCAACTTTGAGAAACAATCGTATGATTTTAAATTAAAAAATTGAATAGTCAAGAGTAGAATTAGCAAAGTTATAGAAGCATTATTCCAATCAAACATCATGTTAGCAGTATATCATATTTTCATGTGGGTTTGTTTATGTTTCATTCCTATTTGTTTATGATTACTAACACTTGGAGGAATTCAATTCAAGCATCCAAATTCTCCTTGAAGGTGATAAAGATGACTTCAGGCAATTAAGGAATGCAAATTTGAGTGGTAAGTTGCATCAACTCTCAATTTGTCACTTGTTTATAATTTATCCTTTGTCTAACCAAGGGTAAGCTCTCTAAATTACATCATAGTCATTGTGGAGGTAGAAATACCAACAAAAAAAATTGACTTAGGCAAACCCTTATACGACACAACCCTTTCCCATTTTTTTTTGTGTGTAGGTTGTAGATATTAAGTGAATATAGAAGTCAAAAAATTAGGGAAAGTAAAATTTATTAGTGATAGAAGAAGCTCTGACACTGAGTACAAAGAAGAAAAGCTTGCAGATAAAAGATGATTGAGATCTAAATTTTGATATTGAGTATCTACACTTCAAGTCGAAGGTGACCAGTTCCCCTATCCATTAATTTTCAGCTTAGATTTATATGTTAAGTTCCTCTATGTCTACACTCTACTCTTTCAAACTCTATTTCTAGTATGATTTTGTATTTTTTCAAAAATTATCTCAATTTGTTTCATTTTCAAATGTTAACCTAGGTACATCCTTGCATTATCAAATTAAATCAATTGTCTCTCATCAATACATACACACACCAAAGGAATAAAACTATGATCCACCATTTTGTCTCTTCCATTGAGGTTAGTAGGTAAGTGGGGGTTTGAGATAAATTTTAGTCATTTCCCTTGTGATATTGAAAGAATTATGGTTTAGACCCTAGATCTTTTTTTCCAACATCACAAAGAGTTAGAACATTAATTGTAAATAGTATTTTCAATTCTTCTTGTTATAATTTATCATTTTTACATTCACCATTACATTCTATCCCCACTTTGATGTGCATGGAAATTTAACATGAGCATGGATTTTGAAATATATGGACATTCATAGTCAACATAAAAAATAATTCAAACATTCATAAAAACATATTATCTCTATAAGATGGTATACTAAATCTTATTATATTTTCTAAGAATGAGAACTCCACTAAAAACTATATATATGTATGTATATATGCATGCAATGGGAAGCTCTTTACCTCATAACCAAAATAAGCACAAAATACAAATTTGTTATACTATCTTTAAAAATGAGGACGTAAAATTTTGCATATACAAAATTAGTGAAAATACTTTGTACAATATGTCAATGTGAAATGGGTTCATGTCATCTATTCATGTAATTACACTGGAGGTGTTCCTTATATGAAGTGAAAAGCCTAATTTGTAAAATCAATGGTTGAAAATTATAGAGAAGGATACAAGACTATTGAATGATCTCAACCATCAATTTTTTAAAAATATTAAGAAATATAGTATATAATTTAAAAAACTACATTCTTATATATATATATAACCTCTCTCTATATCACTTCCTATATCTTTATATTACTCTCTTAATCTCCCCCTCTTTCATTGCATCCCTCTTTCTATCTCTATCTCTCTCCCTCTCCCTCTCTCCTTCCATCTCTCCCTTTATATATGTTTCTCGTTGTCTATGTCTTTGTCTCTCTCTGACCATCTCTATCTTTCCCAAGTTATGTTTATCGCTCTATCTCTCCTTTATATTCATATCTCTCCCTCTCTCCCTCTCCCTATTACTTCCTTTTTCTATATCTCTCAACTTCTCTCTCCTATATCTATTTATCTCCCTCCATCTTCCTCCCTCTCTATCTATTCTAGCTCTCTCCACATCTCTCTCTTACTCATACACACACACACTCTCTCTCTCCTTGTTTCTCCCTCCTTATCTCTTGCTCTATCTCTATCTCTCTCTCTCTCCATATTTAAATTCTACATATCCCCCTCTACCTCTATCTCATTATTTATCCATCTCTCTCTACCCATATATCTTTTCCTCTCTCTACCCCTCTCTATATCACTTCCCATCTCTATCTTTATATTTCTATCTCTCTTTCATTCTCTCCCTCTCTCCCCCTCTCTATATATTTATATCTTCCATCTCTATCTATCCCTTTGTCCTCTTTCTTTATCTCTCCCTCTCCTCTCCATATCTCTCTCTATCTTCTTATCTCTCCCTCTCTCTTCCCCCTATATTTATCCCATATCTCCCTCTCTCTCCCTCTCTTCCTATTGCAAACATAACATGAGCCTATTGGTAATGAATCCTTATTATCTTCTTGATTCCTGAAGGTTTTGTTTTAGTTGTGTTGGGATCCCTATAAGCAGATGCATAATTGATTTGAAGCTATCACTTCTCCATTGAGACATTTGTTGCACAAACAACATTTTCTAGTGTGTAAAAAATAGACCCAAAATTCTCCAATTGACCTTCCACACTTCTTTGGTGTACCCATTACACACCAAGATGCGATTGCTAGTAAAATACAATGCAATATGACAATATGATAATGCTTTGGACAACATGATGCCATCAACACTAATCGCAATAACTGCTAATATTATATGTACAGACCTCTTCTAAGAAAGGAAATTGTTGTAAGTTATAAACAATAAGAGCATTTAGATAATGTTGGGACTTGACAACTGTCATTCAACCTCAATAAATTCTACTATGAAGAACGTCATATAGATTCCACCATGATAAAAGCCGGGACATACGGAGTTAGCGAAAACGACAATGTTTCTTGGAAAGCTAATTACCTACTTACAATGTGAACGTTGATTCAGTTTTCTACAATTACAGTGGCTGAAAAGCGACTATTGTGGGCGCATATTATTACTCTGTTAAACGATTTATTATCATCAATGAGGTTTCCAGCACAATCGTCGAAGGGACAAAACTAGTCTACGTGAATCCAACGCATTTGATCAGGACCTGTAAATCTTTTTGACATCACACGCTTTCAGCACTTAAAAGGAAATATTATTCAATTATGAAACCCATGAGGAGTATTGTAGCTTATCCTCCCTTCAAATTGTCTTCCATCATCTGACGTTATCCTGGAAGGACATAGTCGTTCGATTAAAGGTAGAAAGAGAGAAAGCACAAAGGTTGCAGAACAATTGAAGAAGAATAGGGTGAGATAACTCTTGAAAACCCTAATCCGTCATACATCCTCTTTCAAAGGTAATTATAAATTAGTAAGTTGAACTACTTAAAAAACGGAAAACTATTTGTTAATTAACTGCTAGATTATACAGCCAATTATTGGAGTTTCAAAATCATTTGAAGATACAAATCTTGTGTTAAATGGTTGCAGGGAAGGGATAGGAATTCTTATTTTCTCCATCATTCTGTTGTGGCACAAAAAAACTTGTTAATCCTTTCAAAGAGATTTAAAGATAGGATGAGTTAAGAATTGATTCTATTTGAGATATTCAAAAAGAGTTTGTTTCTCGCTTTTTCGAGTTATTCAAAGCTTTCACCAATCTCTTTACTGGTAGTCAATATATCATTTTGAATTGTATTCCTATTCTTATTTCTAATCATGACAATCCCTTCTTCTATGGACTTATTTAAATAGATGAGTTAGAGGAAATTGTCTTTATGATAAAAATAAATGAAACTCTGAGACCTAATGGGTTTTCTTTTAAGTTTTTCAACATTTTTGGGATATTGTTGAAGTTCATATTTTGGAGGTTTTTGAAGAATTGTGTACCTCAAAATAAATACTCAAATGTCTTAATAACTCTTTTTAGCTCTAATTACTTAGAAGAATCGGGTTTTGAATTTTTCTAATGTCACTTGTTTTATGGGAAATACCACTCTCAAGGAAACTATGCCTCTTAGATGAGTTTTTGGCATTTATATTAGTTTGTCTAGCCAACTTTTGAATGATCAAAAGTCTAATGTTTTCTTTTTCCACTAAAACTCATCTATATGATTAGATTTATAATATTTCTCATTTCCATGTTGCCTCTACATGTTTCTATTATTTGGGTATCCCTATTTCTCCTACAAGTGCCTAATGAAAAAGGACTAGAATGTTATATTTGATTTTATTTAGCATCATATCAATAATTCAATATCCATATCTCTCTCTTTGGCTAGCCATATATTCCTTCTTAAAGTTGTGATTCAAGCTCTCCTCTAAGTTTATATATTTATGACTCTCGTGGCCTAGAAAGGAACCCTTTATGATTTGAATCATAAGATGAAATAGTTTCTTTGTGAAGGAACTTCAAAGAAGAAGAAATAACATTTGGTCTATTGGGATAAAATGTGCCAACCTAAATAGAGAGATGGTTTAGGTATGAGATCTTCGCTCCTTAATAATATAACTCTTTCTTCTAAACTATACTACATATAGTGTGTGGAGGAACATGCTTTACGAAGAACAATTCCTTAGTTCAAGTGCTTGAATTTGGAGAACTCTAAATTTGGGTAGTAGTATAATTTGTTGAAAATTGAGGTGTTTTATTAGCTTAATACTTTGTAAAACTTTATGATTGTTGATCTAAATATGTATTCTTTGTTACAAATTCTTGGTGAAGTTTTTTCCTGAAAGGGTTTCTCCATGCTATATGTTGTGTATCCTCTAATATCCTGTCTAATTCTTCTACAACTTTTGTCATCATTCTACAATTTGTGGATGATTATATGTTTAGATTCATTTTACCATTTGTAGAAATAGATAGAAGATTGTAGAAGAATAATACTAGAAGATAGAAGTGACAAAGAACACTTAATTATATCAACAATCTCATAGTTTTATAAAGTATTAAGCTACATAATCACCTCAATTTTCAACATAATTAAAACTATATTTTTTTGGATTGTTGGGAAGAATGATGATGTTATTTTCTATGATTGTGCATGGGACCAACATAGCCCTCTATATGTTGAATTTCCTAATCTCTTTGAATTAAATTATAAATTTATTGAAGTTGGTTGAAGTTATGTTTCTAATTTTTAATATGCAATGATAGAAGATGAATTGAAGATTTAGAAATGGAAACATAAAGATATTTTTCCACGCCAATAATTCTCTCATCTCATTGACTCGTTAGCTCATATTTTAGCTTCCTAAAAAGTCTCTTTAGATAGACATTCATGTTTTCTTTTTCTAAAAGATAACCTAGAAGTTCAAAGCATTAAGCTTGGGAAATGGATTTGAAATTCTAAATGTTTGCCTAAGGAAAATGATTTCATGTGGCTTGTATCTCTTGATAAATTTCTTTATTTTGATGACCTTGAAAAGTGTGAGATTGATGCTCCAAACAAATTTATTGTATACCTTCAAGATGAAGAGTTTGAAAGATATTTTTTTGGATTTTTCATTTACCACTTTCCTTCATCATTTATGGTGTGATTTGATAGGAATTTTATACAATACTTATGATTATATCCAATACTTTCTTTTGAACTAGTTACAACCTTCTATAAAGCTAAAATCCCTTAATCAATTTTATGGTATTGCTCCTAGTCTAATTTATTGGGATATCTTGTTGGAACATAATCAATAGATTTTCAATGGTACTAATAGGCATTTACGTTAGGTTTTGAGTAGAATAATGACTAATTTGAAAGAAATATGTCAATTTTTAATTAGATATTATCAAGCAAGTTCTTGGTGGGAATTCAAATTTTTGATGAGAGTTGGTATTTTATTTTCATGGCTCCTCCCTCTTCTAATTTTTTTTGTTAAAAAAAAGGTGGAACTAAGCTACAATATTAACTTATGTATGTGTATTCAAATCTTAATGTAAGATTAGGGTGTTGCCACATTAATGGGTTACACTTTCTAGGACATCTTGATTTTTGCCTGAAATCACATATTTTTGGAAAATATAATGATTTAAGCCTTTCAATGTTTCAATTAAAGAATTTTAATTAAAGAGGGTTTGATCAAACCCCCTTAGATCAAACCCCATTGGATAGAACCCCGTTAGTTTTAAACTATACCTATAATTAGTCTCCTCTACACCTATCAAAATGGCGATAAAAGACCACTTTTGATTTACCTTTTGGTGGTCCAAATGAATTCATTTAAAATTTATGTTTTTTAAGTATGTATCCTTTATTATAATCTTCCCAAAAAGTATAATTTTAAATAATTTAATTTGATTAATATATTTATTTTTTATTTCTTGTGAAAGTATTTTTTTCAACGAACATTAAGGTCTTTGTTTCACACATACAAGAAAATAGGAAAATAGAGAAAACAATTCTAAAAAATGCATGTGCACTAGGTATTGATGTCCTTATTCCAACAAAAAAAGAATAAGTTAATTCAAATGCATACAAAAAAAGTTATTTTGTATGAAGTACACCTCTATCCAAATTATAATTACTCTAACTTGGAAAATTAATTAAAAAAAATATGCAACAAAAAAATATGAAAAAATATCGATGCACTAGATATTGGTGTGAAAAATCTTTTTTTTAAAAATTAGAATTGTATCTTTTCTATAAAAAAATTTATGTGGTACGAAGTAAACATCACTTTTTTAAAATGTTGTTTAGTAGAAAAAATAAGTTATTAAAAAATACATAAAATGATTCACAATTTATTTCTATTTTAATATATATATATATATATATATATATAATTAGAATATACACACAAAATCTCACAAATCACTAGTTTGCTTCATCTTCAAATTTTTAATGGTTTAGTTGCTATAAGTGTAAGAAAGTGAAGATCTCATGAAAAATGTTGATCTCAATGTCAAGCTTGGCCAAAAAGTGTAACTCATCACCCATTAACAAATTTGATTATATGTATGTGATTGCACATTCACCATAATAGAAAAATCAAGAAACAAATATTACACCAAGATTTACATGGAGAAACCCTTTCAAGAAAAAAATCCACATGACAAAAGAGGGAAAGCATATTATTTTTCTTCAAAAGAGAGATACACCAAAATACACTTCCTTTCTAATCTCCTACAACCTGGATGCTTTCATACACCTGCAAATTATAGAAGATACAAATACCATCTCAAGGATCCAATTTATAGAACTTGTGGGAGGAAAAACCATAATGGTAAACCAAAACAAGAGATTCCAAAACCACTTGTAAAAACACATGCCCCTTCCTTAGAAAACTAAGATTCATGATAATAAATTGATTAATATACACAAGGCTTCAACATGGGTGTCTAATGTATAGCCCCTTCAACTTCTAGTATTTAGGATGCTATGATGATTGTTCAACTTCTAGGTGGCACACTAATGGACACATATTTTCTTCCAAACTTGTCCCCCCACTCAAGAATCTTCATATTCCCAATTTTTACACCTAGGAGAGAGTGTTTTGTCCTCTAGTGATGTGTAACCCCCGCCAACATTAAATTCCCTCTTAAATTGCAATTACAATATGCCAAAATTAAATACACTTCTCACATGTCCCCTAGGACACTTTTCAAGAAACATGGAGACATAAAAATGATATAGGTTTGCAAGGTAAATGTTACCTAACCTAAAATTCTCCCACTTAACATTATACATTGTAGTTACATCTAAGAGATACAAAATTAAATCAAGTACAATGATTAAGGCCCATGTCCTTCCTACACCAAGAGAACTTATATGTGGTCACTGGCTTGGTGAGAGAATCTGCAACAATATTCAAAGTGTCAACCTTATCAATCAAGACCTTACAATTCTCAATCATCTCTTGCATAAAGTGATATTGAACATCAACATGCTTAGTATGAGCATTGTACATGTAGTATTTTTTAGCCAAAGAAATAGCACTCTAACTATCACATCCAATCCTCTCTATCTTACAACAAAAATCAATGTCATTACCAAGTCTTCGTAATCAAATCACCTCCTTAGAGGCATGTGTAGCATCCATATACTCTTATTTAGTGGTAAAAAAAGAAACTATAGGCTTCCTCTTACTCATCCAACTCACAACACCTCCAAACAAAGTAAATACATAGCCACTAGTCGACCTTTGACTGTCCATGTCACCTACCTAATCTACATCAACAAACCCCTATATGTATAATGACCTGACTGCATCATTAGGACCATGAAAAACCAAAATAATAATCTAAATTTTCATGCAAATATCTAAACACCCTCTTAGAAAAACTCTAATGCTCTTTCCTAGTGTTAGACATAAACCTCCTTAGAACTAGACCACTGCTTAGGCTATATCTAGTCTATTGCAAGACATTGCATACATTAA
The DNA here is from genome assembly GCA_007258455.2 of Sequoia sempervirens. Classification (NCBI taxonomy): domain Eukaryota; kingdom Viridiplantae; phylum Streptophyta; class Pinopsida; order Cupressales; family Cupressaceae; genus Sequoia; species Sequoia sempervirens. The sequence goes on along the minus strand of VDFB02270651.1, from coordinate 407,833,087 downwards.
AATACCAAGGGAACTAGCATAAGCAACCTTAGAGATATCCTCAAAACTATCATCAAATTTAGGACACATATCCAATCTCAAATTAGTACAAATCATAAATGGAATAATAACTAGATTACAGTCATGCATATTAAACCTTCAAAAAATTGAATCCACATACTAAATTGACTTAACCCGAGATTTTTGTGAGCTTGATCTCTACTGATTTCCATCCCAAGAGTATATTTTTCACCCCTCAAGATCTTCATATCAAATTTTCCAAAAATTTGTGCCTTGATCTCTCTAATCATCACCTTACTATTACCCATAAACAACATATCATAAACATACAAGATAATGATTATAATATGACCATCAATAACTTTAATATAAACATAATGATCCTCCTCACCTGTAAGAACACCCGAATTCAATACAAAATTATAAAACTTCTAGAACCACATCTTGGGTGACTATTTCAAACCATACAAATATATCTTCAACCGAGAAACAAATTGTTCTTTTCCTTTCACAACAAAACCATCATGTTGTCATATATAAATTTATCCTCAATATCCCCATGCAAGAAAGTAATTTTAACATTCATTTTCTCTATCTCAAAATCACAAGCAGAAGAAAGAGATATCCCATAGTGGTTTAAATATAATTATTAAACTAAATCTTCACATTCAAGTTAATTTAAGATGGTGCAAACTAGAGAGAGAAAATCTCACCAAAATCAAAAACAACATCCCTCTCTTTGGATAGATTTGTAACATATCCTTCTTAACCAATCTAATCAAGAATTACCTTGTACTACTCTAATCGACCTGTTAAAAGGTGAAGAACAAAGGACATGTTTAATAAAACTGAGAGGTGGGGGAATGAATCATTTGATTGTCACCAAATTCATTTGATCAATAAAACTTAAATGGAACAAACACTTATTTCAGCTTCACAACCACACTATAATAGGAATATAATAAAAGTTAATTTAGTAATAGGAGAGAAAATCTCACCAAAATCAACTCCCTCTCTTTGGAAGTCACCCTTAACCACTAATCAAGCCTTGTACTACTCTAATCGACCTGTTAAAAGGTGCAGGACAACTGAGAGGAGGGGTGGATCAGTTGTCACCAAATTCAATAATAAAACTTCAAACACTTATCAGCTTCACAACCACACTATTCTATTATTAAGTAGGAACATGTAATGCAGATAACACAAAGCAAAATCAACACAATGAACACTAGATTTTACGTGGAAAACCCAATAAGAGAAAAACCACGATGAGGGTTAACTCACAATATAAAGTAATAGCAAAACTGAATACAAGAGGCTCACTACCTAGAATGGGACTCATTGTCCAATAGCGAGACTCACTACCTACAAATAAAAAAGATAATAGAAAGATCCACCACAAAAATTTACACACATCTGTGGCCTGGATTAGAAGATTGCAAAAACCTTCATCTCACTACTTTCAAGAATCTAACACAATAAAGTAATGCTACCTCAACTCACTTTCACACAACTCTACTCCACTCTTGTGGATTGCTTCGTTACTCTATATCACTTAATTCTTCACAACTCGACTTTCATTTATACCATCTTCAACCTTAGAAACATTCTCCAAGGTCAGCCACATACGCTTCATTTTATATATTCAAATTAGGTTGGAAACTCAACATTCCCACGATGGAAAGGAATGAGAGTGGACCAATTAAACACTTAACCAAGACCAAAATCAACATCTCAGATCAACCACATGCTTCCTTAATTAATTTTTTAATTCTTCATATGAAGTGTAAACACTAGGTCAACCAAACCTAATGAAAACAAAAATGAACATTCAACTACACTCTTCCCAACAAGAAGATAACACACAGATGATGTAACATGCTTCATAATGCACGAGAACAAATCTAAAATACCTTTAGATACATCTACAACAAGTGTAACCACTTTCAAACATAGATGTTCATCTTCCACCAGTCCATCCAAACTATGCAAACACATACAACAATTTTGAAACTCAACTTCTAGAGGACCAAACCACAAACATCTCTACAAAAACTCAGAGAAAATTATTAAAAGGAATATTCTAGATCCAAAAGACCTGAAATGAAATAACGGAGGACTATGGAGTAGAAAAATTTCTCCCAGTCCATAGAAAAGAAATTCTTCCAAACCAATTCACACACCGGTGAACAAAAATTACACACTTCATCATTTACTAGAAGCTACAAATCAGAAGATGACACCAATAGATCTCCAACAACAACCCTTCAAATATGTACAAGCATAGGATCAATGCGAAAGAAATGTAGAGCACATACCAAAGAAAATTCTAAACACATACATACTTTTGACTTCACTCTTTATTAATTTTCTCAAAAGCACTTGGTAACCCATCATTTCATCACATCTCAATAGTATCTCAACTATACATGCACAATCTACAACATTCTGAACTATGTTGATATCAATGAAAATATTAATGAAAACACCACTAAACTTTCTCATAATTGCAACAATCTCTCCCTTTTTCATTGATGGCAACACATTATGTGAAAAACCATCAAAGACAACACTCTCGTTTATTTTCCAGATTTGCACAACATTCCTCTTTTACTATTTTTCACATGAATCTCTCTCCCTCTTTGACATCAATGGAAAAGATCAAAAGCTCTAATCACTCCCCCTTAGGAGCGCACCCATGCAACTCATACTGCAACAATGAAAATTTTCTACTCCCCCTATGGAGTAGACCCATTCATCAGTCTAGATAAATGAAGAATCTATAGATTCACTGGATAGATGCACCTCCATGTGCACCTAGTTCAGAGGGCCAATGACCCCCAACTTCTCCCTGAGATACTCAAAAGTATCCTTCGGAAGAGACTTAGTAAATATATCTGTAATATGTTCCTTTGTAGACACATACTACAACCTGACTTTATTCTCCAACACCTTCTCTCTTAGGAAATGACATCTGATAGATATATGTTTTGTTCTTGAATGCATTACCGGTTTTTTTGAAATGTTTATAGCACTTGTATTGTCACAAAAGATAGGAATAGGCTCATCACATATCACTCGAATATCCTTTAGTGTTTACTTCATCCACAAAACCTATGTGCAGCAAGATGTTGCTGCAATATACTCTACTTTTGCAGTGGATAAAGTAACCAAGTCTTGTTTCTTACTTAACCATGCAACCAATATTCCACCAAGAAAGAAAGCACCTCCACTAGTACTCTTCTGGTCATCCACACAACCAGCCCAATCTGCATCAGTATAAGCACTTAAAGCAAAATAAATATCCTTAAGATACCATAAGCCATAATCCAATGTGCCTTTAAGATATCTTAATATCCTCTTTACAATTGTAACATGTGCTTCTTTAAGATCTACTTGAAATCTAGCAACTAAACATACTGCATGCATGATATTCGGTCTAGTAGCAGTAAGATACAATAGTCCTAAATCATAGATTTGTATTTTCTCTTATTAGCTTTAGCAGATTCATCATCTTTACTCAACTTACATCTGGTCATCATAGGAGTACTAACCAGTTTGGAGTCATCCATTCCAAAATTCTTTAACAATTCTTTCACATACTTAGATTGTGAAATGAATATCCCCTTATCAGTTTGATTTACTTGAAGAACAAGAAAGAAGTTCAAATCACCAATCATGGACATTTCAAATTCTTTTTGCATTTCCTCTGCAAATCTCTTACACATACTTTCATTTCCTCCAAAGATGATATCATCAACATATACTACCACTATCAAAATTTTGTTACCTTGCACTTCAAAGTAAAGAATATTGTTAGCAAAGCCTTTGTTGAATCCTTGTTGTGTCAGATATCTATCCAATCTTGTGTACCATGCTTTGGGAGATTTTTTTAGTCCATACGATTCCTTCTTCAACTTACAAACCATATCTAGTTTGTTTGATAACTGAAATCCTTCAGGTTGTTCCATATACACTTCTTCTTGAACCAGTTCACCATTCAAGAATGTAGACTTGACATCCATCTGATATACTTTGAAGTCCTTGTGGGTAGAAAATGCCAAAAGCATCCTAATAGCTTCCATTCTTTCCACTAGTGCAAATTTCTCTTCAAATTCTATGCCTTCAACTTGTGAGTATCCCATTCATACAAGTCTTGCTTTGTTTCTTATAACTTCACCATTTTCATTCAACTTATTCCTAAACACCCACTTTGAACCAATTGCATTCGTATTCAAAGGTCTAGGAACCAATTCTCATGTCTAATTCTTCTCTATGTGTTGCAACTCTTCTTTCATAGCTCTGACCCAATCTTCATCAAGTCACATGCTTCATACATAGACATAGGTTCTATTTTAGAGAGTAAACACAAATTTACCTCAGCTGCTACTTTACTTCTTGTCTTCACTCCTTCACTCTTATCTCCAATTATCTGTTCCTCTAGATGATTCTTCTAGGCATACTTAGGAGTCTTAATAGCAGGTTTTGAAGTTTCTTCTTCTTCTTCCTCCTTACTCTCTTCAGGTACTAGTGCATTGATAGGATCATCAAGTTTAACTTCACTTATCTCAATAGGTTTGTGCATATCCTCGTCAACCTTCACATTAGCACTCTCAACAATCTTCCTCAATATTTTATTAAAGTATCTGTATGCTTTGTTGGTAGTTGAATATCCAAGGAAAATACCTTCATCACATTGAAACATAGATTTTTGGAACCCTATTGGACACTTACCCTTCTAGGATCTTTCACCTAAAAGGGAAGGAATAGGGTTAAAAATGCTTATGTTTACATTCAAAGATTAGTGTGATATGGATGGAAAAAGGATGCAAAATTCCTAGATGCAATGTTTGAATGCAAGAAACTAGACTAATAAATAGAAACTAAGGTAAAATAACTTGTTTGAAAACACATTATGTATTGCAAAATCATCTACAAATGAATGGAAAAATGCAATAGAAATGAATAAAACTAAAAGTATGCACTTGGAACCTTGATGGAGACTGGAATTACATTTGAAATGTTGTTGATGTTATTTTTCAGGCCTGGAGGGACTCATTCGCCATTCTGGGTGAATCAGTCCCAGTTCTAGCAAACTGAGCTGAAATCTATTTCTATCAAAAGGGTGTCAGAAAATGCAGAAAACATGAAACTGACCTGGAAGTGGGACTCATTCACAACCCATGGTGAATGAGTCCACTTTTGAATTTCTGAATTTCCAAAAGTGGCTTCCAGAGTTTTCAATCTACAATTTGATGTTCAATAGGTGTTTGTTTTTGAAACTCTGATCCATAGGTTTGAAAATGAGATTTTGTTGATTCTTTGACTTGTTGAATGAAGAGAGGACTTTAACAACTTTCAACTTGATCTACAATGATTTATAAGCCTCCAAGAGACCTAAATCCACATACACACAATGAAAGAAGAAGAAATGTTGAATATTAGGGCATGGGGGTTTGCTATGGTCAAACCCCATTTATGTAATTAAACCAAAATGATGAAATAATAGAATGAAACATGCAATAATGGAATAGATTACCTTTCCATGATGAAAAATCTTGAAAGTCTACAACAAAACATGTAGAATCTACCCTTGGATGTCTTAGAAAGCTAAATTAATGAATTGCAATGTGAAATCCCTAACTTGCTTGACTTGAGATGGAAGATCGGTGGATAAGTAATGAAGAATGGTTATGAAATTGAATGGGGGAAGATGTAAAATGAGGAGAAAAAAACTTATTTATACAATCTTGTGCCTTAGTAACCTATTCATACCTCATCAAAGGCCAACATCAAGTGATTTTGAATAAAAACATGAAAGGAAATTTAAATTTGAATTTGGAGCCAAGGGGGACTCATTCACCACCCATGGCGAATGGGTCCCACCTAGGACCTGAAAATGGGTGTTGGGAATTATGTTGTATTTAATGTTGTTTCTCAAGTTAACATTAAAAAATTCACTTAATTAAGACATATGAGGGCATAAAGGGACCAAATAATACATAAGAAAGGGATAAATAGTGAAGTTATGCTTAGAAAAGCGTGAAATATTATTAAAAGACTTTACAATACTTCAAAATAGGACTTGATTGGTGATGAAAAGGTGATTTTCAGGTGAATTGCATTAAATAGAGTCTAGAAGAGTGTAGAAATGTCTTACAACACTTCACAACACCTTCACAAGATGTCATTAAAATAATTTTATTTAGTTTTCAAGGGTCCAAGACCTAGTGTGGACACATAAAATGCCTCACAACAGTAGATTAAGGCCTCATTAAGTCCAATTAATTTCATGTCAAGCAAAGGGTACTTTTTTCTATGACACACACATCTACCATCAAACTTCCCAGGATTCTCACCATCTCTTTTAATGTAACATCTACTTCCAAACACCTTAAAGTATTTCACAGTAGGAGCCTTACCAGTCCATAACTCATAGGGAGTCTTTTTGTTGTTGCCTATGTATGAACTATGTTAAGAACATAAACAATAGTGTGTATTTCCTCTCTCCAGTACACATCAGGTACATTTGCTTCTTTCATTATGGTTCTTGCAACTTCCTATACAATCTGATTCTTTCTCTCAACCACTTCATTTTTCTGAGAGGTTCTAGGAGAAAAAAATTATCTCTTTATGCCATGGTCTTCACAAAATGCATTAAAATCACTAGAAGTGAATTTTCCACCTTTATTAGATCTCAAACATTTGATTCTTAGTTTCACTTCATTTTATACTCTTGCTTTGAACACTTTAAACCTATCCATAGCCTAAGTCTTTTCTCTAAGAAATGCAACCCATGTCATTTGAGAATAATCATCAATAAGGAGAATGAAATACCTATCACCATTTAGGCTTCCTATTCTAGTAGGACCATAGAGGTCTAAATGAATTAATTCAAGCATTCCAGTAGTAGTTTTCTCTTTTCCTTTGAAACTACATATTGTTTGTTTCCCTCACTGACAACTTCTACAAATAGTATTAGAAGGCTTTATGATTTTAGGAAGACCTCATACAACATCTCTTGAACTGATCCTAACTAGATTATCAAAGTTTACATGTCCCATTCTCTAATGCCATGGCAAACTTTCATTAACCTTAGATACAAGGCACTGGCCATCAACACCCTTAAGTTGATAGATATTTCCATGAGTTCTCCTTGCCGCAACCATAGCTCTGGATGCTTTTCTGATCTCATAGGTATTATCCTGAAACACAAGTTTGAAACCTTTTCTACACATCTATCCAACACTCAACAAGTTATTCCTCAGGCCTTTCACATAATATACATCATTATTGTTGTGTATACCATCAAAACTAATTGTACCTTTCCCAACAATCTTTGCTCCAAAATCATCACCAAACATGACCAAACCATCACACTTTTCAAGTTTAGTGAACTTACGTTTATCTATGGTCATGTGATTAGAACATCCATTGTCAATCACCCAATAGCCTTAATTTTTTCTAGCATGGAATGCGGTGACCAAAGTACCTTCCATCTCATCCTTCTTGTTCTCTGAATCACTTTTTCTTGCACATTTTCTAGATTTATCAGACACAGATTTACTCTCCAAAGCTAAGAACAAGAATTCACTATCATCATTCTCACAATTAGATTCATCATCATAGATTCTAGCTTCTTCTCTAACATAGTGCAACCTTTTGTATTTCTTATCCTTTCTATCTTTATGATCTATGTTCTTCTTATGTACAACTCCATTTTGACATCTTGAAGCATAATGAACAATATTACCACAACTAAAACATTTAAAGGGAAATATACATTTATACTTACTCGTACCTTTCTTCAACTTCCTGGTAAAGTTTGCTTCCAACGCATCTGAACCATCACTATCTGGATCATCTTCAATCTTTGTTGCATTAAATGTCATTTCTATCTTTTCCTCTTTCTTTCCAAATTTTCTCATCTCAAATGTCACCAAGGTGCCAAATAGCTCTTCTTTAGTATATTTCTTAGGATCATATGTTTCCTCAATAATTGAAACCTTGTCATTGTAACACTCTAGTAGGGTCATTAGAATCTTCTCAATTATATCTTCATCAGTCAGAGTACCCCCTTGATTTCTAACTTCATTTGCTACTAGATCAATCCTCTAAAAATAGCTTGGAATATCTTCTCCTTCTTCCATTTTCATATTCTCATATCTACGTTTTTCTTTCAGCTTCTCTATCAATTTCACCCTGTCATTTCCTTCATAAAGATCTTCCAACTTCTTCTAGACTTCATAAGCAGTTCCTAGAGAGATAAATTTTGTTCGCCCAATCTTGGTTAAAGCACTATAAATAGAATACATCACTCTTTCATTCTCCTCATAAGCAGAAACCCCATCTGCAGTAGTAGGACCACTCACTGAAGCAACATACTTAGTCTCAACAGCCTTCTAGGTCTTGTAACCAAGAGAGATAATATATCCTCTCATTTTCTCTTTCTAGTCCATGTAATTAGATCCATCAAATATAGGGATTTCCAACTTATGTGCCATTGGATCTTCCTTAAGCGGTTAAGCTCTACACCAAGGAACCAAATCTCTGATACCAATTGTTAAAAGGAATAGGACAATTGAGAGGGGGGTGAATCATTTTTCACCAAATTCAATCACAAAACATCAAACACCTATCAACTTCATATCCACACTATTCTGTTATTAAGTATGAACATGTAATGTAGATAACAAAAAGAAAAATCAACACAATGAACATCATATTTTATGTGGAAAACCCAATAAGGGAAAAACCACGGTGAGGGTTAACTCACAATATAAAGTAATAGAAAAACCGAATACAAGAGGCTCACTGCCCAGAATAGGACTCATTGTCGAGTAGGGAGGCTCACTACCTACAGATATAAAAGATAATAGAAAGATCCACCACGACAATTTACACACATATGTGGCTTGGATTAGAAGATTGTAGAAACCTTTAGCTCACTACTTTTAGGAATCTAACACAATAAAGTACTACTACCTAAACTCACTTTCACACAACTCTTCTCTACTCCTGTGGCTTACTTCGTTATTGTATATCACTTAATCCTTCACAACTCAACTTGCATTTATACCATCTTCTACCTTAGAAATATTCTCCAAGGTCGACCACATATGCTTCATTTCATAAATTCAAATTAGGTCAAAAACTCAACATTCCCGCAGTGGAAAGGAATGAGAGTGGACCAATTAAACACTTAACCAAGACCAAAATTAGCATCTTAGATCAACGACATACTTCCTTAATTAAATTTTTAATTCTTCATATGAAGTGTAAACACTAGTCGGCCAAACCTAATGAAAACACAAATGAACATTGAAGTACGCACTTCCCAACAAGAAGATAACACACAGATGATGTAACACACTTCATAATGCATGAGAACACATCTCAAATACCTTTAGATACATTTGTAACAAGTGTAACCACTTTCAAACATAGAACATCTTCCACCAGTCCATTCGAACTGTGCAAACACATGCAACAATTTTAAAACTCAACTTCTGGAGCACCAAACCATGAACATCTCTGTGAAAACCCAGAGAACATTATTACAAGCCATATTCTAGATCCAAAAGACCTGAAACAAAACAATAGAGGACTACAAAGTAGAAACATTTCTCGCAGTCCATAGACAAGCAATTCTACCAAACTAGTTCACACACCAATGAACACAACATTCACACTTCATCAAACCAGAAGCTACAACTTAGAAGATGGCACCAACAGATCTCCAACAACAACCCTTTAGATCTGCACAAGCATAGGATCAACATAGAAGAAAAATGGAGCACTTATTAGAGCATATTTTGAACACATACATACTTTTGACTTCACTCTTTATTAATTTTCTTAGAAGAACTTGGTAACCCATCATTTTAGCACATCTGTAACATCATAAGGATAGCTTCATGTACTCATAACATCTCAACTATACATGCACAATCTGCAACATTTTGAATTGTGTTGACATCAATGACAACATTAATGACAACACCACCAAAATTTCTCATACTTGCAACACGACCATCTACACTAAATTTATTTTTAAATACCCACTTGAAACCAATGGGATTCCTTCCTTTCAAAAAACTAATAATTTCCCATGTGTAATAGCTATCCAAATCCACTATCTCATCCTACATGGCCTACAACCAAGACTCACTTTTCTCCAAAGAGAGAGCCTCTCTAAAAGATCTAGGTTCATCATTAGTACTTAAGAAAGAAAATACAGAATAGTAATCTTATGGGCTATACCTGTCAACTAGATTTCATTTCCTTGTGGACCTCCTCAAGGTAGGATTGATTCCCACTCTACCTATTCTTCATTTGTTTATTCATCCTACACATCCTCTAAACTATTTGAATCCTTTTCTTCTTCTCCATCCTCAAATCCATCTAAATATTCTTCAGCATAGATCAGGCTCCATAGGTCAAAAATCATCCACTTTGAGATTGATTAGGATCCACACCAAACCATCTCCCACTTTGAGACTAATCTTGTAGCACCACTGCCCTTGTAGCTCCCACCAAATTGAAATGCATGGACATAGTTGTTACTTCCTTTGAAAACATATTTTCTAAATTTTTACTTGTATGACTTTTCTCTAGATGTAACTAACCCAATGAAGTGGTATCATAGCTATATGTGTTTTTTTTTAATGTCACTAACTAGATTAGAGTCAACATGTCCTTGTAGAGAAGTATTTGATCCTCCAAAACATAAATGTTTCCTAGTTGTCCCTCTCAAATATTTGAGAATCCATTTCATAGCATTCTAATGTTACATTCTTGGATTGATCATATACCTACTCACAACTCCAATAGCATGTGTACAATACTTGACATTGTGCATACCATGACATACATTAAACTACTAATAACTAAAAAATATGGAATCTTGGATATTTTTTCTTTAGTAAAAATTCTTTTACCATGAGTCTATCCTTAAATTTTTTTTCCTCCTTCATCTTCTTTCAGCCTATAAACACATTTATTTAGCAAAGCTCTTTTACCTGCAAGTCACTTGACTAAATCTCAAGTCCAATTTTGCAATAAGGAATCCATTTCTTTTTTCATTTCTTGCTCCCACTATTCATTGGAATCCACCTTCATAGATTCTTCATATGCTTGTAGTTTTCTAGAATCAATTATTAAAATAAAATATAAATAAGGAATTTTTTTTTTTGAGAGGTCTACTTATCCTTGTAAAATAATTAATATTTTTAGGAGTCTATGATATTTTTATTGTTGTTGAGAATTAGGAATCAATGGAATTGTATTCTCTAGAATATCATCAAACACCACACACTCTTATTTTTCGTGTTCATTCTTGTTTTCCTCCAATTGGTCCTTATAGAAAACATTCTTATTTGAATATAACATCCCTGTGTAGCATCCAAAATTTTCACCCTTGAGAATTTCACACTAGGTTTTAGCCTCCCCCTTTGTTATTCGACCTATTATACAGTGATTGTCCATTTTTATAAAAAAAATTGAAAAATCAAACTATGTATTTAATATTTTACCCCAAATACTTTTGATTTTAAAAAATTAGGAATCTAATTTAGGTTGTATGACACCCTAGACTAGCATTTTAAGCTCAAAATTTTAATAACATTGTCAATCATTTATTATTTTAATTTCCAATTTCAAATGTCAGCTATCGATATTTGACTTTTAGGAAATTAGAAAAAATTGATGTAGAGCATCTACAAAAATCAACAAACCATCAAGGGTACTTTAGACCCTAATTACAAACATGAAAACATCCACGCACCATTCTCCAAACTCACTTAATCTCTTAACAACATCTCTTCACTTTCACTTGAAATTTTCTTTGCCACAAAGCATCAAGTACTCAAAACTTGACTCCAAACCATTATCAGCCTCAAAAACATCTCAACCATCATCATTTCAACAGGAATAAAGCAAACACCTAATTAAATAAACTTTGAATCAATCATTCATTCAACATGGACCAATTTACCCTTCAATGCAACTTGCTCCTCAAGGAAAAATGACAACAAACCAACCATTCATGCTTCTAATATCTTATCAAACTTCCAAGACTCTGTAACCATCATTTTTTTATAGAAATAAACCAATACACACACTTACTAAACGTTGATCCATCAGAATCACTATTTATTACAGTCATGACACTACTTTGAACCTAGGGTTCACATTGCTCAACCACCAAATAAAATAATATTTTCCTCTAGACTATTCCCAAGCCAATGATACATCTTTGACATCAATATTTAAGTAGTTTCAAAACAAAATCAATCACAAGTATATCATTGTTTGTACAAAATCACACCTCCTTACAGTCAAACTATAGAATTGCTAGTAGTATTGCAACATGCCCTAAATGGGTATATCTCACAAACCACATTGAAAATACAAAATCTCAACACATATTTAGGAACCCATTTCAACCTACCTTAAAATACTTCAAGAGAAATTTCACTTGTTTTGGAAAAAATATGAGATCCAATAGACTGTCTGTTGGTAAATGCATCAAATTAGGTCAAATTTACAAAGGAAGTATTCTTAAATCACCACCAAAACACCAAGTGACTCTAAGGAATATTTAACCAAATCACAAAACTCTAGATTCAACCACTTTTAAGGAATGAAAGGCCCAACTAAGTATTAAACAACAAAGCCCTTGTTTGTAGGCTTAATAATGCTTAAAAGAGTGAGGGTTTATTGAAAAATAATATTGCAAACCTCATACCACCCTACCACCACTCCAAACATGTTGGATTATGACTACCAAAGCTTAATCTTACATCACTAAGCCTTTACACATGTTGTTTCACCATTACCATGCTTGTAACCATTAATTTTTCAAGGGAAAAACACTCAATTTCTATCAAAGACAACACCAAAACCTCGCACCTTAAACTTCCCCTACGCCTGCACACATTCACAAACTAAAATTCAACCTAAAAAATCCCATTCCACCTATCTAACTATCCTCCATTGATGGAATGGTGGTACAAAACTTAAAAGCTCAAAACCCTTACGTAAGGGTTACAACCTGTATTAGGAAAGAAGTCTATTAATAGCATTTTAAATTCATTTAGATCTTCTCAAAACCACCTTACTTGAAGAGCCTTAACCTTTATCAATTCAAAACAATAGAAAACAAAGCTTAGAGATGTTGTACAGACCCAAAAATATTGAAAAATCACAGAGGAAATGTTATTTCAGAAAAATAGGGTGCTCTTTATTTCAAAATTGGTTACAATATACCAAAAGATACCTTTTCCTAGCCTTCTCCATGCTTTATACTAATGTTTACATCAGTTGTGCAATTTCCTCTTCATTTCCCAATCAACTAGACCTTCTATTTTCCCACTTGACTCTTCATATTCTTGCTTTTTGTTTAATTTTTCCCAATTTTACAACTTTGCATTTTTTTGCAAGTTTTGCATTTTTCATCATTTTGAGTACATAAAGACCTACCAAAGACTCAATTACATTGTAAATGGCCTTCACATGACCTTTTCACATTGTTTTATATTTGAAAATTCAATTTTTACAAATTTTCCTATTGAAGCCATTCAGTGAACAAGGTGCTCCTGCACCATACAACTAGCTTAAATAACTTTAAACATGTTGTAGTTCATTCTGCTTCTCCACATGTTTTGAACTACTTCCTCTTTATTCCTCTTGAATCTTTCTCTTATCATTGTCTTGGTTCCATCCTTTTCTTTCATCTTTGTCTTCATCTCTGACTTCTCTTGTCTTCACTTATCTTTTCTTTGCCTTTTGGGTATGTGCAGGATCATGATGGGCCAAAAAGTGGCAATACGATAGGTATGTGGCTGATGACTTTTTTTTACCCAAAATTGATGAAACGAAAAGTATTTTTAAAGGAGATTCTCAGCTTTGCACCAATATAAATTATGCTTTATTTTGAATTTAATAAGTAATTATTATTCATTTTCTATTTGAATTACGACTAAAGTCCTGATTGATAGACTAATTGAAAAACATCTATAGTTTTCAAATGGTATCACATTTGTTGAATCCAAAACATTCATCACATTCTATGCTTCACATACTATAGGATTAAAAAGAGAAAAATTGAATTTCATGAGGTTTTAACCAAGTTAAGGTGGTCGACATATGAGTTTTATATTTTTTAAAAGTTGTAATAAAAAATAATAATTAATTATTTACTTGGAAAAAATTACAAAAAATATGCATCACATCAGGACATGAGTCCTCTACTTATATCTAAAATATTATAAAAATATTATCATTTTATTGTGGTTAGGGTGGTTAGAAAGACACCTACTTCTTATTTTTTCCCTGAAATTTAAGTACTCGCATTGAAATTTCAAATTTTCCAAATAGATTTTTTATTTTTTTAAAAAACCTAGTAGTTTAGAAACTACATTCAATTTTCTATAGATTCTATTCTTACATATTTTTGAAATAAGGGTATGTGCAGGATCATCATGGAAAAAACAAGCCCTTAAGTGGCAAAAATTCAGAAAAATCAGAGTTAGGCAACTTGATGTAAAAACTTGAATAAGTTATCTATATTATTTCAAAAATATGTGAGAGTAGAATCTGTAGCAAATTGAATGTAGTTTCTAAACTACTAGGTTTGTTTTTTTTTTTAAATCTATTTGGTGAAAATTTGAAATTTCAATGTAGTGGTACTTAAATTTTAGGGAAAAAATGTGAAGTAGGTGTCTTTCTGACCACCCTAACAACAATAAAATGATAATATATTTTTATAATATTTTAGATATAAGTAGAGGACTCATGCCCTGATGTGATGCATATTTTTGTAATTTTTTCAAGTAAATAATTAATTATGATTTTTTATTACAACTTTTAAAAAATATAAAACTCGTGATGTCCGACCCCTTAACTTGGTCTAAACTTCATGAAATTCAATTTTTATTTTTTTAATCCTATAGTATGTGAAGCATAGAATGTGACACATGTTTTGGATTCAAAAAATTTGATACCATTTGAAAGCTATAGATGTTTTTCAATCAACCTATCAATCAAGACTTTAGTCATAATTTCAATAGAAAATGAATAATAATTACCTATTAAATTCAAAGTAAAGCATAATTTATATTGATTGAAAGCTGAGAATATCCTTTAAAAACCTTTTTTGTTTCATCAATTTTGGCTAAAAAAATAGTCGTCAGTCACATACCCATCATATTGCCACTTTTTGGCCCATCATGATCCTACACATACCCATAATATAGATAACTTATTCAAATTTTTACGTCAAGTTGCCTAACTCTAATTTTTCTGAATTTTTTGTCACTTAAGGGCCTATTTTTTCCATGAAGATCTTGAACATACCCTTTTGTCATCTCTCTCTCTACCTATTAGGTTCACAATCAATATTCTCATTCAAAAGGACACAATACCATCCTTTCATAGCTCTCAAATTTCCACTAACTCTCTTTCTCAACCAAAGGACATAGGACTATCCTTCCACATTACTTTTCTAAGCAATCTTTCCCCTTTTTCCACAATTCATCTTTGACCTTTTCTAACCAATCATCCTTTCATCTACTCCCTCAGTGGAGTACTCTCAAACTAACTTTGAACTCTTCAAATGGCTACAAACCAATGTTCTTCAGATAGGTATCCATCTCTCTCACTACCTCACCACACAACTTCAACAAACCATCCATCTTACCCAATAGTAGAACCTGGAAGATGCCTCACTCTCTCTACGAACCTTCTCCCTAGCTTAATCTTCATTGGAGGATGGTGAACATAGACCTAAGCTTGTTTTCCAACACACAACTTCTCATAACTCTTCCTCTTTGTAGCTTAAATGGATCAAGCACCTACGATGAACCAACAACTCAACAACAACTTAACCAATCAGATCAACTAGCTCTGATATCAATTGATGTAGAGCATCTACCAAAATTGACAAACCATCAAGGTTACTTCAGACCCTAATCACAAACATGAGAAGATCCACAAACCATTCACCAAATTCACTTAATCTCTTAACATCTCTTCACTTTCACTTGAAATTTTCTTTGCTACAAAGTATCAAGTACTCAAAACTTGGCTCCAAACCATTATCTACCTAAAAAAATATCTCAACCATCATCATTTCATAGGACTAAAGTAAAAACCTGATTAAATAAACTTTGAATCCATCATTCATTCAACATGCACCAATTTACCCTTCAATGCAACTTGCAGCTCAAGGAAAAATGACAACAAACCAAGAATTCATGCTTCTAATATCTTATCAAACTTCCAAGACTTTGTAATCATCATGTTTTTTATTGAAATAAAACAATACACACACTTACTAAACACTGATCCATTAGATTCAATATCTCTTACTGTCATGATACCACTTTGAACATAGGGTTCACATTGCTCAACCACCAAAAACAACAAGATTTTCCTCTAGACTATTCCCAATCCATTGATACACTGTTGACATAATTATTTGAGTATTTTAAAAATAAAATCAATCACTTATATCACTATTTATACAGAATCACACTTCCTTACAGTCAAACCACAAACTTGAGTAGTATTGCAACATGCCCTAAACGGGTATATCTCACAAACCACATTGAAACTCCAAAATCTAAACACATCTTTAGAAACCCATTTCAACCTACCTTAACATACTTCAAGAGAAATTTCACGTGTTTTGGAAAATATATGAGATCCAATAGACTATCCACTAGTAAATGCATCAAATTATGTCAAATTTACAAAGTGTTCTTAAATCACCACCAAAATACCAAGTGACTCTAAATAGTCTTTAACCAAGTCACAAAACTCTAGATTCAACCACTTTT
The DNA here is from genome assembly GCA_007258455.2 of Sequoia sempervirens. Classification (NCBI taxonomy): domain Eukaryota; kingdom Viridiplantae; phylum Streptophyta; class Pinopsida; order Cupressales; family Cupressaceae; genus Sequoia; species Sequoia sempervirens. The sequence goes on along the minus strand of VDFB02270651.1, from coordinate 407,816,246 downwards.
AAGGACTGACAGGCCCAACTAAGTATTAAACAACAAAACCCTTGTTTGTAGGCTTAATAATGTTTAAAAGAGTGAGGGTTTATTGAAAAAGAATATTAAAAACCTCATACCACCCTCCCACCAGTCCAAACATGTTGGATTATGACTTACCAAGCTTAATATACCATCACTAAGCCTTTACACATGTTTCACCATTACCATGCTTGTAACCATCAATTTTCAAGGGGAAAACACTAAATTTCTATCAAAGACAACACCAAAAAATTGCACCTGAACTTTCCCTACACCTACACACATTCAAAAACTAAAATACAACCTAAAACATCCCATTCCACCTATCTAACTAACCTCCATCGGTGGAATGGTGGTACAAAACTTAAAAGACTCTCAAAACCCCTGTATAAGGGTTACAACTTGTATTAGGAAAGAAGTCTATTAACAACCTTTTAAATTCACTTAGATCTTCTCAAAACCACCTTACTTGAAGAGCCTTAGCCTTTATCAATTCAAAACAATAGAAAAAAAAGCTTAGAGATGTTGTACAGACCAAAAAAGACTAAAAAATCAAAGAGGAAATGGTATTTCAGAAAAACTAGGTGCTCTTTATTTCAAAATTGGCTACAAGATACCAAAAGCTTCATTTTCCTTGCCTTCCCCATTCTTTATATTTATGTTTACATTAGTTATGCAACTACCTCTTCATTTCCCAATTGACTAGACCTTCTATTTTCCCACTTGACTCTTCATATTCTTGCATCTTTTTGCATCTTTTCCAATTTTACAACTTTGCAATTTTTAAAAGTGTTGCATGCTTCATCATTTTGACCACCTAGAGACCTACCAAAGACTCAATTAAATTGTAAATGACCTTCACATGACCTTTTCACATTGTTTTATATTTGAAAGTTCATTTTTATAAAGTTGCCTATTGAAGGAATTTAGTGAACAAGGTGCTCTTACACCATACAACCAGCCTAAAGAAAATTTCCAAGTCCCTATGGAAACATGTTGTTGTAGTTCATTCTGCTTCTCCACATGTCTTGAACTACTTCCTCTTTCTTTCTCTTGAATCTTTCTCTTATCTTTGTCTTGGCTCCATCCTTTGCTTTCATCTTTGTCTTCATCTCTGACTTCTCTTGTCTTCACTTATATTTTCTTTGTCTTTTTCCATCTCTCTCTCTTCCTATTAGGTTCACAATCACTCTTCTCATTCAAAATGACACAAGACTGTCCTTTCATAACTCTCAACTTTCCACTAACTCTCTTTCTCAACCAAAGGACATAGGAATGTCCTTCCACATTGCTTTTGTAAGCAATCTTTCCCCTTTTTCCACAATTCATCTTTGACCTTCTCTGACCAATCATCCTTTCATCTACTCCCATTAGTGGAGTACTCTTAAACTAACTTTAAACTCTTCAAATGGCTGCAAACCCAAGTGCTTCTTCATAAAAGTATCCACCTCTCTCACTCCCTCACCACACAACTTCAACAAACCATCCATCTTACCCAACAGTAGACCCTAGAAGATTCCTCGCTCTTTGGATGCATCTTCTCCCCAACTTAATCTCCATTGGAGGATGGTGAACATAGAACTCAACTTGTTTACCAACACACAACTTCTTAGAACTCTTCCTCTCTACAGCTTAGATGGATCAAGCACCTGCAACCAACCAACAACTCAACAACAACTTAACCAATCAGATCAGCTAGCTCTGATACCAATTTATGTAGAGCATCTACCAAAATCAACAAACCATCAAGGGTACTTTAGACCCTAATCAAAACATGAGAAGATCCACAAACCATTCACCAAATTCACATAATATCTTAACAACATCTCTTCACTTTCACTTGAAATTTTCTTTGCTACAAAGTATCAAGTACTCAAAACTTGACTCCAAACCATTATCATCCTCAAAAAAATCTCAAGCATCATCATTTCAATAGGAATAAAGCATAGACATGATTAAAGAAACTTTGAATCCATCATTCATTCAACATGCACCAATTTACCCTTCAATGCAACTTTCTCCTCAAGGAAAAATGACAACAAACCAACCATTCATGCCTCTAATCTCTTACCAAACTTCCAAGACTCTATAATAATCATGTTTTTGATTGAAATAAACCAATATATGCACTTACTAAGCACTGGTCCATCAGACTCACTATCTCTTACCATCATGAAACCACTTTGTGCCTAGGGTTTACATTGCTCAACCACCAAAACCAACAAGATTTGTCTCTAGACTATTCCCAAGCCATTGATACATCTTTGACATCATTATTTAAGCAGTTTCAAAACAAAATCAATCATTTATTATTGTCATATGGCTTTATTGTTAGCATATGTCTTGGGGAGATTATTGGTATGGCTTCTAGTGTTGTCATTGATGGCAACACTTAGTGAAAAATGACTAAGTGTCAAAACCAAAGATACACTGCCAAACTCCAAAATTTCAAAAAACTGCTCCCCCTTAGGATGTCAAGGCTTTTTTCACTACATTCTCTCCCCCTTTGACATCAATGAAAAAACTTTACTACTTTCTCTCCCCTTTTTCTAGTATTCTTACTACACTTCTTCCTTTTTTGCTAAAACAAGATTTTATTGTTATTGTCAGACTATTATTTTCTGATGTTTGGTTGATGATCTGAATGAGGGATTCTGGAATTGTAATTGCTTCTTCCAACTTATCTCCTTTCCTTAGGACTTCAATCAACTGCTCCAATCTACATTCAGTTTGATCCTTTACTTTCCAAAAAGTTTCCACAAGAGTGTTTCTGGCAAAGTGAATCTTTGCGTGCTCAACCTACAACTCATGATTTTTTTTCTTTACTGCTCCATCCTAGTCCTGAAACATATTGTAGTCCTGACCAATTTTATTCAATTCACTTTCAATTTTCTCTAGCTTGAATTTATAATTTCTGACAACATGAGGCCAATGTAGACAATGATTGTAGATGTTATTAGTTGAATTGATGCACTACCTCAACACATTCATTTTCCTTTTTAGTTTTGTAAGGGATAGCCTGAACTGCTCCTTCAAATGTAAGATTATTTCCTCCTATTTCTTATCATGAGAGTTAGAGGCCACAACTTCCCTAATACACTCAATCAAATCTTCAGGAAATACATTCTACAAACTTTCCAATTCAATGTTATTTTGAATTTAAAGTATCTGCCTAGAGTACTCTCAATCAAATCCTACTCATATGAGTGTTGATCTAACCAAATGTCAACAATCTTTTGCATTCCATCTATCTCCTAAACTATCTTTTGTATCATTTTTTTGAATAAAGTGCCTTCTTCTTCATTTCCTTCAGCCATTATTTCATCTGATTCAACTGATTCTAGTTCATCTCTTAGGGTGTATTCATCAAAGTCTTCATCAAGTATGTCCACAATTATCTATTCTTTTCCTTTTGATTTTTTTGTTTGGGATCCTTGTGTTCAGATCTGGAGCTTTCTTCCTTCTCATATCCAAGACCTCGCTTACCATTTGCATCCTTTTATCTTTTATTCATTTTTCACTAAGTGTTGCCATCAATGCCAAAGGGGGAGATTGTTAGCATATGGCTTGATTGTTGGAATATGGTTCAGGGAGATTATTGGTATGGCTTCTAGTGTTTTAATTGATGGCAACTGAAGTCACTATTGTGGTCCATAGATCTCCACAGATCTGAACCTGGTCATACTGATAGTTAAAGTTAAGTATAGTCTATTACAGACAGAGAACATGAAGAACAAGGTATTTAGTTAGTATGTCAATCTGTATGCTTCACCAAATCATCATCTTGTGTTGTGGATCCCTAGGATAGGTTGTTAAGCATGTATGTTACCTTATTGGTAAGTTTTGTGATGTTGCATTAATCGGTGTATGAGTAAGGAGATCCGACATAATGATTTTTTTATTATTTTCTCATGGTCACCGACCTAGTCAATGTAGTGTGTCGTAGATGTATAAGGGATGATTGTTTAAATTTTTCTATGTTCGATAATTTTATTTTGGGTCCCAACTATGTCATGGTCGACTTGTATGGGTACACATTATAAATTGTTCATGATTTGAGCCAACATGTGGAGAATATTATATTTTGTGTGAAGCCGACATATAGTAATTAAATTCTTGCTAGTGGATATATATATGAGATTGGTAATTCATTTTGGGTAAGGAAAAATCAAGTGTACGAATGTGTGAAGAGTAGAACAGATGTGTGTGCGAGTATTAGAAGGGTGATTAAGCGATCTATGAACAGTTTCATAAGGGAAGAAAAAATAGAGAAGAGTAGAGCAGAGCAGAGTAGAAATACAAAATCAGTCAGAAGGGTTGAAGATCATCTATTGAGCTTCATTGGAATTGAATCTAGGAATTTGGAGATGCTATCCTCTCAGTTCAACATTTTTTTGTAATCAAAAACATTTTGTAAGGCAGTGAGCCTTTCTTATTTTGAGTAGTGAGCTCTAGGTAGTGTGCCTAAATGCATTTGCATTCCCTTGTGTTCATACTTTTAACAGAGTATAAATTGTGGATTAATCTCCACCGGGGTTTTTCCCCTAACATGGTTTCCACATAAAAATATTGGTGTTATAGTGCTTTGATTATCTTGTTCATGTGCTTGCATCTTTATTTTTGTTTATGTGCTATAAATGGTTTAAGGTTTGGATTTAAAGTTTAGATTTTTTGAACACTGACTCACCCCCCCTCTTAGTGTTCCTTGAGTGCAACAATTATATCACTATTTGTACAAAATCACATCTCCTTATAGTCAAACCATAGAATTACTAGTAGTATTGCAACATGCCCTAAATGGGTATATCTCACAAAACACGTTGAAAATCCAAAATCTAAACACATCTTTAGGAACCCATTTCAGCCTACCTTAACATACTTCAAGAGAAATTTCACTTATTTTGGAAAATATATGAGATCCAATAGACTGTCTTCTGGTAAATGCATCGAATTAGGTCAAATTTACAAAGGCAGTGTTCTTAAATCACCACCAAAACACCATGTGACTCTGAACAGTCTTGAACCAAGTCACAAAACTCTAGATTTAACCACTTTTAAGGACTAAAAGTCCCAATTAAGTATTAAACAACAAAACCCTTGTTTGTAGGCTTAATAATGCTTAAAAGAGTGAGGGTTTATTGAAAAAGAATAATTCAAACCTCATACTACCCTGCCACTACTCCAAACATGTTGGATTATGACTTTCCAAGCTTAATCTACCATCACTAAGCCTTTACACATGTTGTTTCACCATTACTATGCTTGTAACCATCAATTTTCAAGGGAAAAACACTGAATTTCTATCAAAGATAGCACCAAAACCTAGCACCTTAACTTCCCATACACCTGCACACATTGAAAAACTAAAAAGAAACCTAAAACATCTCATTCCATGGATCTAACTAACCTTCATCAATGGAATGGTGGTACAAAACATAAAAGACTCTCAAAACCCATGTATAAGGTGTTACAACCTGTGTTAGGAAATAATTTTGTTAACAACCTTTTAAATTCACTTATATCTTCTCAAAAATACCTTACTTGAAGAGCCTTCACCTTTATCACTTCAAAACAATAGAAAAAAAAGCTTAGAGATGTTGTACAAACCCAAAAATATTGAAAAAACATAGAGGAAACGTTATTTCAGAAAAATAGGGTGCTCTTTAGTTCAAAATTGGTTACAAGACACCAAAATCTACCTTTTCCTCACCTTCTTCATGCTTTATACTGATGTTTACATTAGTTATGCAATTTCCTCTTCATTTCCCAATCGACTAGACCTTCTATTTTCCCACTTGACTCTTCATATTCTTTTTTTTTTTTGCATTTTTCCCAATTTTACAACTTTGCAATTTTTGCAAGTTCTGCATTTTTCATAATTTTGACCACCTAGATACCTACCAAGGACTCAATTACATTGTAAATGACCTCCACATGACCTTTTCACATTGTTTTATATTTGAAAATTCATTTTTAACAAATTTTCCTATTAAAGACATTCAATGAACAAGGTGCTCCTACACCAAAATTGCATGTAAATAAAAAGTATTTTAACCATTTTAATCCTAACAAGCACTACTGAATTCAATTGAGCAATTTGAGCATCCTAAAAGAATTCAAGATTAGTCAGGAGTAGAGTTATCAAGATTATTGTAGCATTTGATTATTTGAGCATTATATCATATGTTATGTGAGTTTGTGCTCATGCTTACATGCATTTTGTTTATGTGAACTAACCCTTGTAGGTGATCAAATAAAATAAAATGAAGAAACAATTGATCCTTGAAGGTGATGAGTATGACTTGATTCCATCTATGACTTGATTCCATCAAGGATATTAGATCTAAGTGGTGAGTTTCAAAAAGTTTTTCAATTCATTACTTATTTATCAATAGCCTTTATCCATCCAACCAAGGATATGCTATCTTTCAATCATAATTTTCCATCAAGTGGAGGTAGAAATACCAACACAAGGTTTTACTTAAGCAAGCCCCTATATGACACAACCCTTTCACTCTTCTCATGTGTGTAGGTTGCAAATATAAAGTGATTTGAAGGAAGATTAAAGGATACATGTTCATTCATGCACTCTAATCCTATAAGTTGTCAAGACATGGAATTTCAATTTTCTCACCAACTAGCAAAGTTACAACAACAATTCCATAAAGATAAAAGCTTAAAACTAGAGACCTTGATCCTACATTTTCATTTTTTTTAATAGCACAGTCTAACTAGATCTACACTAGATTTAAATCACAGGTTCCTCTATGTCTTCCCTCTACATTTTTGGATCCAAATTTTGTCTTTCTATAATATATATATAAGAATTTGTAATAGACCATTAAATTATTATATTTTTCATAATTAGATCAATTCATTTTAGAAATGATTCATCATCATCATGTCATAACCAACACCAAATACATCTTACATCACACCAAAAAAATATTGGATTAAATCTCTTATCCACCATTCTCGCTCTCTCGTATAGTGTTGTATCCAAGTGGCCCTTGAGATAATCTTTAATCCAATCCAAAATAATTGGGAAGATGGTCTTAGATCCATTTCACAATAAATTTTTTTGGTGAACTTTCCTATTTCAAACAATTTAGAATAGGTTCTAAAATCTAGAGTTACTATTTTCCAAGACTGAATTAGATCTTAAAGTGTTTGCATTCATCATTTGCATTATCATACAAACCATTGAAAGAGTAAAAAATTGCATTACATTTTGCATCTAGGGTTAAATTTATTCATTTCAAAATAAGATTAGTTCACATTTGCATTGATAAATTTTTATTATGAATGAAATCAACTTTTAAAGTATTCGCAACATTCATTTAGGCATTTGCATATAGTAAAAAGGTGAAAAATTGCTTGGATATTAAATTGTAAAAATCATAAAATATTTAAATTTTAAAATTTTACAAGTTAAGATCAATCAAATTATGTTCTTTGCATTCTGAAAATTACATTTCCAAATTACATTCATCATTAAAGATTTTGAAAATTGCTGCATAATTACATTTCATAGTGCAAAATCACAAATCTATTAAATTTTGGACAATTAAATCTACTGTCAAACCTACACAGTCATAGAGTAGGGAGCTTAAACACTATAGAATGCACGCAAATTTTAAAATTATCCAAAATACCTTATTAGTCTATGGTGTACCATGCACTTGACCAAGCTATATTTGCTTAGATATTTTTGGACAGTAATATTTTAGGGGTTTTATCTAGATCCGCTTTCATTTTTTTTGTTTTCTACACTATAGCAGTCTATATCCTACTACATATATATTTATTAAACATAAAATTATCATAATGTATAAATGCTTTAGAAAAAAAATCCTCTTTGAAATCTTTAGTTGATGTTTCATGATGTGTGTTTGGAAAAAAATCTATCTCAAATGATGAAACTCATGTTTCTTCATCTCTCAATATATATCTTCTTAATGAGGATATCTTGAGGCAAGATAAATGAATGATGAATGAATTTGTAAACAACACAATACCTAATCTTAAAAATAATGTAGTCCTTTATCCTTCGACATCATGGCTTACTCATCCATATCAACAATCAACAACACCTACCATACCTCCACTTGACATGTTTTCCACCTCATGTAGAGAAAGTTCTTTACAATTTATACCCCAACCTATGCGAATGAACTCACCTATTAATGATAACCACGATGAGCCCATGCCTCCAGGTGATCCCCTATCCTATGAAAACAAAGTGAGTAACACACTCATTAGTTTAGAAAAATATTGTGGACAAGGATTCAAAATTCTTTCTAAACAAGGATGTTACATAAAGAATGAGCATGAAATTCTTACCCTCTTGTAACAAAAAACATTTGAAGATACAAAATGAATAGGATAACAAGGTCATCTAAGTTTGCATAAAACATTTACTCCATCCTCAAAACCACATAAACCTCATAGACCCATTAGAAGAGGCCTATTACCCGCTCCACATCCTTTTTTTTGAAACTGAGTGTACCTCCTAAACACTCTTGCAATTGGAGTTCATTAAACTACCCTTATTCATGAAAGAAGAGACACTCAAGGCAAGAATAAACTACATCCTTTTATGTGTACTATAGATATTTTTGTCATAATATTGTTGAATGTTATAATTTAAAGAACATATTAGCTAGCCTAGATCCTTGTAAAGATGACTAAGATAAGATGATAGACTAAAATAGCTATGGATTTTCTCCTTTCTATGTGGTAGTTGTAGTATCATTAAATACTCATTACAATGCATGGGGGCAGAAGGTATTGTGTGCAATCATATTCTATCATTAAGGAGAAAGGCAATACAATCCATATAGACTTCTTTCACCCTTACACTTGAAGGACAACTGTAGTTAGCCGCATATAAGGCACATTCCTTTAAACAAGGGATCCTTCATCTTCTCTTTATCTCCTTAAAATATTAGGGTAGAAAGCTCACTAACATTTTAAGGGAGGTCCATATTATCATGGATATTATAATTATCAAGTAAAATGGCCCATTTTAGTTGTGATATTATACATCCTTTCAAAAAAATTCCTTGTTTCTTCCATTGTGTTATCATTAGTAGTAATATCATATAGATGTTCACTAAAATGTAGACCTCTTCATATATGTTAGGACCCCTTTTATGATGGTATTAATTATGATACCCCCTAAAAGTGTGACCTTTCATGAAATGTTATGTCCCCTTGTTGTAGTACTATGTTGGGTACTCCCTAGGGTGTGACCCTTCATTCAATGATTCATACCCTATTGGTAGTGGTGTCATGTGTGATACTCCTTAAGGTGTGACTTTCCATGTATTGAGTAGTGTCCTTTAACATATTTGATATATTGATATACACTCTTGGTGGTGGTTTTATTTATAATTCCCCCTAAGGTATGGCCTTTTTATGTTCATTCCTTGTGACATTAAACTTTGTACATATTTTAAGGTGATTTTTGTCTCTAGTGACATCAAATAGTCGACTATGACATTAAATTATATACCCACTGAGGTTATTTTCATCCCTTGTGATGTTAAATGGTCCCTTGTGATGCAAAACTTCATGTGTTCCATGAGGCATAACTTGCAAAATAGTCCATGTATTTGGAATAACATAGCTTCCTGGTTTATGAAATTGAGCACTTTTTAACATGGCCACCTAGCATAACACAACTTGATTTCTAGTGAAACCATCTGTTTCATGAGATACCTAGCATAACGTAGCTTGCTAGCCTTGTGGAACCCATCATATTGCATGGACACCTAGCATAACACAACCTTCTAGCCAGTGGATCTATGTAGCTCATGAGTGACTTAGCATAGCACAACTTGTTAGTCCTCGTGAGAGAAATCTCTTGCCTAACACCATATTTGAGAGATGCATATTCGAGAGATTCCATTTAGTATTTGAGATAAATTTAAAGACTATGGTCTCTTTGTCTTACCAACTTGAACCCTTTTATTGCTAACCTTGTGTGTTTTTGTTTTTCTTTAAATCATGTTTAGTATTTTTTTCGTGTAATTTATGCATTATGTTATGTGTAGTGTCTTTGTCATGCATGCTTTGTGATGTCATGCTACAATTCACTTTGCGTGCATGTTATTTTTTCCTCATGTTGTCTTGTCATATGATCTTGAATCTTAGGGGCTACTACATCCCATATATTTGATGTCATCCTATCTCTTCAATATTTGGATATTTGAATCCCTCTTGACATATTCTTACATTAGTGTGAGTCTAAGCATAATTTTATACTCTCATTACAGTGAGGGCTAAATGTAGTGTCAAAAATTGTCACTCTTGACAATTTCACACTAGGTTTTAACTCCGGCCTACTTTGTGCTTGGACCTATTATGCATTAATTTCCCTTTTTATAAGAATTATTGGAAAATCAAACATATGAAATAAAACTATGCATTTAATATTTTTCTTCCAACACTTTTGATTGCAAAAAGGAAAGAAACTAGTATAGGGTGCATGACACCCTGGACCAACATTTTTGGCTCTAAATTTAAATATGTCAATATTAGTAATTTACTATTTTAATTTTTGATTTTAAATTTTCGCTATTAGTATTATATTTTTGGGAAATTATAAGAATTGCATATAAATACAAATAATTTTCACCATTTGAATTGTAACAAGCACTATTGAATTCAATTGAGCAATTTGAGCATTATAAAAAGAATCCAATAGAAAACAAGAGTAGAATTATCAATATTATTGCAACATTTCATCATTCGAGCATCATGTCATATTTTATGTGAGTTTTTGTGCATGTTTACATGCATTTAGTTTATGTGAAGTAAACCTTGTAGGTGAACAAATCAAATCCAATCAAGCAACAATTGATCCTTGAAGGTGATGAGTGTGACTTAAATCTATCAAGGAGATCAAATCTAAGTCGTGAGTTTTAGCAAGGCTACCAATTCATTACTTTTTATTATTAGCCTCTATCCAACCAAGGATAAAATCTTTTTTAATTATAATTTTCCATTATGGAGGTAGAAATACCAACATGGGATTTGACTTAGGCAGGCCCCTATATGGAACAACCCTTACTCTCTTCTCATCTGTGCAGGATGCAGATCTAAAGTGAGTTGAAGGAATAGTTAAGGACACTTGTTCCTTCATGCAATCTAATCCTACAAGTTTTCAAGACACAAAAATATAACTTCCTCACCAACTGACAAAGTTTAAATAATAATTCCCAAAAGACAAAATCTATAGACCGGGGACCTCAAGCCTACATTTTTAGTTTTTAGAAAAAATGAGGGTAGTCTAGGGTGTCTTACTAGACTAGCCAAATCTACAAAAAATTTAAATCCCAAGTTCCTTTATGTATACCCTCTATAATTCTACATCTAAATTTTATCTTTTTATAATCAATTAATCAAAATTTGTAATAGACTGTTGCATTCTTATAGTTTTCATAATTAGATCATTCCATTTTATAAATTAGTCATCATCATCATACCATAACCAACACCAAATACATCTTACATCATAACAAAAACTACTAGATTAAAGCTACGGTCCACTATTTTGGCTCTCTTGAATAGGTTTATACCCAGGTGGCCCTTGAGATCATCTTTAATCCAATCCAAAGCAATTGGGAAGAGGGTCTTAAATTATTTTCCCAATCCAACACCTTGCTTCTAATAATTTTCTTATTATCAAAATCCCATAATCGATAAACAAATTCATCTATGCATATCCAACGAAAGTACATTTTTTAGATTTAGCTTCTAGCTTGGTTCTATTTGCAATAGCAACATGTGCAACAGATTCACAAATAAAGTTTTTTAGAAAACAATAACTCACCTTACCTTTACATGTTTCCTTTGTAATACCACAACCCAAAGAAACTAAAGGTCCCTTATTAATTAAATAAACAATAAGATGTACAACCTCTACCCAGAAATGTAAAGGCATCCCAACATGTAATATCTTGCTTCCTACATGCTCCATTATTCTTTTGTTCATTCACTCTACCACACCATTTTTCTATAGATTTTGTGGAATCATTTTCTTCCTATAAATTCCATTTTATGAATAGTAGTCTTCAAATTATTTTTTGCAATACTTTTCTATGATATCAATCCTAACACACTTTAACTTCTTACCTATCTCGCTTTCAACCAAGCTTTCCATTTTTCAAAAGTTTCATATACATCTAATTTTTATTTTAGAAAATACACTCATGTTTTCATAGTTGCATCATCAATAAATATGAAAATAATGAGAGCCACCGAGAGAAGATACCTGATTTGGTCCCCACATGTCTATATGCATAGGCTCCAATTTTACATCCTTATTTTGTTTCCCATCTTTAAGAAACCTCGCTCTCTTTTGCTTCCCCTAAAAAACAACTTTCATATAAATCCATATTAATATGTTTTAGACCTGGCAATGACTTATTAGAATGAATGATTCTCATATCTTTCTCACTCATATTTCAAATATTGTGATGCCATAGTGCTATTTTTGTACCCACAACACTTGTTTCAATAATTATTATTGAATCCACAACAACTATTATATTTGTTCCAGCAACAAATTTTCCTACTATATTTTTCTATAACAACTATTTGTAGAAGGAATAATATTACCTATATAAAAATATAGAGTGCCTAATTTAACTCCTTTATCTGTACTATTATATAACCTTTAGTGACCTTCCATTTTTTTTAAAGGAAACTATGTAGTCTTCATCTCCAAGTTTTCCTGTTGAAATTAAATTCCTACTTAGCTTTGGAATGTGTCTTACCTCTTATATAGAAACCAATTATTTCCATTCTAAAATTTTATTTTAATTATTCCTTTTCTGATAATCTGACATGGTTCATTATCACCTAAATATACTAGTCCAAAATCTCCTTGGACAAATCAAGAAAATAATTTTTATGGGGCATAGTGTGAAATAAAGCTCTTGAATCTAGTACCTATAATTCATCAAAATTATCTAGGGAAAGAATTAAAGTATCATCATTATATTTAATTAAAATTTTACTTCTTTTTAATCATCTTATTGTTTTTCTCCCTATTTTCTCTTCTAAGACTAACAATCTTTCTTCGAGTGACCTAGTTTTCCACAATACTAGTAGTCTTTCCTTTCTTTGGATTGAGATATTATATTCCTGGATCCTCCTCATGAATTCCCTTGACCTCTAAGGATTCTTACTCTCTCTTTCAATCTTCCCTTTTCTTCTACATTCAAAAAATTACCCGATGTTGAAGTCTCACCCGTGCTTTTCCTTTGAATCTTCTTTCTCAAAATTACATCAAAAACATCACCAAATTTCAATATAGTTGAACCAACAATAAATTTACTTACTTCCATAACTAATTTGTTCCTGGTTTCTAGCAAAAAAACATAAAACTAAGAGAGATAAAACTTTTTCATCAAAACGAATATTTACATAAATTAATTGACTGGTAATTATATTAAATTTATTTAAATAGTCTATTACAAAACCTCCAACTATTTTCATATTAAATAACTATTTCATTAAGAATACCTTAGTTTACCATGGGGGATTTTCATATAATTTTTCTAGTGTTTGCATCAATCCATCTGTTATCTTCACTTTGGATATGTCAAATTCTACAAAAGGTGTCAAGAAAAACCAAATACTTTTTAGTGTGATTCCATCCAAAATTGTGCATTCTTCATCTATCATCATCGGTGGTTTCTTTGCTTTTCCTTGCAATGGGTAGTACAAAACCTTTTGATGAGGGTAATCCTCCATCCACATTTTCTATAACTAATAACTCTAACCACTAAACTTTTTAACCTCTAACTTCCCTTCTTGAAACATTTCTCCCACTCAACTATGAAATGCTTCTACCAAATGATGAAACAACACTACTCTAATACCAATTGTTGGGATTTACCAATAATATAGAGCAATAAAATAAATCAAATATAAAAATTATAATTACAAAATTAATGAAAAAATAAATTCACAGAGATAAAAAATTTAAAATGGTTCACCCAATGTGGGTGATGTCCATAGAACAACTATCAAATTTATTAATATCCAATAAAATAATTTACATAAACTTGTAGCAATATACACAGTTGCATGCAATTTAAAATTTTCTTCACATTTTTTATCTTTACAATACTCCTTTTGCTACATGCCCGTTTACAAAATGTGATCCATAAAATCACAATTTTTTTAATGTTCTTTCCTAATGCAATCCACTAATCTTCAATCTACATGCTACTGTGTATTTTTTCATCTTCACACTATGAAACTTCAACTTTTATTTTCAGCAATAAGATATTTAATTTTAGTAGTTATTAAATTAATTTTTCAACTAAAATTTCTTGTAAATTTCTTTATTAAAGTATACCAAATTCTTTTTTGTGAGACCACTACCCCTAAGTCCCCAATCCCTTACTAAGGATATGGTCCTCTTGGACCCTGCAAGAGGGGATACACCCCCTTGTACTCTCTCATTAATTAGTTTAGGGGGAAAAAGTGGTTGTAAATAATGTCTTGTACCTAGTTAATTCATTACTAGGGGACTTATTTACACGTTAAGTTTACTTAGGTCCTAGGAAGGAACCTTTCTAGAAGGTTTTATTTTTCATTAGTTGTTATCTTATCTTTTGACTTGTAACATATGTGAACCTAGGTAGTTGTGATAAGTTGTCTCATGTCATATGATTAAGACAATATTCATAATCCTATGACATCTTGTATCTCACCTTGGCTATAAAACCAAGGGGTCTCTACTACATTGTACAACATATCAATTGAATCATATTTGCATATGCATATTCTCTCTCTTGTTCTTTCCATTTGACCTCAAGATCATGGCAGCCATAGCCAATTCTAACATGGTATCAGAGTGGGTTGGGTGCCATTGGATAGTATTTTTCTAAAGAGAGATGGTAAATCTTGAAAAGTTGAGTATGCTCTTCTCTTGCATTGTATGATGATCTGGAGAATTAGAAAAGATTGATATAAATACTAGATTTGGGGGTTCCATTTTTGGCTCTTTATTACATGTTCAAATCAGAGCTTTCTGGTGCAAATCTAAGCTCACCATTGCATATGGAAGGTTGGAGAAAGACTATTTTTCCTTTTTTTTTTGTCCAGATCATACATATGAGGCCAAATCTATGAGGGTTTGAAGCTAAAGAGTGGTTGCCAGATCCAGAAGGTAGCTATGTTTTTGGAGCATTTTGGGTCAAATCCAACCCTACCATCACATCTAGAAGGGCCAAAACCCCTAAGATCAACTGTCAATTTGTTGAATTTAGAGCAGTTGTCTACTGAGGCAAAAAAAATTGCCTGAAGAGCCATACGACCCCCAAGTCATCATAATTGCAATGATGGTATGAATTTTTCAAAAAACAATTTTAAATCCATTGGAATTTTTTTGAATTTTTTATAGAAAAATTCATTTGTATTGATTAAATATTATTGCCAATATATTGTATTGAAAAATCAAATAAAACAAAGAAAAAAAAATCTTTTTTGTGGAGGTTATTGTTTGCAAGTCATACCTTGCTTGCGTAGGGTACCATGTACCCTTGGTAGGATACTCTAAACCCTAGAAGATTCCATGTGGCAAGAGGCCACTAGCCGTGTCCATCAAGGTCACCCGCTGGCTAACTTTCAAAACCAACAATAACATTTAAATAACCGACATTCAATTCAAATTCCAGTGGTCATTATTTCAATCTAGTGCTTCAATATTTAAATCAAAAGTATTTATTTCATTTAGTCGGTTAACAACAAAAAAAAATAGCGAGTCAAATCAAACCAGTAGTACCCAGCAAGATTCCCCAACATGAATGAAATATTTCAATTCTATTGAAGATTTTGCCAAAGATGTTGTCAGCCAACATATTCAATTTGCATGGTGAATATTCTTTTTGACGGGTGCCAAGCCATCAAAGTTAAGCTCACTGTATGTTGATGTCAACACCATGTCAGCATTTTCTATAAAAAAAATCCCCCCCTCACCAATGGAGTTTTTTTTTTTTGCAATCCAACTTTGAAGGATCATAACTTGCTCATTTTGACTCCTTTTTTCAATTTTTTTTTAATTTGGGCTAATTTTTTGGTGCTCTTCATAATGGTGAAATCAGTTTTTGGTTTTAGTGCATGGTTTTTTCATAATTTGTAGATTCTCACAGGTGTTGCTACTTCGTCCTCGTTTTGGGAACTTCGGGAGCTCACATCTTCCTCCTACAGTAACATATTTGGGTGCAGTTTTTTTTTAAGTGTATAATTTTTTGTGTACTTTTCAGTGGTATGATTAGATTTATCTCATTTTGTACCAAAAATTGCACTTGATTCTATGGCCTATTTTGGCATCTATAAGCACTAAGATCAAGTCTATCTTGTTGTTTTTGGCATCTAGCAACTATAAAAACACTAAAAATAAAGTGCCAAATTAGATATTGCTTGGGGGGTTTCTTGATTGAGTGATTTGGGGGGGTCTCTTGGTGCATTCTTTTGATCTATTTGCTTGTGCTCTCTCATTTTCATGGATCATTCTATGGTTCCTTTGCTCACATCATATAAATATTCAATATGGCATCAAAATGCATGGAGTACTCTAATGACTGAAGGTCACTCTCTTCATGTTGAAAATAAGGTACCTAAACCTACAGATGCAGATGAAAAGATAAAATCGATGATTAAACATACCAAAGCTCTTGGATTTCTTCGTAGACTAGTTTCTCAAGATTTTTATTTCAAATTGAATCATGTAAAAATTCTCATGAAGCTTGGGACAAATTGAGAACATTGTATGGTACTAGAGATAAAGTAAGAGGCTATCAAATTGATAATGAACTAATGAGCCTTGATGCTAAAAACTTTGACAACATCCAAGAGTACATCACTAAGGTTAGTGATCTAAGAGAGGAATGTAATGCATGTGGAATTGATAAGAAGGATATTCAGTTGATCTACAATACAATGAACAAAATTGGTCCTGATTATGCTTCTTTTGTTTCTAGCTTTCATACTCATAGATTATGATGCAGGAGCATCCAATGGTGTAAGGGCAATCTTACATCACCCAAAAATATTGTATTTTATTTTTTTTGTAGTTTCCTTAGTTGTCTTGGGTCCCATGGTGACTCATGCAGTATTTGGGATAGCTAAAATTTTGAAACAACAAGAAATAGTCACCTACTATTTTTTGTAAGTCAGCCTATTTGATTTGTATGGACATGAAAATTGACCCTAAGGAGTGAAATCAGAAAATAAGATTTTTGGTGAAAGAATCATCTCAAAATCCTATACCTTTTGGAAGATATTAAATTTTCATCTAAGGGAATTTCGCTAATGAAATTTAAAACTAAAAAGTTGAGGCCCTTCGGAGCCCCGAAATAGGGTGAAAAATCTTCAATCTTTTAAATTTGGTGAAACACAATTGTAGATCTCTTCACAAGATTTCAAACAATATATTATAATTGAAAATCTAGCGGTCAAATCAAAAGTTATGGCGTCGAGAAGCTACCCCACTAAAAAGTGAATTTAACTAAAAAATCTTCCTAGGTAGGAAATCAAATGGTGGGACTTTTGGTGCCAAAACAAAAGGGAAAGTACACTTTCTAGAACATTCTAGGGTGGTTATTGGGTAAAATAAAAGGGTTAAGAGGGGGTTGTAGAAGGTGGCTCCATTAGTGTAGATTGCATATCCAAATAATATATTTTCTTTGAGAGTTGATTTTGTTGTAATGAATTAAGCCCATGAGGCCATAACATTGTAATTTCTGAATCTATAATATCATTTTCTGAAAATAAATGAAAGTGAGTTATTTTATGTCTCACATCTTTTGTGTTGGTATCTATTGTTGTGTTTTGTGTGTTTTTCGGGTGGTGTAGCCCTCATCAAGTGGTATCAGAGTAGATTTTCTTGAGTGTGTAAATAGATTGCCGAGCATGAGGCAGTTTGCACTAGGACTTGTGGTTGTGGGTTTTAAGACAAGTTCAAGCACTACAAGAGGAACTGCGTCAAGCGTTTGACCCAAAGAAGAGATGAAAGTGAAGATGAAATTAAAAATGAGGAACAACTTGAAGAAGAATAAGATGCAGCAGATCTAGAACAAGTTAGATTATTTAAGGCCATCTCTAAGATTGTGAAAAGGCCAAAGATTGATGTTTCTACATTTTCTAGTAATCTTAACCCAAAAGAGTTGATTGATTGGATCAACGATATGGAGGATTACTTTGAGTATGAGGAGGTGGAAGATCTTGAGAGGGTCAAATTTGCAAAGACCAAGCTAAAGGGTCATGCGAATATTTTGTGCAAAGAGGTAAAAATAGAAAGAAATCGAAAAGGAAAAGAGAAAATAGACAAATGGGACTATATGGTGGACAAATTAAAAAGATATCTCATTCTTGTGAACTATGAGCTATATTTTTTGAAGATGTAGGGGTTGAAACAAGCGAAAAAATATTTCAAGGAGTATACGAAAGAATTCTACTGTGTCTTGATTATAACAGGCCATTCTGAAGCCAATAAGAAAATAATTTCTCATTACATAAATGGGTTTAAGTCGAGTATTCAAGAAGAGTTGGGTCTAGTAAGAATGTCTACCATTGAAGATGTGTATCATTTTTCTTTGAAGGTAGAAGAAAAGTTGAATAGAAGGTTTGAAAGAAAACAAAGAGGTGGGGTCATGGTGGAAAGACTAGTGGATGGTCATATGGAGATCAAAATGAAGATCAAAAGAAGGGTGAAGGATCCAGTAGCAGCTAGAAATAGAGAGGAGATAACACCTACCACTTTCGTGATCAAAATAATGGAGACCAAAGAGGAAGAGGAAGATCTAGAAGAGGGTTGGGAAGAGGAGGATTTCGTAGAACCTATTTCCAATGCAGAGAAGGACATAGAGCTTATGAGTGTCCTCAACATCAAGGAAGGAAAAATAGGCGACTTGAGGGTAATGCATGAGTTTCACATGTAGATGAAGATGTCGAGTCTTCACATTCTGAAGATTCAGAAAGATGAGAGGTCCTTGTTACTAGAAGAGCCTTGTTGAATGAGGAGAGAGAACCAACTCAAAGGAAGAATTTGTTTCACACCATATGTAAGTGTGAAGGTAAAGTTTGCAATGTTATTATTAATCGAGGTAGTACTAATAACCTTGTTTCAAAAGAGATGGTTAGTAAGTTGCGATTGGAGAGAAGAAGGCATCTAAATCCATCGATAAGTGCAAGAAGTTGAGTCCACTTCTAGTGGAAGTGTCATTTTTAGAATAGGGACCCTTTTTAAAGTGGGTACTCATTCCAAAATGTTTAAAAATCACAATTCGTGTTTCTCATTTGGATTTAAGCTTAGAAAAGGCATTATAACCCAAACCTTAGCCTTGGACCTACAAGTACAAGGTCATGACAATATCAAGAGAAAAAATTGACTGTAAATATGGTTGATGGGATTTTTTATAGAATTATTTTATAAAATTAGAACCCATTTTAGATGACATAGTGTAGATTCTAAATATGTAATTTTTTTTCAATTGGATTATTTTTTCTATTTTTCAATTAATTTCTAATTAAACAAGCCCATAAACATGAATTATCAGGGATTTTTAGTATTTTAATAAATTTTTATTAAAATAATTTTTTGAAAACCAAATTTTATGAAAATGTACTTTAGAAAATTCTTTTCAATTTGAAAAAAAAAATCAAAAAATGATAGTTTAGGTCATCTTATGCATGACATACACGATGATTTTTCAAAACACCAAATATGGCCAGTAAAAAATTAACAAAAAGAAAAAGTACAAATAAAAAATTACAAAAAAATATAGAAAACATGCTTAAGTGAGTTAAAAATATTTTCCCAAAAGGATTTAGAAAAATATGATTATTTAGGTCAAAGTATGGATGATGTACACGTGCATGGTATAGTATAAAAAAAGTGATTTTTAAACTGTGGTTTTTAGAAACTCTCTTTGAAAATCAATTTGTATCATCTGGGTATTAAAATAAATTACATATTTGGAAACTAGACTCTGAGTACTACATTTTATGAATAGTGAATTTTTTAAGATTCCATCTCTAAGCGCTTCAAATTTTGAAAATCAAGGAAAACACTTCCACTTTTTGGCCAAAAAGTGAACTCAACTTCTTGCCAACATTGCCATACTAAATTGCTTGGTTGCAAAAGGACCATAAATATTTGGTAAATGAACAATGTTTGGTAAAGTTCAATATTGGAAATTACCATGATGAGGTATTGTGTGATATTATGCCTATGGATGTTTGTCATATGTTGTTAAGTAGACCATGGTAGTTTGATCAGTGAGCAGTGCATGATGGACATGCTAACACCTATTCCTTAACAAAGGATGGTGTTCGCCATAAGTTGAAACCCTTGAGGGAGGCAGATGAAAATGTATGTTGTAATGCAAGAATTTGTTTGGTTGATGGAAGAAAATTCCTAGAAGGTATGAGGCATGAGCATATGTGTTTTGCATTGATCCATAGAGTTGATAAAGAAGATATTAGTGAGATACCTGTAGAGGTTTCAAATTTGTTGAATGAGTTTCAAGATATTATTTCTAATAATGTACTTGAAGGTTTTCCTCTAATAAGAAAGATTAGTCATCAGATGGACCTGATTCTTGGAGCCAGTTTTCCAAATAAGGCATCCCATCATATCACTCCAACAAAGAGTGAAGAGTTGAATAGAAAAGTGCAAGAGTTGTTGCAAAATGGATTGATCAGAGAGATTTTGAGTCCATGTTCAGTACCTACAGTACTAGCACCAAAGAAGGATGGGGAATAGCAGATGTGTACATATTCTAGAGCCATCAACAAGATCACCATCAAGTATAGATTTCCCTTGCCAAGGATGGATGTCATCATGGATTGGTTGAGCGGAGATGAATACTTCATGAAGATAGATCTGAAGAGTGGTTATCACCAGATTCAAATTAGAGAATGAGATGAATGGAAGATAGCCTTCAAGACCAAGGATGGATTGTACGAGTGGTTAGTCATGCCCTTTGGGCTAACCAATGCACCAAGCACCTTCATGCAGCTCATGAATGAGGTACTGAAAGAGTTTTTGGGTAAATTTGTCATTGTTTATTTGGATGACATTTTAATTTTTAGCAAGATATTGGAGGAGCATTTGATGCATATCAAAAAGGTTTTTGAGAAGCTCAGAGTGGAGAAGATCAATTTGAAGAAGTGCAGTTTTGTGAAAAGAGAGTTGGTATACTTGGGATTTGTTGTCTCGGTAGAAGGTCTTAAGATGGACCCAAAGAAGGTAAAAGTTATCATTGAATGTCCTACACCAAGGAGTTCTACTGAGGTGAGATATTTTTATGGTTTTGCTAGTTTTTATAGAAATTTTAACAAAGGTTTTATTAGTATTTATGCACCTCTAACAAAAACAATGAGGGGATAGAAAAGAGTTTAAGTGGACTACATGAGCAGCAAAAAGTTCTGATATGTTGAAGAATAAATTTATGGAGCAACCTGTTTTGGCACTTCCAAATTTCAACAAGGTATTTTAGGTAGATTGTGATGCTAGCAGTAGTGCCATTGGAGCTGTTTTGAGTCAAGAAGGTAATTCTATTGTCTATTTTAGTGAGAATTTGAATTATGCTAAAAATAAATATTTTGTCTATGATCAAAAAATTTATGCTATCGTTCAAGCTTTGAAGAAATGGAGACACTATATGTTGCTAAAATAAAAAAAATTATATATTGATCACTAGGCTCTGTAGTATCTCAATAGTCAAGGAAAGTTAAATCAAAGAAACTTAAAATGGGTTGAGTTTTTGCAGAGTTATACTTTTATTTTGAAGCATAGGAGTGGAAGGTCAAACAAAGTTACAGATGCCTTGAGTAGAAGGAAAAATTTGTTGATAGAGGTGAAGATAGAGGTTGTTGGGTTCAATGAACTTAAGAGTGTGTATCCTAAAGATCCAGACTTTGAAGAAGCTTGGAAGGATTGTTTGGAACTTGTTATATTGGATAGGACAAAATGGTTGGATTTCCTAATCCAAGATGGGATGTTGTTTAGAGGAATCCAATTGTGCATTCCATAGAGTTATATGAGAGAGAATCTAATCAAGGAGAAGCATAGTAGAGGATTGGCTAAACATTTCAGTTGAGATAAGACCATTTCTCTTGTTAGTGAGAATTATTACTGGCCACAACGACAAAAAGATGTGAATAAGTTTGTAAAAAGTTGTAGAGTATGTTAGATGGTGAAAGGGACAAGTCAGAATACTAGATAGTATCAGTCATTACCTGTACTTAAGGGGGCATGATAGGACATTAGTATGGATTTTGTCCTTGGATTGTCAAGGACATAGAGAGGACATGATTCAATATTTGTGGTGGTGGATATATTTTCAAAGATGGTACATTTCATTCCATGTCATAAGACCAGTGATGTTGTTCATATTGTGAAATTATTTTTTAGAGAGGTGGTGAGACTACATGGTCTACCAAAGATTATAGTTTCAGATAGAGATACCAATTTTGTTAGTTATTTCTGGAGGACATTATGGAAGACGTTGAAGACAAATTTTAAGTTTAGTTATGTGCACCATCTTCAAATATGGGACATTTCATTCCATGTCATAAGACCAGTGATGTTCATATTGTAAAGTTTTTTTTCAGAGAGGTGGTGAGACTACATGGTCTACCAAAGATTATAGTTACAAATAGAGATACCAATTTTGTTGGTTATTTCTGGAGGACATTATGGAAGAAGTTGAAGACAAATTTTAAGTTTAGTTATGTGCACCATCTTCAAAGATGGGAAATTTCATTCCATGTCATAAGACCAGTGATGTTCATATTGCAAAGATATTTTTTAGAGAGGTGGTGAGACTACATGGTCTACCAAAGATTATAGTTTCAGATAGAGATACCAATTTTGTTGGTTATTTCTAGAGGACATTATGGAAGAAGTTGAAGACAAATTTTAAGTTTAGTTATGTGCACCATCCGCAGAATGATGGAAAAATAGAGGTGGTGAATAGTAGTTTGGGTAACTTTCTGAGATGCTTAGTAGGAGATAAACCAAAGGGATGGGATTTGATTTTATCATAGGTAGAATTTTCTTATAACAATTTTGTCAATAGGAGCATTGGTAAATCACCATTACAGATTGTATATGGGATTAGTCCAAGGAATTATTTTGAACTAAAAAAGATGGATAAAAGAGAGAAGATTAGTGTTGAGGTTGAAGATTTTGATGAGAACTTGAAGAATTTGCATGACGAGGTGAAGAAGCATATCAATAAGATGAACTCTCAGTATAAGGCTAAGGAAGATCAAAAAAGGAGGTATAAGGATTTTTAGGTAGGAGATGAAGTCATGGTTCATTTTTGAAAGGATAGGTTCTAGTAGGTACATAAAATAAGTTAAAGATGAAGAAGTTTGCACCATGCAAGATCTTGAAGAAGCATGATTCAAGAAATACATATGAGGTAGAGTTGTTGAGTGAGATTCATGTTTCACCTATGTTTAATATTTCTGATTTGATGGAATATCATGAAGGACTTAAGGAGAATGAAATGACAGAGGCATAGTGGAACATTTCGGAACCTACGTCAGAAAAGGAAGAGATAGAAGAAATTCTAGATAGTTATGTGGGTAGAAGCACAAGAAACAAGAAATATGCAGAGTACTTGGTGAAATGGAGAGGAAGGCCTATTGAAGATTTGTCATGGTTATCTAAAGCTGAGGTTAACCATCTTGGTTTCCCTCTAACACTTGGAAAGTGACAGGGTCACTTTTTGAATTACCTTGGGTGTCTGATGCAAGAACATCTAGTGGTGTAAGAGAAATCTTACATCACCCAAAAATATTATATTTTCATTTGTTTGTAGTTTCCTTAGTTGTCTTGGGTCCCATGGAAACTCATGCAATCTTTGGGATAGCTAGAAGTTTGAAACAACAAGAAATAGTCACTTGCTATTTTTAGTAAGTCAACCTATTTGGGTCGTATGAACACAAAAATTGATCCCAAGGAGTGAAATCCAAAAACTAAGACTTTTGGTGAAACGATCATCTCAAAATCTTGTACCGTTTGGAAGATATTAAATTTTCATCTCAGGGAATTTCATTAATGAAGTTTAAAACTAAAAATTGAGGCCCTTTGGAGCCCCAGAATAGAGTGAAAAATCTCCAATCTTTTAGATTTGGTAGAAACATAAATGTAGATCTCTTTACAAGCTTTCCAATGATATATTACAATTGAAAATATGACAGTCAGATCAAAAGTTATGGCCCTACGAACATACCTCACTAAAAAGTGAATTTCACTAAAATATCTTCCTAGGCAAGAAATCAAATGATGAGACTTTTGGCGCCAAAAAAAAAGTGAAGGTACACTTTCTAGAACATCTAGGATGATTATTGGGTAAAATAAAAGGGTTAAGTGATGCAAAGAATGGGTTTACAATGTTCCAACACACTCAAACAATCACTCTTTCAAACCCCCAGTCATCAATTAATGGGCTTTCCTTCATAAACCGCCATTAATGTTTGTAGTCTTTCAAAAAGGACTTTTTGACCATAACTTTTAGAGAAAACCTAATCTCCAGAAATTAAGGCCCATTTGAAATACCATTTTTTCCATTTTTACACATATCCAAAAATACGGTAGTGTTTCTTTGTACGAAAATGTTCAAAATTTGTATGTCCCCTTTTCTATTAGGCTTAATTGTGCAAGTAGGCTTGGCACTATTTTAATGCACACAAACAAATGATTGAAACTACACAAAAATGAAATTCCTAACTATCTCCAGACCATGGAAGGCATCTACAACATGAAACAATATTCATCCAACCCGAATACATGAGATTACGTCAGGGTTTCAATAGAAAGTTGCCATTTAAGGGATTTTTATGACTGTTCTGAGAATCTATGAAAGTGGACTGGTGAAAAGATCTCCTTCACACGTGCACCTTATGATCTGAAACTTTGTGAGATTTTTATAGACATCAATACAAACTTTCTTTCCAAATTTCAACCTTTTTCAATGGATAAAACAAAAGTTGTGACGTTTTCTATGCTACTACAAACCCTAAGACAACTTTCATGCAGTTTTTACAAAAATGCTTGTAACTTTCTTAATACTCAATAAAAATTTATGAAACAAAACACAAATGAAAGTAGATTTACATTCCAACACATTCCAATTGGTTTCATGTAGATATGTGTTCCTTACAATTCATACCAAATGAAAGAACATGTCTAAACATGAGAAAATGCACAAAAAATGCTTGTTTTTCATTTACCAAATCTTCAGCCACAATGCCTTCAACCCCCAATTCAAGTTTGGAGGGTTTATATATACATTTTACATCCATACCAACTATTTACAACCACCTTTTAACTAGTTTTTTCATAGAACACAGTTTTGCCACATTTTACAAAAGTTGTTTGACAACTTTTTGATCATTAAAGGTCCAAAATAACCTTATTGATATCAAACTTTCAATAATGACTCCAAATGATGATTAATGGTCCAAAATAACCTTATTGACATCAAACAACACAAAACAATAAAAAAACTCAAAAATTGATCTCATATGCATGAGGGTGCTCCTGCACCATACTCCTAAGGGGAAGAAAAACTCAAGTACACTTAAGTGTAGGACTGAAACAGGTGTGGTCGTCATGTCTTCATTTTGAAACCATCTCTTAGGTTCTTTTATCTCTTTGAATTTCCTACAATGTATGGATTTTTCTTTTTTGGTTACATGGATGCCACCTTTAGGTGAACTCATCACTATTATCCCTTTGTCTTCTTGAAGTTCATCCCCTATTGTACCATGCATGCTTCATATGTGACTATCTTAATTTGTAAATTTGTTGTCTTCATTGATTTTCCATCCTCTTCTTTGGGTTCTTGCATACCTTGATACTCAATGTACTGTACTCCCCATTTTCCTCTTGAAATTCTCCTCCTTGAGGTAAGACAAGTAATTGTATACCATACTGGAAACCTTTGCTTGCTGCTATAAACTACATATCAGACTCTTTCCTCATTTGATAATGTCTAATAACCTCAAGAGAACCTTGAATGGAATTAAGTATTCCCTTACTCAAATGAATTTCTCTTATATTTCCTTCATACTCAATGGTTCCAACTCCATATGAATTACACAAATACATACCATAACTTTGTTTTTCTGCCTTTGTAAGACCTACTTCATCTATCTTCTTCATTTTCCAAGATTGTATCAACTCATGCTTTCTTTCATTGTTCCTTGTTTCTCCATTTTAGAATTTTTTACTCTAGAATGCATGTCCTCAACCTCTTCAAGTGAACATCCCTAGTTTTGATTGGTTCTTTCCTTCTTTATCATCATATCATTACTTTTAAACACATACTCACACAAAGACTTAGTTTCAAAAACACAAGATTTTCTTGTCTCTTCAGATGCTTCTAGCACCCTTCCTTTCAACATATCTTGCAACTCATCCATTATTTCTACTACCATCTTTTACCTTCTTCATTTCTAAATTATCTTCTTCATGGTCCAGTGAACCTTCTTTCTTATTGTTTAATGCCAACCATTTTCTTGTTTCGCCTTCTCAAGACACCACCGCATCTTAAGATTCATTATTTCTTGAAATTTTTTTACTTGTTCCAAGGCTTGTCTCAACTCTACTATCTCTTGCTCAATATTAATTTTTTTTACCTTCTCATCCTTCTTTATATTCATTTCCTCTCATTTTCTCTCTTTTTGTTTTCTTGGAAACTTCTTACTCTTCAAGTCTCCATGGACTAATCTTCTCAACATTTTCATTCTCCTTTTGCAAGCAAGTCTCTTTCACCTTGCTTCTTCTCAATGTGGCTTCTTGTCTTCATGATACCTTACCTTAGGCCACTTTATTTTCCCTTTGGTTTCAAATCAGAAGTGTACAATGTTCCAACACACTCAAAGAACCACTCTTTCAAACCTTTAGTCATCAATAAATGGTATTTCCTTCACAAACCACCATTAATGTTTGTAACCTTTCAAAAAGGCCTTTTTGACCACAACTTTTAGAGCATACCTAACCTCTAGAAAGTAAGGCCCATTTGAGATACCCTTTTGGCCATTCTTACACATATCAAAACATAAGATAGGGTTTCTTCATACTTTCACCTTATGATCTGCAACTTTGTGAGATTGTTATAGACATCAATACATACTTTTATTCCAATTTTTAACCTTTTTCAATGGATAAAACAAAAGTTATGATGTTTTCTATGTGATTGCAAACCCTAGGACAACTTTCAGGTAGTTTTTACAAAAAAAATCTTGTAACTTTCTTAATACTCAATGAAAATTGATGAAACAAAAATAAAATAAAAGTATATTCATGTGCTAACACATTCCAATTGGTTTCAGGTATATGTGGTCTATACAAATTGTACCAAATGAAAGAACAGGTCTGAACATGAGAAAATGCACAGAAAATGCTTGTTTTTCATTTACCAAATCTTTAAACACAATGCCTTCAACCCCTAATTCAAGTTTGGAGGGCGTATATATACATCTTACATCCATCCAAACTTTTTCCATCCACCTTTTAATTATTTTGTTCATAAAACACCATTTTGCCACTTTTTACAAAAGTTGTTTGACAACTTTTTGACAACATTGTGCAACTTTTACATCTTTTATCCAAATGACCCCCAAACTTTCAAAAATGACTCTAAATGATTATTAATACTCCAAAATGACCTTATTGACATAAAGAAACACAAAACAAGAACAAAAACCAAAAATTGATCTCATATGCATGAGGGTTCCCCTGCACCATTAAGAGGGGGTTGTAGAAGGTGGCTCCATTAGTGTAGATTGTGGCTTCGAATAATAGATTTGCTTTGAGAGTTTTTTTTTTTTTAATAAACCAAGCCCATGAGGTTGTAGCATTGCAAGTTCTACATCAATAATTTCATTTTTTGAAAATAAATGAAATTGATTTATTTTCTATCTTGCATCTTTTGTGTTGATATCTATTGTTGTGTTTTGTGTGGTTTTCGGGTAGTGTAGCTCTCATCAGATTGACTATGGGGTCTACATATACTACACCTTCATTTGCATCATTTTTTGAGATGTTGATACATGAGCAACAAAAGCTTATCGGGTTAAAGAATCAGAATTAGATAAAAAATAGAAGAAAGCAAAAAATAATCCACATTTAGATCAAGCAAAGAAGAAGTCCTCTTCTAAATGGGAATGATCTAAGGAGAGGCCTACTTGTGCATATTGCAAGAAGGATGGAAATGAAGAACACTATTTTTATAAGAAGTATGTCACCAAAAAGTGTATACTTTGCTTGATATGATAATAATTGATGAAAAATTGGACTTAATGAGGCTTTGATTTGGTGTTGTGAGGTGTTTTACACATACACACTAAGTCTTGGACCCTTGCAAACTCAATAAAATGCACTTATTGATGTTTTGTAAAGGTGTTGTAAGGTGTTGTAACACATCTTCACACTTTTCTAGGACCATAATGTTATAATTCACCTAAATAACCTTACCAAGACCTATTTCAAAGTGTTGTAAAGTCTTCTAACAAAATTTCATACTTTCCTAGGCTTGTCATCAATATTCACACTTTTAGATGGCCTCTTTATGCACTTACATGCCTTAATTAAGTGTCTTGTTGAAGAAGAACCCGATAAACAACATTTAATATATCTTAATCTCCAACATCCACTCAAAATTGCTTAGGTGGACTAAGTCACCACCTTGGGTGACTTAGTCCCATTTGGCTCAAAAATAAAAATAAATTCAAATTTCTTTCAATTTTTTATTCCTTAAGACCTAAGGTCAGCCTATGATGAGGTATTTTTGGGAATTTAGGCATAATTGTGTATAAATAAGGGTTTTCCCCCTCATTTTTCAATCTCCTAACTCATCTTAATTCATAACTCATCATCATTCATCACTCATCATGTTCTCAAGTCAAGCAAGCTAGGGTTTCATCATTGCAAGTCATCAAGATAGCTCCTGAGGTCATTCAAGGGAAGATTATTCATGTTTTGCTACACAAATTTAAGATCAAACATCATGTAAAGGAACTAAATCCATTGTTTCATGCTTCATTATATCCTTTCTTCATTTGGTTTAATTACCTAAAAAGGGGTTTGACCAAGGCAAACCCCCCATGCACTAACATTCAACATTCCTTCTTCTCTTCTTGTGTGTTTGTAGTTTTAGGCACTTTGCGAGTTTGAAAATCATTGAAGATTTGTTTGAAGAATTTTTGAAGACATATCTTTGTTTTCCAAGATAAAATATCAACTAAAATTCACCAAGTCCAAAAATTAGAGTTTTAGAAGCAGACACTTGTAGGAAACTAAACTGCAGACCTAGGGTATTTGTTTCTATTTATAAAATTTTAGAGATTCAGGAGTGGACTAAGTCACCACCTTGGGTGGCTTAGTCCCACTAGACTTGATTTTCAGTGATTTCTATAGATCTAGATACCCATTTGGCTAAAACGGGTTTCTAGGCAGTTTCCTTGAATTTAGACTAAAACACCCCACCTAGCAACTTAGTCCCACCAGGCTTAAAAATTAGAATTTCTAGAATCTCAAAGGTTTCTAAAATCTCCAATCAACTCCTCTTCAGTTTCCAGGTGCATGGGTTCTGTCTTGCATTTTTGTTTTATCATCTATTGCATTCATTTTACTTTTCTGCATATCACACAGTGTTTTCAAAAAAGTTAATTTTCCTAAGTTTTGCATCATTAGATCATTTCAATTTCATATCAGAGAATTAGGAAATCTTAATTAGGAATAATTCTTATCATTTAAATTGAATTTGATTTTAAACCCTTACGTTTTGGACCCCATCGAATTCCCTTTCTCCTTTTAGGTGAAAAACCCTAGGAGCAAACATTGTGAGGGCAATCCAAAATCATCATTTACATTTTGGTGAACCTAACATTTGCATACTCATCTTTTATTATTTTGAGTCCTTCATCATAGATATAGCTTTCATTTCCCTTGCATTAGGGTTTGCAAAGATTAATTTGCATGCTAGGTTTCAAAATTTTCCTTCATAAAAAGTGCATTTAGGTTGCATTTTTAACATCTAAAATTATTAAAATTTTCTATTAATTTTCATTTTCATTTTAGGTTCTCATCATACCACATCTCAAACAACAAAATCCATTAAAAATTCCTCAAAATTTTGCAAAAAACCCTAATTGGAACTAATTCACTAGTCTGGGCGACTTAGTCCTAGTCCATATTTTTCAGTGTCTGATACAACATTAGAAACCTCATTTTTGTGCTTCCTAATCCTCCTAGTATCATATACTATAAGTCTGGAAAATTTTGGGAACATTTTTTTTATGCATTTAGGTTAAGCACATTAATTTGGGGTAGTCATTTTTGAAATCATTTCAATTACAAGCATTTTTGCATCTTAAGGATATGTGCAGGATCATCATGGAAAAAATAGGCCCTTAAGTGGCAAAAAATTTAGAAAAATTAGAGTTAGGCAACTTGGCATAAAAGTTTGAATAAGTTATCTATATTATTTCAAAAATATGTAAGAATAGAATCTGTAGCAAATTGAATGTAGTTTTTAAACTACTAGGTTTTTAAAAAAATTTTGAAAAAATTTCAATCTTAGTACTTTTTTAAAAAAAAAAGAAGTGTGTCGACCCCTAACAATAAAATGATAATATTTTTTTATAAGATTTTAGATATAAGTAGAGGACTCATGTCCTAATGTGATGCATATTTTTTTGTAATTTTTTCCCAAGTAAATTAATTATGAATTTTTTATTACAACTTTTAAAAAATATAGAAAATTGTATGCCTGACCACCTTAACATGGTCAAAAATTTATGAAATTCAATTTTTCTTTTTTTAATCCTATAGTATGTGAAGCATAGAATGTGATGCGTGTTTTGGATTCAAAAAATGTGATGTCGCTTTAAAGCTATAGATGTTTTTCAATCAGCCTATCAATTAGGACTTTAGTCGTAATTCGAATAAAAAATGAATAATAATTACTTATTAAATTCAAAGTAAGGCATAATTTATATTGGTGGAAAGATGATAATCTCTTTTAAAAACCCTTTTCATTTCATCAATTTTGGGTAAAAAAAGTCGTTAGACACATACCCCTCATATTGCCACTTTTTGGCCCATCATGATCCTACACATACCCTTAAATCATTGAAAATCTCTAAAATTTTGCATTTGCATCTTAGGACTACATTATATAGTACAGAGGCCATCAAAACCCATCAAAGAAATTTGAAAAATCTCAAAAAAATCCCTACTAGGGCTAAGTCACAACATTGGGCGAATTAGTCCCTGTTCACCACTGAAACAACCTTTTATAGAGCTAAAAACCCTATTTTTAAGCTTCTATTTGGTGCCATTCCCTATCTATGTCAATTGGATGAGTTTTTGTAACATTCATTTCATTAGATCTAACCTAAATTAGCTCATTTCATGCATTGTTTCATTTCACATTTACATCTCCCACATTTCATTTTTTAGATTATTACATACTGTAATCAACAACTTACTTTGTTTTACATCTGAAAATTACATATAAATCAATGCACTGCACTTTATTTCTTTTTGCATAACATTTTTTTTAGATATGCCTTTGATTTGATTAAACATGGATTTTATAAGCATAACATCCCCTCTTATGAGTTTGATTTTGATTACAACAATGAGGAACATGTTAGTCCTGACCACATCATTACATTACCCATTGGTGCGAATGGAAGTGTAGACAATCATCACACACATACTTGTTCTTCTCTCGATACCTCTCCTATTAGTGATGAAGGTATCTTAATGAAGGAAGTTATAAGTCTTGAGTGTCTTGATTTTCCATCTTCTTATTTCCCTTTGGAAGATGTTAGAAAACAAGAACATGAGATCATAGAAACATTCTTAAACATCACCTTACCTAGTCTCCATAACCATGAATATCATACTTGTCCATCTTCTAATATCCCTCCTTGATGTAAAGAGGATAGGTTGGTGTTATAATAAATCCCTATTACAAATCATGAAACCCTTGACTCTCCCTTACCTAATGCTCCTCCCATTTGGGATAATCTATTTGACAACCATATTGGTCCTTCACTTGATGCTTCCCCCACTTGTGATGAAGCTACTTTACAAACCTCAAACTTGGATGAACATATTACAAGCTCTCCTAGTAGGGTAGATAATATGGTACAAGAGAATGAGACCTTAGAAACAATTGACAATCAAATAGAGTATTCTTCTCCTCTCCCCACTATCAATCATCAAACACATTTACCCATTAATAATTCCCTTAGTTGCAATGAAGTTAGTTTGGATGAACGAAGCCTTAATTGTAAAGAACATGAGGTTTGTTGTTCTCCTAAACACTTTCCTTGTAGGGAGAATATCATCATACAAGGCAAAGATAACATTGATCATAATATTATGCCCTTGAAAAGAGATGAAGAGCCTATTTTAGACTCTCATTCATCAAGGGATGTTAATATTATTCAACCTCAACTCATCATTTATCCCCCTTCATGCAAACAAACTCCACACAAACCTAAATTCACCCTCTACCCACCTCAAACTAATGTGTCACAACAACTGATTCATAATACTGTTTCTCATGCATATAACACTTGAAATAACCCACAACCACTACAACCAACCCCAACACCCCTACATTTGCCTAATCCTATCCCCTCTAGACCTTTCTTACCAGGTCTTCCTATTGGAAATGAGTACAATCTTGTTGAACAACTAAAGAATACTCCTTCTAAGATATCATTGTGGGATCTTATTCAAGACTCCCCTCACTATCACAACATGATCCAAACCACCTCACAACAAGTTCTTGTCCCTTCTAATGTGCAACCAATTGACATCGTAGCCATGATCCAAGGAATAAACGCTCATATTGTTTTCCACCAAAGTGAACTCCCCCCTTTGGAAGTGAAAAAGAAAAAAATGAAGCTTTCATGATCATTGCTCGATACAATTGGATAGGGATAAAGTGAACCCTTAATGAAAATGGCTTAGCCCTTAATGTGTGTAGTGTAAATCTTTTGGATAGGCTTCGTGTGGATAAATCAAAAATTAAACCTGAATCTTTATCTATTAAGGGCTTTGAAAATGTCGAAATGACACCATTTGGTGTGATCACTTTACCTATTACAGTTGGAGAAGACACATTGAACACACAAATATAGGCTATGCCTCATGATCTTTCATATAACCTTCTTCTAGGTAGGCCATGGATTCATGCTATGAATGGTGTGCCTTCCACTTTTCATCAAAAAATGAAATACATCTACAATAGAAAAGTTTGGACACTTGATGCTAATCATGAGCCTTATAGCATCTTTCAACTTGAGAAAACCAAAGAGAACACCTTGAACACATTAACACCAATCACACAAGTGGAACCCACACAACAAAAAGACAAACAACAACATATTGAACAAGTCACAATGCTATTAGATGATGATTGGGGTTCCTTGGATTTTGAACATGACTTCATGGGTGAGTAGAAGATCATACAAAAAAAATCAAATAGGGAAAATGAAAATGCAGACAACCCTTCGAAAGAATCCACCTCAACCACTTTAGACAAAGAAGCAAACTATTGATGAACATAATAATGAACAACCATCCAATTCCAAAGTAATGAAAAAGCTTTATGGAAATGGTTATGAGCTTATGAAACAACTTGCATATAGTGGAAAAGGATGTGGTGCTAATGAACAAGGTATCCGCAACCCTATCGACCCTATCACACAACAAACAAATCATGGTCTTGGATATTGTCTTGTAATAGAGATTTCCAAACCTTCACTCACCATCAACAATCTCACAACACATACTCCTACATTATTCTTAACTGAACACCTCGAAACTAGTGGTCTTCAACATCATCCAAACATGCAACACACAACTACATCTTCGCTTAATGTCAATGTCATCTCACAAAATGTTCATGATTTGAATTCATTAGATTTTATATCCTCCTATAATGGAATCTCACAATCTAAAGAGTCTTGCATAGATATGAAAACCACTACTAAGCAAGTTGTATCTTTGTCACATACCACCAAGCCACCTTCTACCATTGATAGAGAGGGTATACTTTTGAGAATCCTCCAAGATCACTTGATCACCCTACCTCCAAGAACTCTAAAGAAATTCTCTTCCAAGACTTCATTATGCACCTATCATAGAGTTCATGGTCACTCCACTAATGAATGTAAAGCTCTGAGTCTTAAAATACAACATTTTTTGGATTTTGGTATGCTTCCCTCAATGGCGGCACTTAATTCCTCTACTTGATACCTATTTTCACTCTAGCATGCATCGTTTTGGTATTGGAAAGAGACACTAAACATATTTTTTGGTGTTGTCATTGATGGAAACCCTGGTCAGCTAGTCGATCTGCAAATTGTAATTTACTCATATTGGCAAACAAATTGAAGATCAGTGATTATCTATTAAGTTAGAACAGAGCATCTAGTAGATTTGTGTTCTTTAATTCATATGCAATTTTTTTGTTATTATTTTGTGTTGTGGATCTCAGGGAAGATTGTTTGATGCATAATCTATGTTATCTATAAATCTTGGTGCCTCGTATCAATTTGGGTGAAATTTAGAAAGTTTGGTGAACTAATTTTCTACTCATCAGTATATGAAGGCCGACTTGGTGAATATATTGTGTTGTGGATAGTTGAGGAGTTATTGTTTAATTATTTTTGTATTTGAGCATTTTGGTTTGGGTCCTCACTATGTTGTGGCCAAATCTTGTGGATGCACATTGAATATTATGGATGATTTAAGCTGATAGTTTGTGAATATTTCTTATTTTGTTGAGGCCAACCTAAAGTGATTAAATCCTAAGTAACAGATATATATAAGTGATCGGTTATATCATTTTGGTGCATATTCGATAAGAGTGGATGTATGTTGCGAATGTCAGAATGTCAGTAGAATGATTATGCATAGTTTCACTTGTGCATTAAGTATTTTTTGTTGTGAGTTGAAGCAAAATAGAGCAAAAGAGTAGAATCAGTTAGAAGGTCTAGAATTCAATTTTTGAGCCTAACCGAAACTATAATCAGGCATTTTTAGATGCTACTTTATCAGTTCAAATCCTTGGAAGTATTCCAAACTTTTGTAAGGTAGTGACCCTTTGATTTTTTGAGTATTGAGCTCTAGGAAGTGTGCCTGAATGCAAGTGCATTCTCATTTTGTAAACTTTTATTTTGAGTATACTCAGAACAATATTGTGGATTGACCTCCATCATGGTTTTTCCCCTAACATGGTTTCCACGTAAAAAATCCTTGTGTTATGGTGTTGTGGTTATTTGTCTTATGAGCATGCATTTTTATTTTGGATGAATGTTATCAACACTTTAAGGATCATATTAATAAAGTTAAAAATTGCATAACATTGATTCACCCCCCTCTGAGTGTTGCTTGATTCCAACAATTGGTATCAGAGCTCAGTTCCTTAGAATAAGTTTAAAAACTTGGGGAAGATCTTGGAAAGTGTTTCAATGGATTCAAGTAGTCTTCAACAACAACTTATGGTGGCCCTAGATGATCTTGATTAGGAAAAATCTGAAGTCTGGGAATTACAAGCAAATCTCATGAACGTTGAGAGATTCATTGAGTCATTGAAAGAAAAAATCAATAAGTCTAGAGAGAAGAGAAGGGAAATCTATGATCAGATCAAGTAGGAAGATAGTAAACGCATTGTAGATGAGCAGTTGAGTCAAACCCTAAAGGAAAAGATAGAAGAATGTGAAAAGCTTTCCAGGGATAAAGTAGTTCAAAAGCATGAGATGGAATCTATTATGATGAGGATGACTAAGGAGATTGAAGACGGGAAGAATAATGAAGAAAATCTTTCCCAATCCCTGAAAGAGAAATCTGAAGAATATAGTTGAATTACTGATGAATTCATTCAATTGGAACTTGAGTTAGAACAATCCAAACATAATGAGGAATATCTTGAAAAGCATATTGTTGATCTCAGAGATGAACTTGCTACAACAAATGAATTCAAAGAGAAGTTCAAGATTAGCTCAACCAAACTTGATGAACTGATTAAAAGTTAGAGGACTGATGGTGACAAGTAAGGTATTGGATATGAGAAAGGAGAAAGTTCTAGATCTAGACAAAGGAGATTCAGACAAGGAAATCAGATGAACAAAGCTAGAAGGTATTTGGTAAGACAACCTAATGCTCAAACGTTTAACGGTAACTATTTTGTTTGCAATAAATTTAGTCATATAGTGATCCAATGCAAAAGTAGAATGAGATCAAGTGGTCCATCATTCTCTAGTCATTCCTTTAACTGTAACAAGTATGGTCATAAGTCAAATGAATGCAAAAATGTGATGAACAACTTTTATAGAGATGTTAGATGTTATACGTGAAATAGATTTGGCCATATTGCTGACCAAAGTAGATCAAGAGAAAATCAGTGGAACAACTGGTCTAGACAAAGAAATGTGGTGCACTATAATTGCAACAAAATTGGTCATATTGCTAAATTTTGCAGAAGAGGTCCGATAAATCAAAGAAGAAACATGCAGAAGGATGAAAAAGGAAATGGGAAAGTCACTATAGATCAGATCAAGAAGAAGATGAAGAAGACATGGGTAAAGAAGAGTCCCTCTGTTGCAGGAAATGAGCCAACACCAGAATCAACTTTTGGTAATTCCTCTGGGAATTAGGTTAAGGCCTCTGTCCTAGGGGGAGCTATCAATAAAATCTTTCAAACGCCTGCCAGTAATCGACACTGGGATGTGGATATGTTTAGTGATTTCATTGATGATTTACCGATGTTGTTGAACAGTTGGAGAGAGTATTTATGAAGAATTAAAGGTCTGCAAAAGAGTTATCTTTCACAATGTATGGAGACAGGGTATCTAGATGAGTTAGGGAAAAAGCATTTATTACGTCAAAAAGGTTAGGTATGTGAATGATAAAAATTCATTTTTATCTTTCATTTGTCACTTTGCATTTTGAGAAGAATAAGTTTGAAGAGCTCTAAAGTGAACTTTGGAAAAATTTGGGAGAATTCAAGTGTGAAGGTGATTTGAAGTTCAAACCCTAATCCGGAAAAAAGGTATTTATTGGGAAAAATGGAAAACTTGTGAATTTGTGAAAATGGCTACTCCATTGTTAGTTCAAGTC
The DNA here is from genome assembly GCA_007258455.2 of Sequoia sempervirens. Classification (NCBI taxonomy): domain Eukaryota; kingdom Viridiplantae; phylum Streptophyta; class Pinopsida; order Cupressales; family Cupressaceae; genus Sequoia; species Sequoia sempervirens. Next base: position 407,779,036 of record VDFB02270651.1, on the reverse strand, counting down.
AATGATATACCCTATCTAAAATTCAAGTGGCATCCTTTCAAGTCTGTTGAGACCGAGCCCTTAGGTGCATTTTCATTTGTTCCATACGATGTTTTACATATTGAAGACATTAGGGCATATATTCATGCTAATATTGAGGAGTTAGGAAACTTGTAGTTGCTGAATTTATATTCAAAACACATTGTTGGAGAGGATTTTTGTGTTAAGCCTGAATTCAAAACCCTAGAGGAAAAGAAATTCATGCAGATTGTGAAATTCCCCATGTTTTATGAAAATGAATGGGTCTGATATATCTTGAGTCAAGTTCATGCAGAATTATTGCAGTTAAATCAACCTTTAAAGATTACAAAAGAAGCTATAAGTGTTGTTATAGGTTTAAATTCCTCTAGTGGATTGCAAATTTTTGAAGTCTATAAAGAATCAGATAGTCACTAATGCAACTAGTTCAATATTTGATAAAAGAGCAATGGAAATTGATGATATTGTTGATGTGGATGAGAAATTTTCCTTGATGGTCATTGGTTACAAGATATATCACTCCAACCAAGAAAATTTTGTATCTGGTAGAGCCATATATGCAGCACATCAGATGGTAAAGGAGAATGCAGAGTATGATTTATGTGAATTGCATCAAAGTCATCTTATGGAAAATATTGGTAAGATTAAGAAAGACAAGAAGAATACTTTTAAATACGGTAATCTATTACTATGTTTGTTCTTTTATTTCATGAATGAAGTTCTAGGAGTCGGGAAAGTTTTTTGGGAAAGAGGTAATAAGCCTATAGCTATTCAGATTAGAAACATGTAATAAGCTAGGAAAATTGTAATCTAGGGATATCTCAAGAACCTTTATAATGAAATGCAAGCAAGGGAAACAATTCCTACTTCTATTGTGGAGAAGTGAACCATTGATTTTTGGCTCCTATGGACAATTGTTGCTCTTCTAGGGGTTTTCACCTAAAAGGAGAGAGATAGGAGCAAAAATGCTAATGGTTCATTCAAATAATGTTATATGTGATGTTGTCTAACCTAAATGAAGTTAACTAAATGCAATTGACTAATTTGAATGAATGAAAATGAATGCAAAACTAAGATTTACACTATGTTTGGAAACATGCTATGATATGCAAAAAGCATAAAAGAATGAACAAAAATGAAAATTAACCTAAACAAAAAGTTGTTTCTTAGAATGTGTGCACCTAGAAAATTGTAGATGACTGGGAAAAAACCTAGAAATTTGATGAAACTTGAATTTAGGGTAACTGGGACTCATTCTCCACCATCGGTGAATCAGTCCCAGATTAGGACTTTTCTAATAGTCGGGATCTTGGATCTGAATTTGACTCAGGTTTTCACCTCAGGAGGGACTCATTTGCCAAGAATGGTGAATCAGTCCACCTTAGAATTTTTGCAACTTCAAAATTTTGTTCTGCACCTTGACACCTATATAGTAATTTCTGATGGATACCGGATATCAAATCTTAGAAAATTCATACAAAACAACTTAAAAATGTTTGTCTAATGGGAATTTTTCCTTGGTCAAACCCCTAGTTGGGTAATTAAATGTTGAATAGAGAAAAATCTAAGTAAACCCTAGTCTTAGATGTGTTAAAGACTAGGAAGAGCTAAAATATAACAATGATCCTATCCTATTGCTCTAGAATAAGACATCCAAGAATGATCTATATGATGCAAGATCTCAACCCTAGAAACCTTACAACACATGAAAAATAGGAATGAAATTACATGCAAATGATAAACAAGCAAGATGCAAACCTTGATCTGAAGATAGAGTGCAAATGGAAGATGGAATGAATAGGAAACCAAGTCCTTAGGCATGATTTGGTGGCTAGTTACACCTCTTCACCCTAGATTTCTTCATGATTCACCATAGGCATCCATCATCAACCCTTTGCAATGTTGAAACTTGAAAATAGAAGTGAGCTTCAAGACCTACAAAAACCTTAGTTTGCTGCCCTAAAGCTTCAACTTTTTCTAATGAAACTTGTTGTGGAAGATTTTAACTCTAAAGTTTCTCTTGAGAGATGATAAAAGATGATAAAAGACGTGTGAAATGACTTAAAATGAGTATTTATAAGCAACAATGCCTTATTTTCCTGTTAAGTAGACCTAACAGGGGTATGTGCAGGATCATCATGGAAAAAACAGGCCCTTAAGTGGCAAAAAATTTAGAAAAATCAGAGCTAGGCAACTTTACGTAAAATTTTGAATAAGTTATCTATATTATTTCAAAAATATGTAAGAATAGAATCTATAGCAAATTAAATGTATTTTCTAAACTACGAGGTTTGTTTAAAAAATCTATTTGGTGAAAATTTGAAATTTCAATGCAGTAGTACTAAATTTTAGGGAAAAAATAAGAAGTAGGTGTCTATCGACCACCCTAACCACAATAAAATGATAATATTTTTTTTATAAGGTTTTAGATATAAGTAAAGGACTCATGTCTCGATGTGATACATATTTTTTGTAATTTTTTCCAAGTAAATAATTAATTATGATTTTTTATTACAACTTTTAAAAAATATAAAAAACTCGTTTGTTTGACCACCTTAACTTGGTCAAAACTCCATGAAATTCAATTTTTCTTTTTTTAATCCTATAGTATGCAAAGCATAGAATGTGATGCATGTTTTGGATTTAAAAAATGTGATACCATTGAAAGCTATAAATGTTTTTCAATCAGCCTATCAATCAGGACTTTAGTCATAATTTGAATAGAAAATGAATAATAATTACTTATTAAATTAAAATTAAAGAATAATTTATATTGGTGGCAAGCTAGGAATCTCCTTTAAAAAACCTTTTTCGTTTCATCAATTTTGGGTAAAAAAAAGTCATCAGCCACATACCCATCATATGGCCACTTTTTGGCTCATCATGATTGATGAGCCCAAAATGTGCTCATAGTTTGGATATCATGATGAACTTTTAATACCTTTACTTTCGTTATTCATGGTATGATGTGAAATTGGACCCAACAAAAAACCTTTACTTCTTGTGTCGTAGAAAATTGGACCCTCTTGAGAAGAGAGACAATTTCACACATAATTAGACCCAGTTTTGAAGGGGAATGATGTGAAGGGACTGAAAATTGGGTCTAATTATGTGTGAAATTGTCTCTCTTCTCAAGAGGGTCCAATTTTCTACGACACAAGAAGTATAAGGAAACAATTTGTTTTATGGTGGATATTGATCAGTGCTTGATGGAAGTGACAAAACCTAGAACCGTTTGGATTATGCCAATGGGCTATGAAGTTGAGGAAAGAATCTTGGAGCTATATGCACAACATCTATTGAGTAAGCCTTTGGATCCGTCTAAAGAAAGGTTTGGAAAATATGCAGAGAATAATATGCAAGTCCATGAGCAATTGAAGAAGCCAATGATAGTCCGAAGAGTAAGGAAAGAAGTGGAAATATTTGTAGAGAGCATGGGAATATCTAAAGAAGTTGTAAGAGAAGCCAGAAGGAAGAGAGAACAAGCTGAAAGTGAAAAAGGAAAAGATCCTGCTAAAACTGAATCTACTAGTCCAACAACATCCTCTGCTCAAACTAGATCAACAAGGAGCTAAGCACCCCTATCTGGTCATGCAAAGAAGTTAGCCCCTATAAAATCTCAAGTTAAGGAATCTGGTAAAAGAAAGAAGGATAAGAGCATAAGAGTGTATACAGTTGATTTAGAAGATAAAGAGACAAATTTTGATGAAGTTAGAGAAATAAAGCATATGGGAATCCAAGCTACAACAACAGTCACTAAGGACAATCCCTATGATGAAAAGGAAAAAGAAAAGAAGAAGATGAAGCCTAACAAACCAGGTATGTCTGTAGAGGAAGTTGAAAGAGGTAGAATTAAAGATGGAAATATTAAGCCCCTATGTGAAGTGTATGGTAGCTTTGATACTATTGGTCAAAGAGTCCTTGAGGAGGCTAAAATACAATATTTGAACAATTTCAATATGACTCTTGTTTAGATAATGGCACAGTTGCCTAAGGAATTGTATGAAATTTTGAAGATGAGGAGAGTTACTGCCAAAACTAAAGAGGAGCAGCTGAGAGAATGGGTTCTTGCAAATCTAAGTCTGGTAATGTCTATTGAAGAAATGAAGTCAATCCTAAAAGAAGAAGAAAGAGAGTTCAGAAGAAAATCAAGAATAAACAAGCTTATGATCAGTAGGACTGAAGAAATAGAAAAAGAAACTGGAAGCATTCTGAAGGAAGTTCTATTAAAGAATAGAATTGATGTTGTTTTTGAAGAAGAGCATGTGGAAGAAATTTCATCTGGTCTGGTAAATGAAGAGGTTATAGTTCAGGACACTCAGATTCCTCCTGATGTGCATGATACAAAAGAACCTATGGAGGTTGAAGCTCCTAAAATTGTGTCAGTTGAAGAAAAGGAGATATTAGTTGAAGAAGTTGAAGTTCCAAATGTCATGAAAAAATATATGGTTTTGGAAATAGTAGTTGAGGAAAAGAAGGTTAAAGTTAAAGAAGTTACAATGGAAGCAAGAGACACTGCAGAGGTAGTGAAGAAGTTTCTAGAAGAGAAAAAGGAAGAATTTGATCTTGAGTTGGGAGATGCCCCTATTCATTTGTCTATTTTGTCCCCAATACAGAAAATGAAAGTCACATCATTTGAAAAAGCTAAGGTTAGGGAAGAAATCTTGAAGTCTCACATTGAGGATAGTGAGTTATTGAATCTTGCATTTGGAATTCTAGAGAAGATCATGCCTACTCATGTTAAGGATCCATCTATTCTTCCTTTGGTGAGCTGAAGAAGCTTATAAATTCAGTAAGTACTCATTTTGAGTCACTTGAGAAGTCAGCTTTGGTCAAAGTTTAGAAGGAATTTGATGCCAGAAAGATTAGTAGGTTGAAAGGAATGATATCTAATGATAAATCTCGGTTAGCTACCTATGTGAAAAATGTTCAAAGTGCATTATTAGAAGGTGGAAGGATGTATAAGTCATGTTTGTCTTTGTCAAAACTTACTGAGGAAAATGAGAAGGTTAAGGATCATGAGAAAGAGTTAGCTATTATTTCTAATGTTGTTGATCCTTTAACTATTTCTCTTGGAGAGCAAGAAGGTCAAGTTATATCCTTACTTGACAAAATAAAGATCTTGAAGCATGATCATGATAGAATTGTGGAAAGAGTTGGTGAAATTAGAGGCCTAATTGGTCCAAAGATGGATACCATGTTGAATGCTTTGAAGGAAGCACAAGATGCTATGGTGGTCAGTGATCCAGTGAACCTTGAATCTGCAAAAATGCAATCTTATTTACTTTGTGGTCACATAACTATTCTGAAAAGTCTCAAGAAGTGTTGGGACACAAGATTGAACCTGTTACAAACCAATTTTGCAGATATATTCAAGTTTGTGTAAGTTGTCTGAAACAAAGTTTGTACATATGCAGTTTGATGTTTTTTGTTTATAGGAGTTTTGTATGTGGATTCCCCATCTTTTCCATTGATGTCAAAGGGGGAGAGTAGAACAGTAAAAAATGTATATTCATCTAAGTGGGAGTTGGAGTTTTGAGCTGTGGATGAAGATCTTTTTTGGGTTTTGGTTGGAATTTTATTTTTTTTTGGTACTAATCTGACACTTAGTCATTTTTCACTAAGTGTTTCCATCAATTCCAAAGGGGGAGATTGTTGGCAAGAGACATTGTGCATATTTTTTGGTGTTGTAATTGATGGCAACCCTGGTCAGCTAGTCGATTCGCACATTGTAATTTACTCATACTAGAAAATAGATTGAAGATCAGTGATTATCTGTTAAGTTAGAACAGAGCATCCCGTAGATTTGTGTTCTTCGATTCATATGGAAAATTTATGTTATTATTTTGTTTTTTGGATCTCAGGGAAGACTGTTCAACGCATAATCTGTGTTATCTATAAATATTGGTGCCTCGTATCAATTTGGATGAAAGTTAGAAGGTCCAGTGAACTAATTTTCTATTCATTAGTGTATGAAGGTCGACTTGGTGAATATAGTGTGTCGCAGATAGTTGAGGAATTATTGTTTAAGTATTTTTTTATTCAAGTATTTTGGTTTGGGTCCTCACTATGTTGTGGCTAACTCTTGTGGATGTGCATTGAATACTATGGATGATTTAAGTTGACAGTTTTTAACTATTTCTTATTTTGTTGAGGTCAACCTGAAGCGATTAAATACTAATTAGTGGATATATATATAAGTGATCAATTATATCATTTTGGTGTGTGTTCGATCAAAGTGGATGTATGTTGCGAATTTCAAAAGGTCAATAGAGTGATTATGTATAGTTTCAATTATGCATTAAGGATTTTTTGTTGTGAGTTGAAGTAGAATAGAGTAAAAGAGTAGAATCAGTCAGAAGGTCAAAAATTTGATTGTTGAGCCTAACCAGAATTCTAATCAGGAATTTTTAGATGCTAATTTATTAGTTCAAATCCTTGGAATTATTCCAAACTTTTCTAAGGTAGTGATCCTTTCAGTTTTTGAGAAGTGAGCTCTAGGTAATGTGCCTGAATGCAAATGCATTCTCATTTTGTAAACTTCTATTTTGAGTATACTCAGAACAATATTATGGATTGACCTCCATTGTGGTTTTTCCCCTAATATGGTTTCCACATAAAAAATCCTTTTGTTATGGTGTTGTGGTTATTTTTCTTATGTGCATTCATTTTTATTTTGGATGAATGTTATCGGCACTTTAAGGATCATATTAAGAAAGTTAAAAATTGCACAACACTGATTCAACCCCCTTATCAATGTAGCTTGATTCCAACAATTGGTATCAAAGATCAGTTCCTCATAAGAAGTTTAAAAGATTGGGGAAGATCTTGGAAAGTGTTTCAATGGATTCAAGCAATCTTCAACAACTTATGGTGGCCCCTGATGATCTTGATCAGGAAAAATATGAAGTGCAGGAATTACAAGAAAATCTCATGAATGGTAAGAGATTCATTGAGTGATTGAAAGAAAAAATAAATAATTCCAAAGAGAAGAGAAGGGAACTCTATGATAAGATCAAGCAAGAAGATAGTAAACGCATTGTAGATGAAAAACTGAGTGAAACCTTAAAGGAAAAGACAGAAGAACGTGAAAAGATTTCCAAGGATAATGAAGTTCAAAAGCATGAGATGGAATCTATTATGATGACGACGAATAAGGAGATTGAAGACAAGAAGAAAAATGAAGAAAATATTTCCCAATCCCTGAAAGAGAAATCTAAAGAATGCAATTGAATTACTGATGGATTCATTCAGTTGGAACTTGAGTTTGAACAATCCAAACACAATGAGGAAGAGCTTGAAAAGCATATTGTTAATCTCAAAGATGAACTTGCTACAACAAATTAATTCAAGGAGAATTTCAAGATTAGCTCAACCAAGCTTGATGAACTGATTAAAATTCAAAGGACTGATGGTGACAAGCAAAGTCTTTGATATGAGAAAGGAGAAAGCTTCCGATCTGGACAAAGGAGATTTAGACAAGGAAATCAGATGAACAACACAAGAAGGTATCTAGTAAGACAACCTAATGCTCAAAGGCTTAATGCTAACTGTTATGTTTGCAATAAATTTGGTCATGTAGCGATCCAATGTAGAAGTAGAATGAATTCAAGTGGTCCACCATTCTCTATTAAGTGATTTAATTGTAACAAGTGTGTTCATAAGTCAAATGAATCTAGAAATGTGATGAACAAATTTTATAGAGATGTTAGATGTTATACATGCAATAGATTTGGCCATATTGCTAACCAGTGTAGATCAAGAGAAAATTAGTGGAACAATTGGTTTGGACAAAGAGATGTGGTGTGCTACAATTGCAACAAAACTGGTCATATTGCTAGATTTTGCAAAAGAGGTTTGGTAAATCAAAGAAGAAACATGTAGAAGGATGAAAAAGGAAAAGGGAAAGTCACTACAGATCATATCAGGAAGTAGATGAAGAAGAAATGGGTAAAGAAGAGTCCCTCTATTGCAGGAAATGAGCCAACACCAGAATCAACTTTTGGTAATTCCTCCAAAAATTAGGTTAAGGCCTCTTACCTAGGGGGAGTTGTCAAGAAAATATTTCAAACCCCTGTTGGTAACTGACATCATGTTTGGATAAGTTAAGTGATTGCATTGATGATCTACAGATGCTATTGAATAGTTGGAGAGGGTATTTATATAGAATTAAAGGTTTGTAGAAGATTTATCTTTCACAGTGTATGGAAACAGGGTATCCAGGTGAGTTAGGGAAAAAACATTTATTACATCAAAAAGGTTAGGTGTACGAATGATAAAAAGCATTCCTATCTTTCATTTGTCACTTTTCATTTTGAGAAGAAGAAATTTGAAGAGCTTTGAAGTGAACTTTGGTGAAATTTGGGAGAATTCAAGTGTGAAGGCGATTGGAAGTTCAAACCCTAATCCATCAAAAAGGAATTTATCGAGAAAACTTGAAAACCTTTGAATTTGTGAAAATGGCTACTCCATTGGTAGTTGTGTCAAGGATAGACCCCATCCAAAATTCAAGTGGAATCCTTTCAAGTCTGTTGAGACCAATCCCTTCAGTGCATTTTTGTCTATTATGTATGACATTTTACATATTGAAGACATTAGGACATATATTCATGCTAATATTGAGGAGTTAGGAAGCTTGTAGTTGCTAAATTTATTTTCCAAACACATTGTTGGAGAGGATTTATGTGTTAAGCTTGAATTCAAAACCCTAGACAAGAAGAAATTTAGGCAGATTGTGAAATTCCCCATGTTTGATGAAAATGAATGGGTCCAATATATCTTGAGTCAAGTTCACAATGAATTCATGTGGCTGAGTCGACCTTTCAAGATTACAAAAGAAGCTATAAGTGTTGTTATAGGTTTAAATTCCTTCGGTGGATTGCCAATTTTGAAGTCTATAAAGAATTAGACAGTCATTGATGCAACTGGTTCAATATTTGATAAAAGAGCAATGAAAATTGATGATATTATTGATGTGGATGTGAAATTTTCCTTGATGCTCATTGGTTACAAGATATATCACTCCAACCAAGAAAAATTTGTATCTGATACAACCATATATGCAGCATATCAAATGATAAAGGAGAAGGAAGAGTATGATTTATGTGAATTGCTTTGAAGCCAGCTTATGGGAAATCTTGGTAAGATTAAGAAAGGCAAGAAGAATACCTTTAAATATGGTAATCTATTAATATGTTTGTTCTTTTATTTCATGAATGAAGTTTTGGGAGTCGAGAAAGTGTTTTGGGAAAGAGGTAATAAGCTGTAGTTGTTCAGATTAGAGACATGTTATTCGGCCTTGGTGATTATATCAAGCTAGGAAAACTACAATCTGGGGATATCTCAAGAACCTTCAGAATGAAATGCAAGCAAGGGAAAGAATTCCTACTTCTATTGTGGAGAAGTATAAGGACACAATTTGTTTTATGGTGGATATTGATTAGTGCTTGATGGAAGTGATAAAACCTAGAATTGTCTAGATTATGCCAATGGGTTATGAAGTTGAGGAAAAAATATTGGAGCTATATGCACAACATCTGTTGAGTAAGCCTTTGGATACATCTGAAGAAAGTTTTGAAACATATGTAGAGAAGAATATGCAAGTCCATGAGCAATTGAAGAAACCAATGATAGTTTGAAGAGTAAGGAAAGAAGTGGAAGTCTTTGCAGAGAGCATGGGCATATCTAAAGAAGTTTTAAGAGAAGCCAAAAGGAAGAGAGAACAAGCTAAAAATGAAAAAGGAAAAGAGCCTACTAAAACTGAATCTACTAGTCTAGCAGCATCCTCTACCTGAACTAGATCAACAAGGAGCTTAGCACCCCTATTCGGTCTTCCAAACTTTTGTAAGCCAGTGATCCTTTTAGTTTTTGGGCAGTGAGCTCTAGGAAGTGTGTCTAAATGCAAGGGAATTATCATTTTGTAAACTTTTATTTTGAGTATACTCAGAACAATATTGTGGATTGACCACCATGTTTTTTCCCCTAACAACATTTCGACATAAAAATCCTTGTGTTATGGTGTTGTGGTTATTTGTCTTATATGCATGCATTTTTATTTTGGATGAATGTTATTATCACTTTAAGGATCCAATTAATAACATTAAAAATTGCACAACACTGATTCACCCCCCCCTCTCAGTGCTGCTTGATTCCAACATTTGGCTCACCTTTGTTCTGCACTCAGTGGGAGCAAGGGGTTTAGCAAGCCTTGTCCTCTAATTTCACTTGTGGTTTCCTCCTTTGTCTAGTCATTAACCTTTCATGAATACATAAGAGCAAGCTTGGGATGTGGATGACATGCCTTAAGTTGGCTTGCATATGACATACTTTTCTTTTTCATGACATAGCTTATCAGAAACATATGACTTGGCATAGGGCTTTCTGAGCAAGCTCTCATGTCTCCTTCTACTTTAAAGAAATTTCTCATAGTACTAGTGTTCGCAACCACTTTAAAGCAGGGGCATACATCACCACTCACATTTCATTATGTGATTTTATTTTTCTTGTGATTTCCTCTCTTAGAAACATTAGGTACAATGTCACCTAGGATGATACATTGCACTTGTCCTCTCTTGGAAACAAGATGAGACCATTTTCAATTTTCCTCTCTTGGAGATGTTAAGCACAATGTCCCCTAAGATGAGACCTTGCATGAACAAAGAAAAATCCCTTTGAAAAATCCTTACACTATTTTCCATTAACAATGTCTATGAGTGTCAAGCATATGAAGTTTTGCTTACTTCATAGAGCTTTAAAATCATTTTCCTTTGTGGCACATTATTAAAGTTATCAAGAGGTATAACTTTGGTATGGTTGAGTGGGAAGCCCATTCTGAAGCATGGCTTTCCCCATAGCCACCTATGTGTTTGAGTACATACCAACTAGCGTATGTTTCTCACCTATTGGATTTCTCATGCCGCAAACAATCAAAAGTTTCATGGCCCTAGAGTGAGTATGTTGTAGATTTCTCACTCGGCGAATAACCAAGAGTTTCATCACCCCAAAGTGAGTATGCATTTTCTTTCTAAAACAAACAAGCCTAGATCTAATCCACAACATGTTGGACAAACAATCAAAGCTTGATCTAACCCATTTTCATTTCCTTCTAGTTCTTTTCCATTGTATGATCATGCCTCTTGTTTTGTTGCATGTCATTCACCTCTTGCATGTCCTTTTGCGCTTGTGTTGGCTTGACTTAGGATCTTGGATCCTAGGGGCTTGTGATACCTCCTTTGATCTTTGTCATCTTTTTTCATCCACATTTGTACGATTAGAATCCTTTTGAATGCATACTTTAGTGTGAGTTTGAAGCAAGTTCATCCTCTCACTAAAGTGGGGGCTTAATGTGTCACCAAAAAGTGTATACTTTACTTGATATGAGAATAATTGATGACAAATTAGACTTAATGAGGCCTCGGTTTGGTGTTGTGAGGTTTTTTACACATCCACACTAAGTCTTGGACCCTTGCAAACTTAATTGAATGCATTTATTGATGTCTTGTAAAGGTGTTGTAAGGTGTTATAACACATCTTCACACTTTTTTAGGACCATAATGTTATAATTCACCTAAATAACCTTACCAAGACCTATTTCAAAGTGTTGTAAATCCTTGTAACAAAATTTCACACTTTCCTACACTTGTCATCAATATTTACACCTTTCTTATGCTTTAGATGGCCCCTTTATGCACTTACAGGCCTTAATTAAGTGTCTTGTTGAAGAAGAACCCAATAAACAACAATAAATATATCTTAATCTCCAACATCCACTCAAAATTTCCTAGGTTTACTAAGTTACCACCTTCGGCGACTTAGTCCTATTTGGCTCAAAAATCAAAATAAATTCAAATTTCTTTCGAGTTTTTATTCTTTAAGACCTAAGGTTGGCCTGTGATGAGGTATTTTGAGGAATTTAGGCATAATTGTGTATAAATAAGGGTTTTTCCCATAATTTTTCAATCTCCTATCTCATCTTAAGCCATAACTCATCATCATTCATTTCTCATCATGTTCTCAAGTCAAGCAAGCTAGGGTTTCGTCATTGCAAGTCATGAAGATAGCTCCCAAGGACATTCAAGGGAAGATTATTCAGATGTTTTGCTACAAAAATTTAAGATAAAACATCATGGAAAGGTACTAACTCCATTGTTGCATGCTTCATTATATTCTTTCTTCATTTGGTTCAATTACCTAAAAAGGGGTTTGACCAAGGGAAACCCCATGCCGTAACATTCAACATTCATTCTTCTCTTCTTGTGTGTTTGTAGATTTGGGCACTTTGAGGGTTTGAAGATCATTGAAGATTTGTTTGAAGAATTTTTGAAGACATCTCTTTGTTTTCCAAGCTGAAATATCAACTAAAATTCACCTTCAGGTCTGAAATTCAATGTTTCAGAAGTGGACACCTATAGGAAACCGAAGTGTAGACCTAGGGTATCTGTTTCTACTTCTGAATTTTTAGAGATTCAAAAATGGAGTAAGTCACCACCTTTGGAAACTTAGTCCCACTGGACCTGATTTTCAATGATTTCTACAGATCTGGATACCCATTTGGCTAAAACAGGTTTCTGGGTAGTTTCCCTGAATTTGGACTAAAACGCCCCACCTAGCGACTTAGTCCCACTAGGCTTAAAAATTAGAATCTCTAGAATCTCAGAGGTTTATGCAATCTCCAGTCAACTCCTCTTTAGTTTCTAGGTGCATGGCTTCTATCTTTCATTTATGTTTTATCGTCTATTGCATTCATTTTACTTTTCTTCATATCACATTATGTTTTCAAACAAGTTAATTTTCCTAAGTTTTGTATCATTAGATCATTTCAATTTCATATTAGAGTATTATGACATCTTAATTAGGCATAATTCTTATCATTTATATTTAGTTTGACTGTAAACCCTTGCATTTTGGACCCCATCCAATTCCCTTTCTCCTTTTAGGTGAAAAACCCTAGGTGGAGCAAAGCATTGTGAGGGCAATAAAAAATCTTCGTTTACAAGAAGGATATTGATGAGTTGAAACATCTTGTAAAACAGAATCACATTGATTTTCCTTCTAGAATGTTTGAATCACCTTCTCCTTCTTCTTCAAAATATCTAAAAAGGACAAAGCTCAAGCATCTACAACAAGATATAAAGGACATGCTCTTTGTGCTCTTTTAGGTCTTGGATCAGACAGATAGCTTCTAAATTTAGGAGCATCTCATCGTATTGCATCTCCACAGTCTATATTCTCTTCTTTTTAGCCTTGTACTATGTGATGCAGAGTAGGGTGGAGGTTCTCTTATCAATCACAATTCAATCTTCCTTGAACAATCATTCCACTTTGAAAACTCTAACTTGGTGTTTTTCACAATTTCATCAATCTTGCTTATAGCACATCAAATAGTGAAATTTCACCATATCTTGCAAAAGAGATCTCAAACCTACAATTGAATTGGAATTACAAATACCCTTTATGCACTTCTTAAACATATCCAAATTGGAGATATGGATTTTTTGTAACAACACCCTCTAAAATAGACTACTATGCTAGAATTAGGTCAAATTAGCCCTGTTTTCCAAAGCAACCTCAACCTAAAACTCTCTCCTAACCAAAAAAATTCCATTCCAAGTATTTAACCAGGTCACATGGGGTCTATAAATATAGATTTCATCAACTACAATAATCATCCAATCACTTATCTTTAAAACCCTACTCCTACCTACACTTCCAAACCTAATATATTGAGATATTAGGCTAGGGCTTGATCAAAAACTGCCCTAACTTCATCCAATGCATCTACAAACCTAATAAACTTGAAAAACATCCTAACTAAATACATTCCACCAATTTTTAGAGGTTTCACTAGTGGAATGGTTCAATATTCCATTTTCTTGTACAAACCCTCTTGACTTAGGGTTTTCAGACCGTTCTTAGTGAATTGGCTCTAAAAACCTTCAAAATTTATGAAATAAACTCAAATAAAAACCGAAATGAAGTTAGTTCATATCTCCATCAAATTAAATGCACTTCATATCATAATCACTTAGTATAGAACCTTACAGAATGCTATAGTAGCAAAAATGCACAAGAAATTGTAGAAAAAAAAGAGCTTCTTATTGCTTGATCTTCAAAAACAACTCTAGAACCTCACCTTGAATTTTGAAAGGCCTATTTAAACATCAAAATCCAAACTCAATGGTTCCAACCACCTTTTGAATCAAATGACCATTCAACTCCCAATCCAAACCAAAATTGCAAAATTGCATTGCAACTTTTTGTAATAATTACAAAAACTTGACAACATTAACTAAAACCAACCCCATAAGACTCATTACATTGGAAATAGTCTAAATATACCTTATTACATCAAAAAAATTATTGAAAACACAAAACCCAATATTAGACCTTATTTACATGATGTTGACTAGGTGCCCGTGCACCATACACCCGGGGAGAAAAGAGTATCAAGTTCCACCCGAGATCAGCTCTTGAACTATTGTGTCATGCTTCTTAATGTCTTCCTTTTCCATCCATGTTGCATCTTCATGAGGGAGACCTTTCCATTTCACTAGGTATTCATTATACACCTTATGCCTTGTTCTCTTTGCTTCCTTTGTGTCCAAAATGCTTTCAAGCTTCAATGGCTAACTTGGTGGTGAGTCCTTGATCCAATATTCTTCTTGAACTCATGAGGTACCTACTTCTTCACCTACAATCATAGATCCTTTCAAAGGATAAAGGTCAGAAACATTGAAAATTGGAGAGATAGCCACTCCAGGAGAGAGTTCTATCTCATATGTATTTGCACCAAATTTGTGGACCACCCTCCATGGCCTAGTCTTCTTCATCTACAAATTTCTATATTTCCCCTTTTGTAGTCTTTCTTTCCTCAAATGAGCCAATACTAAGTCTCCCACTTTGAATTGAACATCCCTCTTCTTCAAATCTGCATGTTGTTTATACTTCTCCACACTCTTTTGAAGATTTTCTCACTTGTTGATGTATATCCTTCATTACAACTGTAAATTACTCTCCTTTAACACTCCTCTCTATACCACTCAAATCTCTGAGCTCAAATACTCCCCTAGTATTCAATCCATATACAATTTCAAATGGGCTCTTTCCAACTCTTCTATTGATAGAGTCATTATATGCAAACTTAGCTTGTGGAAGAATGAGATCCGATTGTTGTGAATGCTATTTTTTCAAACATCTGAGAAGGTTTCCAAGACTCCTATTGAAAACTTCAGTCTACCCATCTATTTGTGCATGATATGAAGAGCTAAATGTCAAGTTGGTTCCCAATTTCTTCCAAAGAGTTCTCCAAAAGTGACCTACAAACTTGCTATCTTTGTTAGACACAATTGTCAATGGTAATCCATGAATTCTAACTACCTCCTTGAAAAATAAACCTACACTGTATGAGGCATCACTTGTGCATTTGCATGGTATACAATGAGCCATTTTGCTAAATCTATTAACAACAACAAACATAGTATCAAACCATCTCTGAGTTTTGGGTAAACCCAACACAAAATCCATGCTTATGGATTTCCATGGCCAATTTGGAATTGGAAAAGCTTGGTAAAGACCTGCATTTGTACTTGAACCCTTTGCTTTTTGACAAACAACACAACTTTCAACAAATTTTTTGATGTCACTTTGTATTTTTGGCCAATAGTAATACTTTCTTACCTACTCCAAGGTTTTATCCACACTAAAATGACCTTGTAAGTTGCCACAATGCTTATCCTTAATCATATTAGTCCACATAGAGCATTTAGGAATACACAACTGAGCGACCTTAAACAATAATCCATCTTGTATCAAGAAATAAGAATATTCTTCATGGAAATGGCCATCAAACTAATTACAAACAACATAGACATCCTTGAAATCATCATCATCTCCTTCATACATACCTTTCAAAGCATCAATACCTACACTTTGAAGTTGAATTTCTTGCACCAACATTTGTCTTCTACTCAAAGCATCTGCCACTTTGTTTCATTGTCCTTTTTTGTGTTTTATATTGAAAGTGTAGCTTTGTAGGTACTCCACCCACTTCACATGCCAGTGGCTAAGTTTGTCTTGGTTTTTCAAGAAACTCAAAGCATGTTTGTCAGTAAAAACAATAAATTCCTTTGGAAGGAGATAGTGTCTCCACTTTTTCAATGCTTGGACCATGGCATACAATTCTAAGTCATAAGAAGAGTACTTCTTCTTTGCATCATTAATTTTTTCTCTAAAAAATTCTACAAGTCTTCCCTCTTGGGTCAAGACTGCACCAATTGCATACCCACTTGCATCACATTCAATTGTGAACACCTTATTGAAATCAGGCAATGCTAAGATGGGTTGTTGAGCTATATTTTTTTTTAGAATTTGAAAGTTTATTTCTACCTCATCAGACCACATAAACCTCTTCCTTTTATCCCCTTTAATTGTATCAATCGTGGGCGAACAAATATGACTAAAATTTCTTACAAATTTTCTGTAGAAACTAGCAAGACCCTAGAAACTTCTTACCTCACTGACTGATTTTGGAGTAGGCCAGTTCAAAATTGCTTCTACCTTGTTGGGGTCCATCTTCAAAGTTCCTTTTTAAATCAAAAAACCAAGGTAGACCAACTCCTCCTTCATGAATTCACACTTCTTCAAGTTAATCATCAACTTCTCTTCATTTAGCCTCTTCAACACCATGTCCAAATGCTACAAGTGTTCCTCTTTAGTCTTGCTAAACACTAGAATGTAATCCAAGTATACAACTACAAACTTACCTATGAAATGATTCAAAACTTGATTCATTAGTCTCATAAGAGTGCTTGGTGCATTTGAAAGCCCAAATGGAATTACCATCCATTCATACAGCCCCTCATTAGTTTTGAAGGTAGTTTTCCACTCACCTCCTCCTCTTATTCTAATCCGATGGTTGCCACTTTTGAGGTCAATTTTTTAAAACAAGATCCCCCTAAACAATCCATCAAATCCTCCATTCTTGGTATGGAAAACCTATACCTTATTGTGATTTTGTTAATTTCAATTGTATTAGTGAAAATTCTCCAATCTCCACCTTTTTTAGGTGCCAACACAATAGGAACAACACATGGACTTAAAATTTCCCTTATGAGACCCTTATCTAGTAATTCCTGTATTTGTTTCCTTATCTCTTCATTTTGTTGAGGAGTCATTTTGTATGCAGCCTTATTAGGTAGGTTTTCTCCTAGTATAAAGTCTATACGGTGGCTCAAATACCTTATAGGTGGAAAAGAACTAGGGAGCTCATCAATTACAATGTCATGGTACTTATTCAACAATGCTTGAAATTCCTTAGGCACATCATCTAGCTTTTTTGTTGTCATAATATATTTAGATCTGATTATTATTGCATACCCTTGACCACCTTCCTCTTTCATAGTTTTCAAGAATTATTTTTCCCCAACCAAAATGACACTTGAACCAACTTGTGAATCTAGGTTTTCATCTTGAAAAGGAGTAAGTGTAAATAAAACCCCATATTTTTCAATCACATATGTATTTTTCTACTCATCATGTTTTTATTTTCTATCACACTGTCAAGGTCTTCCTAATAATAGATGACAAACATCCATTGGGATGATGTCACACAATATCTTGTCTTTACACCCCCCAATGTTAAACTCAATCCATTTTTGTTCATTAACCAAAACTTGTTGACCCTTATTTATCCAAGAGACCTTGTATGGTGTGGGGTGTGGGATTCATTTCATCTTTAACTTTTCAACAATCTGCAAATAAACTAAATTATCAATTGAACCAGAATCAACAACAATCTTACATACCTTGCCTTGAGATTTGCAAGTGATTCTAAACAATGTCTTTCTTTGTGGAGGCTCCTTCACCACAGGAACCTTGACTAGTGTCCTCCTCATCATGAGAGATTCTCCAACCTCTGGAGTAGCATGTTGAGAAGGAGAGTTAACACTTTCACAATCTTCCTCTTGCACCAACTGTGTTCTCCTTTCACCACCATGTGATGTAGAAGGTTGCTTGTCTAGATAATTCCATGCTTGATGGCCAAATTGATTACATAGAGAACACCTTCCTAAGAATGTTTTTGAGCCTCTACCTTGTCCTCAAAATCTACCTCTACCATTGGATCTTCTACCTTTGAAACCACCTCTTGACTCCGAGCCTTGATCTTGATTTCCACTTGTCTCACCTTATGATTTTTGTGATTGTCCTCTTCCTCCAAATGTTCCTCTACCCCTAAATTTTTTTCCTCTTCCTCTACTTTATTTTTCCTACCTTCTTTTCAACTTCTCTTCTACCCTAACAACCAAATGAAAGCACTCTTCCACCATTCTAGGGGTGGCAAGACTCAATTCATCTTGGATATTGAACCTTAACCCATTTATATACCTTGCTATCTTCTTAGATTCATCCTCAACATGACTTGATTTAATGCTCAATTTATGAAACTCCTTTGTGTAATCCATGACATTCATCTCTTTTTGTTTGAGATTTTGAAGCTTTCTAAAAGTTTGGATTGCATAGTCACTGGGAAAAAATTGACCCTTGACTTTGGACACCATCCTATCCAATGAATTGATTTTTACTTTTCCCTTTTTCACTCTCTCTTCCTGCACATAATTCCACCAAGTTAGGGAAATTCCTATAGAAGTTGAAAAACCAACTTCACAGTCCCCAAGAATCACCTGCATGTAATCACCTATCACATGCAACAGATATCCAGAACAATGAAGAAGATGTTATGTAAACCTTAGAGCAAAAAAATGTGCAAGCAAAACTAGAATATTAATTATTTAATGTAATTTTTTTACAAATAATACAAAATCCTTCAAAAAGGCAATCATGCAAAAAAGCAAGACATGCACAACCCTAATCTTATCTTGAGAAAAAAGATAACTCAACTAGATAAGGATTACAATTATCCTAGGAAATAAAATATTACCTAAGTAAACTTATGCTATAGTGTAATTAAATAATTAATTACACCAACAACCCCCCATAAGTACAACTTAGGGAGAAGAAAATTATTATGCAAAAGATGAGTCCCAGAAACAAGGCCTGATCAGGTACCCATTTACAAATGCAATGAAAACTAAATCAAATGGGGTAAAGGAGAAAACCACGTGAGAACAAAACTCCTCTCCAAAATAGAATGAAAAATAAATAAGTGATTAAAGATGGAGGACTCCATAAGACCCCCCAAGGACACCATCCATCACAAAGATACATAAAAGAACCCCTCCATAAGAGAGGAAGAAAGAGGCCACATATCCCCCCCATAATGAAGTAGTTCCAATAAGTCTAAAGAAACTGCATCTCCTGAAAGAAGTGAGAAGGGAGAGGCCAAATGAATGCAATCTTTGAAGGTGAAATAGGTGTAGCCCAAGATGTCTCCACAGAAGCAGGTGTGACCTCAACAAATGAAGAAGTCAAAGTAGGTAAAGACTGAATAGAAACCTCCAAAGATGAATGATCAACTATGTCCTACTCCACTAAAATAAAAGAAACCACATCTGTTGTCATAGAAGTATTAGCAACTGCAACATGAGGGAGAACAGAAGGCTCAAGAACATGATCCGAAGTGAGAACACCAATGTTAAAGAAACCAAATCTCTCCTTTGAATGATGATGCATACTATAAGTGTGAGGAACAACTATAGGAATAGAAGCACCATTAGTAGAAAAATAAGTAAAGGAATACAACCAAGATGAGTGATCCACTATCCCAGTAGCAATAACTGCTCTACTCTCCAAGTCTCTGATGATAACAAAATTAGGTGTCAACTCCATAGATCTCCTAGTGCCTCCATGTGTGATATGATAGATGGAAAGAAGGTTGTTTTTCAAGTGAGGGACACACAAGACATCTTGAAAGGAGTTGTCCCCAAAACTAATAGACCCCTTCCCTGTAACACTCATGTAAGTGTTATTTCCCATCAAAATGGGAGACATAGTGCAAGGCTCAAAGGAAGTGAACATTGATTGTGAAGATGCCATATGATTAGATGCTTTTGAATCTAGAAGCCATCTCCTTGATCCAACACCTGACGAAGAACAAAGAGCATATCCCTTCATATCTAATGAAGTATGTAAACTAGTTGTGCCCTTGTCATGCTACTCTGAAGAAGAAGAAGAATGAGGTGAAGGAGAGGATGTAGACATCTGAGAAGGAAAATCAATTTGATGTTTCTGAAGAAGATGCTTCAGCTCATCAATGTCCTTGTAGCAACTATGTTCTGTATGTCCTTCCCTCTTGCAATATGCACATGGGCCCTTCTCGTTCCTACATGATTTCCCCTTAGAAGAGGAGGATGAATATGAGGACTCCTTCTGCTGCTCATGAGGTTTGGAATCCTTTTGTTTTTGTTTCTTTCCTTTTCCTGTAGAAGCCTTCTAATCTTTGGGCTCCTGAGATGCAATGAGTTCCTGTAATGAAGAAGGTTTCATCGTGCCCATGCTAGCTTTAACTTAGCTTGCTCTCAAGTGAGAGATGAAGCAAAGTCATCAATAGATGGCATAATGAATCTTGTACCAAGTGCATCCCTAGTGGCATAAAAGGTAGATACAAAAATTGAATAATCTGGTCCAAGCTTAGAAAGAATGGACAATATCAACTGAGAGTCTTCTTTCTGAACACCACACTATGACAACTGTAATCTAAGAGACTTAATTTTGGTGAAAAAATCTTGGATGTTGCCAAAATCCCTACGATTTAAGCCAATAAGCTCATTCTCTAACTGAAACCCTCTCATAGTATCCTACTTCCCAAACAAAGACTCTAAAGTAGTCTAGATCGTATTGGGTCTAGTGCAAGACTCAATATGAAAAATAAGGTAAGAAGAAAGAGATAGACATAAAGTACCATAAGCTTCATCACATCTATTAAACCACTTTCTCTTTTCAATAGCACTTGTAGGTTCAATTTCAATACCCATGGGTACCTTGTACAACCCTTTGTGTTTCAAATGAATCTTCATTTTTTTTCCAACCAAAATAGTTGAATGGAGTAAGGGGTGCAATATTATGTGTATCCATGATAGAAAACGACAATATGTACTCCCAAAGAAAAAAACAATGCTCGTTGATCTAAAAAAAATAGCCTGATTGCATGCTTCCCAAGAAAATAACTGAAAGGGTAAAGGCTAAGATCAAATAATAATATTAGATACCTAGTAAAAATTCTAAAAAATTTGGTCTGAGATTTGTGTAGAGCACTAAACCATCTTTCCAATGACTATTTGTTTTCACAAAACGGAGTTAGGACGCAAAAGTTACGCCTCCTGGAGTGAAAACAACTTCAGATTTTGATAGGTGAAAATTCCCCAACTTCAACCTTCAATTTTTGTCTTCCAAATTTAGTTGTTTTTGTAGTTAGTGCGTAAAAAAGTCACTAACTTAATCCATTTGAATATCTAAATTTAAAGACTAAAGCTAAACCCAAAAAGGAACATCAGAAAATAAAAGGATTAATCACATCATTCTACACTCGGACAATCCCGATTCTGATTAAGACTCCAGTGTCAGCAACAGAGGTATGCTTCCTATGATATTTTGTGATTATGATATGTGTAGACTATCATTATCATGACTAATGAATATCGGATCTTCTGCCAGAATTAAATACATATCATGCTCATCTTTAGTTTATATCATAGTCAATCTTATTTTTCTCCCAAAGGTCAATCTTTTATTTGGTGCCCACTCATTTGGCAAGATAATAATGGATTGAGGTCATTCATAGTTATATTGAGTTGGATAAAACTAAGCTTTCAATACTCAACAATTACTCGGCTGAAGCCCGAGTACTTGCGCGCCATAACTAGTGGCAAGTGACTCGCAGAATAACTCGTCACTAAGTTTTGGGGAAAACTAGCAACGAGTTTTGTTGCAAAATGTCGGATAAAGGGCCCTTTATTGCACGGAACCTCGCCATGTTCAAATGAATATTTAATTTGCATTTTGCAAAAGGAAACTTGACATTTTTAAATCCTTCCAAGATATTTGGACGTGACATGATTTCTAGACGAGGGCACAACGGGAGGCAAAACAAATGGCAAGACAAACCAATGTCAGCATCACAAAAGTGATGATATACTCAAAATAAAAAAAATCTTAAACCATTTGCGTTTGATTCTAACTTCCACAATATGTGCCTAGCTACATCAAGACCATTATTTCATGATATCATATTTCAATATTAATGAAGATAGTCCCACATTCCTTTACTCAATTCATGTTCTCATTGTGTTGCTAGTGTGAATTCACATGTTGATATAATCATATATGATTAGAAATTTAGAAGGATTCCATAATGATTTTCCTAAACAAAACATTGTCATCCAGAGCAAATATGTTTGATTTTAAACTTAGGAGTCTCCTTTCTTTGGCCCTCAAAAACAGAAGTCTACTTTCTTTGGCCACTTAATAAGCTTATCAAATATTTAAAACCCATTTAGAACCCAATGACTTAACCAGTTGAGTTCAATCCCTATGACATCTCAAAAATAAATACATTGAATAAGCTTATCAAATATTTAAAACCCATTTAGTAAATTTATTATATAGTTTTTATGTCGTATTTGAATTAGTACCGGAAAACCTAGGGCAGTGTATGTTGTTGTTTGTCTTCATGGATGAAAAAGGATATTTATGTAGTAGTCAATGTCTGCTCCTTTAACATTAAAACTATGTTCTTAAATGCTTTCCATGCTTCTGGGGGTTTCTTGATAAATCCTTAAGTATGTCCTTAATCAACTCAAGAATATTTCTCAAAGTGGCATTATTTTAACAAAAAATTCAAAAAATGAAACCTCCACCACTACAAAGAGCGTTGAACCAGCTTTATGACGATATCTCATTTTTTAAAAAAGGCCTTCATTTGCACAAGTTATGAGAAAACGAAAAAAAGGCCTATAAAAGGAACTTTTAAGGCTAATCAGGGTAAAAAAATTAGCACCTTATCTCTAGCCCTTGGTCATCAATATGACCGTGTGCTACAGGGCTACAAAGAAAATCCGTTGGGTTTGGAAACTGCTAGCGGCTTCACTGGTCACATGCAATAGGAGGAAGTTGGTGGTCATAGCTTAAACATTGGCGGGATGTGTCTGTTGGATCCTGGTCAGCAATATGACCTCACCCTGGCAAATAAGCCTGTGGGGGCTGTATGGTGGTGGACCGATGGTGAGGGGCAGTGAAGCAGTGGGTGGGTGGCCCGCAGGTGGCTGCCGAGCTGAGCTCCGGTGGTGCTAGCCTTTATAACGGTGGGCAAAATTTTTACAAAAAATCTTTGATTTTTTCTATTTTTTATTTTATTCTTTTTAATTATCTCGCTTCGATCCGTGTACCCTGGGGTCGTACGGCCTTACGGAAAAAAAAAATTTCCTCAGACATCAATTGTGGCCAAATTGGACAATTTTTATATGAAAATAGGAAATTTTTGGGCACTGCGGACTCAATGGGGAGGTTCGTTTTGTCCAAAAATGCTCAGAAAATTAGGCGAGCCCCAGATCCACAAAAAAATCAGCCTGACTTGAAACCCTTGCACAAAAGAAAATGTTGTGAGAGAATATGTTCAAATCACGAACATGCAGCCACAAGTCTAGAGCTCTGATACCATGTAGAAGTTGAAAAACCAACTTCACAGTCCCCAAGAATCACTTGCATGCAATCACCCATCACGTGCAACAAATATCCAGAATAATGAAGAACATGTTTTGTAAACCTCAAACCAAAAAAATATGCATGCAAAACCAAAATATTAATTATTGAATGTAATTGTTTTACAAATAATACAAAAGCCTTCAAAAAGGAAATCATGCAAAAA
Source organism: Sequoia sempervirens (assembly GCA_007258455.2). Lineage (NCBI taxonomy): Eukaryota > Viridiplantae > Streptophyta > Pinopsida > Cupressales > Cupressaceae > Sequoia > Sequoia sempervirens. The sequence goes on along the minus strand of VDFB02270651.1, from coordinate 407,755,203 downwards.
AGCAAGACATGCACAACCCTAATCTTATCTTGAGCAAAAATATAGCTCAACTAAATAAGGATTACAATTATCCTAGGAAATAAAATATTACCTAAGTAAACTTATGCAAAAGTGTAATTAAATAATTAATTACACCAACAATTCCTTTCAACTTAGTTTTTGCAAACTTCACCTTTTGTTCATCTTCTACCTCGTATTTAAAATAATTGTCTACTGCATCAATCCAATCTAACACTTCTTCACTATCCATCTTCCCACCATACATGGGAAATTCTATTTTCACCTCCGAAGCATCTCCCCTGATAGCCTTTAGCATCTTAACCATCCTCCTCTCATCAGGATCCAACTCTTGCTCATGGGATCCTCCTTGAGGGTTTTCATCGTCACCCTCTTCCTCTTCCTCTTGGTCACTCTCATCTACAGTGGCCTTACCTCTTCTTTGGTTTGTTTTCAATGCTACAAGTCTAGCTAAAAGAACTTCTTGAGACTCCTTTATCATTCGTATTTCCCTAGCAATGATTACACTTCCCTTTGGAGGCATCTTGTCCCTTTCAAATTGCAACCTTTCCTTCTTCAAACTTTAACCTCTTTCCTTCAAATGATCAAAACCTATGTTATGATACCAATTTGATGTAGAGTAGGGTGGAGATTCTCTTATCAATCACGATTCAATTAGCCTTGAATAATATTTCCACTTTCAATAACCCTAACTTGGTGTTTTCTCATAATTTCATCAATCTTGTTGGTAGCACATTAAATAATGAAATTTTGCCATATCTTGCAAAAGAGATCTCAAACCCATAATTGAATTGGCATTACAGATACCCTTTATGCTCTTCTTCAACATATCCAAATTGGAGATATGATTATTTTGGAACAACACCCTCTAAAATAGACTGTTGGGAAATTATTGGATGGTGAGATGTGATGTTGATACATGGTTGTCATTTATGTCAACACTAATAGCATTTGATATTCTAAGTGTTGTATATGTTGAGGATATTGAGAAAATTATAAGTGAATGTGTTCCATGTTCCTAGTGGAACTGTGCAGGTCATGAAGGCATTACGTTATGTACATAAAAGGTTATATGTTGTGGATCAAAGGGTTTAATGTTGAGTATGTCTAGATAATCTGTCGGAAGTTTCAGAGGTCTGCATGAACTCATGTGAAAGTTGTTGTTTGAGAGTGTTTTGTTGGTCTTTGTTAGAGTTTCTAAGTGAATATTGTATGTTCATCTTTATCTCAGTTGTCACAGATGTCTCTCTGATATTTTTTGGTGTTTTTAGATGTCTCTAGTTCATCCTCTATCTTTGTGGTACATCCACATGATCCGATGAAGCTCATGATTAAAAATATTTTCTTGCACATGTCTAGTTTTTCTTGTTCTTGGCCGACATGTTGATGCTAGTGTGTTGTGGATATTCGAGGCATGATTAATTGGATTATTCTTGTTTTGGAGAAGTGAATTTGGGTCCCCACTATGTTGTGGCTGACCTTGGTGGGTGCACATTGAAAATTTAATTATGAATTTAAGCTGACATTGAAAATATATTCTTTTCCTCTGGGCAACTAAGTTGTGATGAAATCCCATGTAGCAGATATATAACAGTGATTGGTTGAGCAAAGTTAGTGTGTGCATAGGTATGAATGTATGCCAGAGAAAGTGTAAATGTGTGAATAGTGTTTCTATCATTCGATTACTAAGCAGAGAGTGAAGAAGGTTTTCTGAGCTTAATTGGAACTATAATCAAGCTTGTGCAGAAGCTATTTTCTCAGTTTGTATTCTTGGGATTTTAATCCTATTCTTTGTTGTTGGACAGTGAATCCTCTTTTTTATTTGAGCAGTGAGCTCTAGGTAGTGTGCCTGAATGCATGTGCATTCCCCTTATTATTTCTTTTTATACTTCTAATAGAGTATAATTTTGTGGACTAACATCCACCGTGGGTTTTCCCCTAATAGGGTTTCCACACAAAAAATTCTTAGTGTTATTTGTCTCTCTGATGTGTTAATTGCTTGTGGTTAATTCCTTATTCATCAAATCTGAGATTAAAGTTAAGATAAGTTAGAAATTTTTTATGTTTTTGTGACAACTGATTCACCCCCCCTCTCAATTATCTGTCCTTATTTTTCCAACAATTGGTATTAGAGCAGGTTCCTCTGAAGAAGTCTAAAAGCTTGAAGTGATCTGAGATGGCAATCTAGTATTCAAGAAGGACAGTACAAGATTTGATGGCACTAACTATTCAATGTGGAAAGTTAGAATGCAATGTCATTTAAAGTGTATTGGTGAAGCTTTCTGGAATATTACAAAAGATCCATATACTATTCCTCAGAATGGTCCCTCCACTACAAATGAGATCAAAAAGCTGAAAATAGTGTTAGGGCTATTGAAGCCTTGGTGAGTGCTCTAATAGATTCGGAAATGGCTAATGTGTTGGGTCTAGAGATAGCTCATGAGATTTTGATGAAACTAGAAACTTTTTATGAAGGAGATGCACAGGTAAAGATGGCTAAGCTATAGAGCTTGAAAATAAAGTATAAGAATTTGAAGAAGGGTGAAGATGAAAATATCACTTCTTTTATGTTGAGAGTAAATGAAATAGTGATGGGTATTAAAGTTGTCGGTGGTCCTGTGGATGAGGATGAAATTGTGGCTAAAGTACTCAGATCCTTTCCTCCCTATAAAATGAAGGTTCATGCTATTAAAGATTTCAGATCAGTAAATAAGATAACAAGAGACACATTGATATGGAAGCTTGCTGCTTTTGAAATAAGTGAATTTGGTGAATCTACACCAAAGACTGAATCTGCATTCAAGGCTACTATATCTAGAAGTAACATGAAAAGATATAATCTGGGAGAGATTTTCAAAAAGATATCCAAGTATGATGAAGAACTGAAATAACTTGAAGATAAAGAAAGAGAGTTAGAAGAACTAGAAGCTATGATTGCAAAATAAGAAGGAAAAGGAAAAGGTAAGTATGAAGATGTATTGCCTATTAAATTTTTTTCATGTAGTAAAATTGGTCATTTTGCATCAAGATGTCCTGAAAGAGTTCCTAGATCTAAGCCTAAAAATTCTAGATTCCAAAAGAGATGCTACTTTTTTGAAGAAGCAGTGACTAATGATGAATCTGATAAAGATAATGAGAAAAAAGATGAATGGGATTTCATTGCTACCATTGAAGATAATATTGTGGCTATTGAATCTACTAAAGATGAAAAAGCTCTTGTAGCCCAAGTTGAAGAAAAGGATGAGTGGGTTATTGATAGTGGATGTTTACAAAATATGACCAGTGATAAAAACAAATTTGTGAGTCTAGAGAAGTATGATGGTGGGGTTGTAAAATTTGGAAATAACAATGCTAGTGTGATTCATGGTAGAGGATCTATTTCCATTGGTGGTAAGGGTAACACTGGTGATGTCCTCTATGTTGAAGGCCTGAAGCAGAATTTGTTGAGTGTTGGACAAATGGTTCACAAGGGATATGATCTTCAATTCAAAGATGGAAGATGCAAGATATGTGGAAGTTCTGGGAATATGATTGTAACAGACAAACAAACAAAAGGTAATATTTTTCATTTGAATGTTGTTAATGGTAGTTGCTTAATTTCTCAAGTAGATGAAAGTTGGTTATGGATTGTGTCATGTAAACTTTGACATCATTAAGATAAGTTCTACTCAAACAGTAAGAGATCTTCCTAAATTAGTGAATCCTGCTAATGTAATTTGTCAACAATGTCAAATGGGTAAAAAAACTAGAGTTTCCTTCTAAAGCAAGCAATTTCACTCAAATAATGTGTTAGAACTATTACATACTGATTTGTGTGGTCCCTCTAGAGTTAAGAGCATTCATGGAGAAAGATATTTTATGCTTGTCATTGATGACTACTCTAGAATGATTTTGGTTTCCTTTTTGAGAGAGAAAAGTGAAGCATTAGATAAGTTCAAAAGCTTTAAGGCCATGGCAGAAAATGAAAAAGGTCTAAAGATAAAATGTCTGAGATCTGACCGAGGTGGAGAATTCCTTTCATAAGAATTCAATACTTATTATGAAGAGCATGGAATTAAAAGACAACTATCTGCTCCCTGAACACCTCAATAGAATGGAGTTGCATAAATAAAGAATAGAATAACCCTGGATGTTGCCAGAACAATGATGGTGGAAGGAAATGTGCCTCAGATGTATTGGAGTGAAGCGGTAAGTACTACTTTATATACCTTGAATAGAGTAAATGTGAATGGTAATTTTGGTAAGACTCCTTATGAACTATGGTTTGGTCATAAGCCTACTGTCAAATACTTCAAAATCTTTGGAAGCAAATGCTATATCAAAAGAGATGATGACATAGGAAAGTTTGGTGTTAGAAGTGATGAAGGAATCTTCCTAGGTTACTCCACAAAGAGCAAGGCATGCAGATGCTACAACAAAAGACTGAGAAAATTAATTGAAATTTCCTATGTCAAGGTGGATGAGGATTCAATTAGATCATCCAGAAGATGCAGCTATGATTCAGATGAAGACATCATGAACCGAGGGAAGAATTCACAATCACCAAATCTACTTCAAATTATCCCATATGTTCTGATGAAGCAACCACAAGTTTTTACAGTAAATCAAGTCAGTCAAGAAGCACAGTCAAGTGCAATTACACAAGTAAGTTCAAAAAACACAGAAGTCCGAGAGAGTCATAAAACTCCAAGGTATGTAAAGTTGAATCATTCTGAAATTCAAATCATAGGAGACAAGAGAAAAGGAGTGCAAACTAGAAAGAAAATTGTTGAAGAATACTATCTGATTTCAAAGATTGAACCTAAGAATGTCACTGAAGCCTATCAAGATGAACACTGGCTGGAAGCTATGAAAGAAGAACTGTCACAAATTGAAAAGAATGACACATGGACATTGGTTCTTAGGCCCAAAGACAAGAATGTGATTGGCACTAAGTGGGTATTCAGAAACAAACTGAATGAAGATGGTGAAGTGGTCTGGAATAAGGCGAGACTAGTATGTAAAGGTTACTCCCAAATGGAAGGTATAGATTTTGAAGAGACCTTTGCCCCTGTTGCTAGAATTGAAGCAGCAAGACTATTTATTGCTTATGTTTCTTACAAGAACTACAAAGTTTACCAAATGGATGTAAAGTCTGCATTTTTAAATGGGGAACTTGAAGAAGAAGTGTATATTGAAAAACTAGATGGATTTCAGCTAATAGATGAGGAAGACATGGTTTGCAGGTTAAAGAAGGCCTGTATGGACTCAAACAAGCCCCCAAATCCTGGTATGCTAGACTGGACAAATACCTACTGAAGCTTGGATTCTCAAAAGGTATTGTTGACAGTGACTTATATTTCAAGATAGATCATGATAAGGAGTTAATCATAGAAGTTTTTGTTGATGATATCATTTTTGGAGGAGATGATAATCTATGTATGAAGTTTGCTGATGAAATGAAGAGTGAATTTGAGATGAGTATGATTGGAGAAATGAAGTTATTTCTGGGACTGTAAATTACACAGTTGGACAAGGGGATCTTCATATCTCAGTCCAAATATGTGAAAGAACTCTTGAAGAAGTTTGGAATGGATGACTCCAAACCTGTTGGTACTCCCATGGTGATCGGATGTAAGCTAACACAGAATGATGATTCTCCTAAGGAAAATCAAACTAGATATAGGTCAATGATTGGTGGATTGCTCTATTTAACTTAGACTAGACCGGACATTATGAATGTTGTATGTATGGTTGCTAGATTTCAAGATGATCCAAAAGAATCACATGTAACTATTGTGAAGAGAATTTTAAGGTATCTAAAAGGAATAGTTGACTTTGGACTTTGGTATCCAAAGGATGATGACCTCACTTTTTGTGCATATACTAATGTTGATTGGGATGGTGATATAGATGATAGGAAAAGTACTAGTGGTGGTGCTTTCTTCCTAGGGAAGAAGTTGGTGTCTTGGTTGAGCAAAAATTAGAACTCAATTTCTCTATCTATTGTTGAGGCAGAGTATATTGTTGCTGCAAATAACTATACTCAAGTGATATGGATGAAACAAATGTTGAAAGATATCAGGGTGGTATATGAAGAGCCTATTTCCATATACTTTGACAACTCAAGTGCAATAAATATTTCAAAGAATCTAGTGTTGCATTCCAAGACTAAACATATATCAATCAAGTTTCATTTCTTGAGGGAGAAAGTGAATGAGAAAGAAGTCAAACTGGAGTATGTTCCTACCAAAGAATATACTATAGATATATTTACCAAGCCATTGTTGAAGGATACTTTTGAGTATCTCAGAGGAATGCTAGGGGTGATTAGGTCCCTCCTGATAAGAACTAAAGATGCATTTACTTGCATCAATTTGAGAGCTTCATTGCTATAATCTAATCCAGATTGATGTTTTTGTGGCTGCTACTTAGGGGGAGTAGTTAGATGTGCACATATATGGCTCAGAGTATGTGTGTGGAAAGTTCATAGTTACCTTTTCCATTGATTTCAAAGGGGGAGAAGTGTAATGTGAAAAATTTAAATATCTAAGGCGGAGAAGTGCAGAATGAAAAATATTTCCCAGAATAAGAGCAATTGTGCAGTGTGTTGGGTTGATAGTATTTCTCACATCATGTGTTGCCATAAATGCCAAAGGGGGGGATTGTCGGGAATTTTTTGGATGGTGTGATGTGATGCTAATACATGGTTTTCATTGATGTCAACACTATTAACATTTGATATTCTAAGTGTTGTATATGTCGAGGATATTGAGAAGATTATAAGTGAATGTGTTCCAGGTTCCTACTGGAACTATGCAAGTCATGAAGGTTTTACATTATGTATGTAAAAGGTTAGTTTTTGTTGATCAAATGGTTTAATGTTGAGTATTTCTAGATCATCTACCAAAATTTTTAGAGGTCTACATGAACTCATGTGCAAGTTGTGGTCTAACAGTGCTTTGTTGGTCTTTGTCAGAGTTTCTGAGTGAAGATTGTATGTTCCTAGTTATCTCGGTTGTCTCGGATGTCTCTCTGCTATTTCTTGTTGTTTTTAGATGCCTCTAGTTCATCCTCTATCTTTTTGGTACATCCACATGATTCGATGAAGCTCATGATTAAAAATATTTTCTTGCGCATGTCTAGTTTTTTTTGTTCTTGGCCAACATGTTGATGCTAGTGTGTTGTGGATGTTCGAGGCATGATTAATTAGAGTATTCTTGTTTTGGAGAAGTGAATTTGGGTCCCCACTATGTTGTGTCTAACCTTGGTGGGTGCACATTGAAAATTTAATAGTGAATTTAAGCCAACATTGAAAATATATTCTTTTCCTCTGGCCGACTAAGTTGTGATGAAATCCCATGTAACAGATATATAAGAGCGATTGGTTGAGAAAAGTTAGTATGTTCATAGGTGTGAATGTATGCCAGAGAAATTGTAAATGTGTAAATAGTTTTTCTATCATTTTATTAGTAATTAGAGAGTGAAGAAGGGTTTTTGAGCTTAATTGGAACTGTAATCAAGCTTGTGCAGAAGCTATTTTCTTAGTTTGTATTCTTGGGATTTTAATCCTATTCTGTATTGTTGGACAATGAATCCTCTTTTGTATTTGAGCAGTGAGCTCTAGGCAGTGTGTCTGAATGCAAGTGCATTCCCCTTATTATTTCTTTTTATACTTCTAACAAAGTATAATCTTGTGGACTAACATCCACCGTTGTTTTTCCTCTAACAGGATTTCCACAAAAAAAATCTTGGTATTATTTGTCTCTTTGATGTGTTAATTGCTTTTGGTTAATTCCTTATTCATCAGATATGAGATTAAAGTTAAGATAAGTTAGAAAATTTTATGTTTTTGTGACAACTGATTCACCCCCCCTCTCAGTTGTATATCCTTATTTTTCCAACATAGACTTCTACACTAGAATTAGGTCAAATTAGCCCTATTTTCTAAAATAACTTCAACCTAAACTCTCTTCCAGCCACAAACTTCCATTCCAAGGCTTTAACCAGGTCACATGGGGTTTGGAAATATAGATTTCATCAACTACAACAATCATCCAATCACCTATCTTCAAACCCTACTTCTGCCTACACTTCCAAGCCTAATACATTGAGATATTAGGCTAGGGCTTGATCAAACACTACCCTACCTCCATCCCCTGCATCTACAAACCTAATAAGCCTGAAAAAATCCTAACTAAATCCATTCCACCAATTTGTAGAGGGTTTCACCAGTGGAATGGCTCAATATTCCATTTTCTTGTACAAACCCTCTTGACTTAGGGTTATCATACTGTTCTTAGTGAATTAGCTCTAAAAACCTTCAAACTTTATGCAATCAACTCAAATCAAAACCAAAATGAAGTTATTTCATATCTCCATCAAATTCAATGCACTTCATATCATAATCACTTAGTACAAAATAGTACGGAATGCTATAGTAACAAAAATGCATAAGAAATTACATAAAATAGAGAACTTATTGCTTGATCTTCAAATACAACTCCAGAACCTTTCCTCAAAGTTTTCAAGGCCTATTTAAACATGAACAACCAAACTCAATAGTTCCAACCACCTTTTGAATCAAATGAGCGTTCAACTTCCCAATCCAAGCCAAAATTGCAAAGTTGCATTGCAACTTTTTGCAACAATTACAAAAACTTGAAAACATTAACTACAACCAACTCCATGAGACTCATTACATTGAAAATGGTATAAATAGACCTTATTACATCAAAGACATGACTGAAAATAGAAAACCCAACATTAGACCTTATTTACATGATGTTGACTAGGTGCCCCTGCACCACTATGTCTTTTATTTTGATGGGAAACAATACATACATGAGTTTAATTAGGATGGGATCTATTAGTTTTGGGGACAATACTTTCCAAGATTTTTTTTTTGTTCCTCATTTGATGAACAATCTTCTTTCCATATATCAAATTACACATGGTGGAGATGGGAGGATTGTGGAGTTCACGCCTGATTTAGTCATCATTCGAGACTTGGAGAGTAGAGAGATCATTGCTATTGGGATAGTTGATCATTCATCTTGGTTGTATACCTTTGCAATTTTTTCTTCTAGTGATGAAATTTTTCCTTTGGCTATTGGTCACATTTCTAATATGAACCATGATTCAGAGGAGACATTTGGCTTCTTAAACTTGGATCTCTCACATCAAATCCAGTTCTTTAGTCATTCATTCTATCTCCTCCATCTACTATTTTTGCTGATGATGATTATGTTGCTACAAATATGGATTCTGCTGACTCAGTGCAACAAAATCCTCATTGTCTTTTAGATTTGGCTACTTTGGATGTCTCCTTGACAAGTATTTCAGACTTGTTCATGGAGTCTCCTACTGCAAATTTGGGGGACATCATCGATAGCATTCATCTTCTCTTTGATGAAGATGATCCTTATTTAGCTGTTGCAAGAGAACACTTTGACACTCTTGTTCAATCTCTACATGATCATTCTTTGTATTTTGACATGACTGCAAATACTTTTGGAAAAAATTTGGAGGATGATTCTTTGTCTTTAGAGGGGATATCATTGTCTTTGGATCATGTTCTACATTCATCTCTACTAAATTCTATGTTGTTCTCTTCAATAGTGTGGCCTAGAACACCTATTTGGAGTGTGTCAACTTTCAAAATCGACATGGAGAGACTTGAGTATGCTTTAGAGACATCATCCTTCATCCATATTCTTGACATCCTACATAAATTCTTGGTTTCGTTTCTTCCTAAGGGGAGAAATGTTGTTCAATTCTTTTGGATCATCTTCATCATTCACTTTTAAGCTTCTTCCATCATTGTAGGAGACTCGACATTAAGGGGGGGTTGTATTTTCTCTCTTCTACTTGTCTCTTATGGGGGGTCTTTTTCCTCACATGTGGTTTTGGCCTTCTCATTCATCATTGAGAGAATTTCATTTATTGTATTTCATCTCTCTTTTGGGGAGGAGTTTTGTTCCATTGGGTTTTCTCATTTTCTCCATTTTTGATAGATTTCATTTGCATTTGTACATGAGTACCTAACATGGCCTAGTAGTCAGGACCCATCTTTGTGTCATTTGCATAATAATTTTCTACTCCCTAAGTTGCATTTAAGGGGGGATGTTGGTGTAAATAATGTCTTGTACCTAGTTAATTCATTACTAGGGGACTTATTTACATGTTAAGTTTACTTAGGTCCTAGGAAGGAATATTTCTAGAAGATGTTAGTATTCATTAATTGTTATCTTATTTTTTTACTTGTAACACATGTGAACCTAGGTAGTTGTGATAAGTTGTCTCAGGTCATATGATTAAGACACTTGTCATAATCCTATGATATCTTGTATCTCACCTTGGCTATATAACCAAGGGGTCTCTACTACATTGTACAACATATAAATTGAATCATATTTGCATATGCATATTCTCTTTCTTGTTCTTTCCATTTGGCCTCAAGATCATGGAAACCATAGCCAATTCTAGGGTGATCCCACAATAGTGGTTTAAACTTTCTAGGAGATCCTGATTTTTGTTGAAATCACATATTTTTAGAAAAAATAATGATTTAAGCCTTGAAAATTTCCATTTAAAGGTTTCCAATTGAATATGGTTTGATCAAACCACCTTAGATCAAACCCCCTTGGATAGAATCCCGCTAGTTTTAAATCATACATTTAACGAAGTCTCCTTTACACCTATCAAAATGCTGATAAAAAACCACATTTTATTTACCTTTTGGGGGATCAAATGAATTCATTTAAAAAAATAAATTTTTAATTGTGTAGTCCTTATTATAAGATTCCAAAAAAGTATAATTTTAAATAAATTTAATTTGATTATTATTTTTATTTTTTATTTTTTGTGAATATAGGTTTTTCACTGAAAATCAAGCTCTCTATTCTTCACATGTGGAAAAATAACAGATTATCAAAAAATAAAAAATAAAATATCTATGCAATAGATATTGATGTCCTTGATCCAACAAAAAAAAAAAAAATTCAATTTTGATACATACAAAATAATATATGTTTTAGCTAGTAAATCATGTCTAAATTATAACTCGTTTGACTTTTAAACTTAATTAAGAAAAAAATATTCAATGAAATGCTATGAAACCAATTCCATGCATTAGATATCATAGTTAAAAATATAAATTCAAAAAAAATAGAAATTTCTCCTTCATAGAAAAAAAGTTGTGTTAGGCAGTAATGCCACTATTTAAAAATGGTGTTTACTATTAAAAACTAGTTTTCAAATGAGATGGAAAAAGAAATGCAATATGATTACAAAAATTTTGAAAAAAATATTTTTAGAATCTATAGATAAAATGTCACAAATCACTAGTTTGCATCATCTTCAAATTCCTCACGGTTTCGTTGCTATAGGTGTCTAAAAATGAAGATTTAGTTAAAAAAAATTAGTTCAATGTCCAGTTTGGCATAAAATTGTAAACTAGTATTGTCGGATCACCCTCTAACAAAAAGAAACTACCAAAGTTTCTAAAATATTAACACCAAAGTATGATCAGGCTTCATAGACCAAAAATCTCCTAGTTTCAGACTCATCAAGCTCCGCATCAAACCATCTCCCAAGTGAACCAGATAATCTTGTAGCATCACCACACTAGTAGCTCCCACTGGATTGACACACTTGAACATAGCTATTCCTTATTTCCATTATTATCATTCACAAAGACTAATGGAAACTAATGAGGAAACCAACTTTTCTTATGTTAGTTCCTTCTTAAGCATATATTCTATATTTGTACTTCTATGAATTTTCTCCAACTACAACTGACCATCCTCCAAAATTGACCAGATTAAGTGGCACCATCATTGTATATGTTTTTTTAATGATGTACAAAATTCTTTACAAGATGAATAGCAATCTAGATTTTGTGTATACAAAATTAGCAAGTTTTTGCTTACCCAATTCCTCTAAGAAATATTGCATCCAAATCATCTCTTTTCTAGCTTCAGTTGCATAAACATGCTCTTCATATCTAGTTGGAAGATTAACAACCTTTTGCAGCATCTTGAAATCTAACTAACTAATGTAGCTCTTATAGTAAACAAATAACATGCAACTTACTTCATCTTGTATCAATGTCATATTCCATATCAAAGTCAACATATCCTTATAGAGAAGTGTTTTATCCTTCAAAATATAAATGTTTGGTAGATTACGCTCTCAAATATCTGAAAATCCATTTCACAACATTCTAATGTTCCATTCTTAGATTTCTCATATATCTACTTACAACTCCAATTACATATGCAATATATGACCTCGTCCATACCATGACATACATTAAACTATTGTACCATAGAAAAAAGGCAACTTGCTTGATTTAGGGAATAATTGATGATAAATTGGACTTAAAGAGGCCATGATTTGGTGTTGTGAGGTGTTTTTCACATCCACACTAGGTATTGGACCCTCTGAAATGCATTTAACAATGTCTTGTAAAGTGTTGTAAAGGACTTTCACTCTTTTCTAGACTAAATAAACCCATTTTTCCCTAATTCAACATTATAAAATGTGTTTAATAACATTATCACACTAACCTAGAAGGTTTTTGAATTAAACTTAATGTTAAACTAGTGTTCTAATTTGTTTCACACATTCACATTTGTTCTTGTGCCTTCCTAGGCTGTGTAGACCTCATTTTAGTGTTGTAAATTGTACTTAATCACAATTTCACATTGAATTCTATGTCTCAAGCCCTAATTGACCTTTACATCATCACTAATAGGCCCATATTACCCCATATTGTGCATCCTGAGGCAATATTTGATAAAATAACCGACAAAGTCACCATATAAACCTTATTTCTTAACTTCCTGGAATCTTAGCTATCAAATGGGACCCAATGGGACTAATTTTCCACATGTGGTGAATAAGTCCCTACTAGGTGGGACTGATTCACCCAAGGTGGCAATTGAGTCCCATTTGGGTCAATTTTGACCTTTGAGCAGGAAAAACTAAAATTTAAGTTTATTATTTTTACATGTCGGCCTTAGGGATCCAATTTACGGGTGAATAAGGTGAATTTCCTATAAAATCAAGTCTCTAAACCCTAATTCACATCCATTAACTCATTTCATAGTTCATTCATCATCCATCTTCTCTTTCAAATCAAGCAAGTTAGGGTTTTATCATTACAAGTCATTAGGATACAATTTTTAGACATTCAAGGGTAGATTCTTCATGTTTTGCTAAAAAAAATCAAGATAAAACATCATGGTAAGGTAATAACTCCATTATTGCATGCTTCATTACATTCTTTGGGTATGCGTAGGATCATCATGGAAAAAACAGGCCAGGTTAAGTGGCAAAAAATTTAGAAAAATCAGATTTAGGCAACTTGACGTAAAAATTTGAATAAGTTATCTATATTATTTCAAAAATATGTAAGAGTAGAATTTGTAGCAAATTGAATGTAATTTATAAACTAGTAGGTCTTTTTTTTAAAATCTATTTGGTGAAAATTTAAAATTTCAATGCAATAGTACTTAAATTTCATGGAAAAATAAGAAGTAGGTGTATGCCCTAACCACAATAAAATGATAATAATTTTTTATAAGATTTTAGATATAAGTAGAGGACTCATGTATTGATGTGATGCATATTTTTTTGTAATTTTTCCTAGTAAATAATTAATTATGAATTTTTTATTACAACTTTTAAAAATATAAAAACTCGTATGTCTAACCACCTTAACTTGGTCAAAACTCCATTCAAATTTTTTTTTAATCCTATAGTATGGAAGCATAGAATGTGACACATGTTTGATTCAAAAATGTGATACTATTTAAAAGTTATAGATGTTTTCAATTAGCTTATCAATCAAGACTTTAGTCATAATTCAAATAGAAAATGAATAATAATTATTTATTAAATTCAAAGTAAAACATAATTTATATTGGTGGAAAGTTGAGAATCTCCTTTAAAAACCATTTTGTTTCATTAATTTTGGGTAAAAAAAAGTCGTCAGCCACATACCCTACACATACCCATCATATCGCCACTTTTTGGTCCATCATGATCCTGCACATACCCCTTTCATCATTTTGGTTTAATTACCTTAAAGGGATTTGACCAAGGCAAACCCCCATGCCCTGACATCCAACATTTCTCTTTCTTGTCGTGTGTGTTTGAAGGTTTAGACATCTTGGAGGCTTAGAAATCATTGAATATCAAGTTGCAAATTTGTTTAAGTTTTCTCCTCATTGTACAAGTCAAAATATTAACAAAAACTCACTTTCAGGTTCGGAAATTAGAGTTTTGGAAGCGGACACTTGTAGAAAGCCAAAGTGCAGACGAAGAGCTCATGTTTCCTCTTTTGAATCTTCAAAAATTCAAAAGTGGACTCATTCTCCATCAGTGGTGAATGAGTCCCATTTCTAGGCCTGAACAGGGTTTTTTGCATTTCTCGATACCCTCTTGTCTGAAACGGGTTCTAGGTCAGTTTTACAAAACTAGGACTAATTCACCCAGGATGGCAAATGAGTCCTAGTAGGCCAAATTTACAGCATCAACATCATTTCAAATGTCATTTCCAGCCTCCTCCCATATCTCAGGTGCACACTTTCAGTTTCATCCATTTCTGTTTTACTTTTGCATTCATTTCTAGTTGTTTTTGCATTACACAATGTGTTATCAAACAAGTTGTTTTTCTTCAGTTTCCATTCAATAATCAATCCATTTTATCACATCTAGATCATTTCATTTAGGCATAATTTCATCATACATACATTAGATTGAGTGAACCACCTAGATTTAGGGTGTGGGATCTATCTCTTTTCATTAGGTGAAAGACCCTAATTGCGCAAAAGAGACATAGCATTCCTAACCATTAAAATCTTTGGTTCAACTAAAAACAATTGAATAATTTTGAATCTTGGACATTTTTTCTTTTGTGAAAATCATTTTATCATGAGTTTGACTTTAAATCTTTTCTTTCCTCATTCTTGTTCTTTTAGCTTGTAAACATATTTATTTTGTAAATCTCTTTTACATGTAGGCAACTTGACTAAATCCCAAGTCTAGTTTTGAAACAAGGAATCCATTTCCTCTTTCATTCTTCACTCCTATTGTTCCTCAACATCCACCTATATAGCTTCTTCATACCCTTCTGATTCACCAACATTAGTCAATAAAATAGAATATAAAGAAAGATAAAATATTTTGGGAGGTCTATTTATCCTTGTAGAATGTCTAAAACATGATAAAATAGAAAAATAGAAAAAAATCCTAAAAACACACATGAAAAATAGAGAAGGAAACAAAAAATTCTAAAAATATATATACACACAATATAATGATATTCTTGTTTTAAAAAAAATGAATTTGGATATATAAAAAAAAATTGTTATGGGATAAAATCATGTCATTTTTTTTTATTTTTTTGAGAAAAAGGTGGAGCCTATATTACATTGATTATAAATATATATTACATAGATATTCCAGTAAGATCAAAAGTTGGATGATATAGTTTGAATTACTTCAATAGGTTTATATGCATGAGAATTACAAGAGGTTTATATACTTAATATACAATAACCAAAAACCACCTAGATGTAGTACTTATAGCATTCAACTACCTTTATTCTTCCATATGAAAAATGTCAACCAAATTATCACCTTATTGTTCTTGTACTTCAACCTCCACCTAAGTAAAAAAAGGATACTAAGAGTTAGAGGTTTCTGCAATAATGGGGTGATGTTCATGAGTCAAAAGAAAGGCCACTACATTATTTTTTCTTTTAATTTTTCAATCATAGCCCCACCTAATTCATTTTCATTATGGTTAAGTGCCCTATTCAAATATATGATATTACTCATTTTAAATGAGTATTTGAGTGCATCATAGGTAGAAACATAGGCTCTTTTGTGTAGTAGAAAATTCTTGGGGAATAGACCCCCCATGTAATGACCTCATATGCTTGGACACATTTTAGAAGTGCATTGTTTTCTTAAATAACTTTAATTACAGCCCCATTTGCAATGTGTTGAATAGAAGAAAATCATAACAAAAAATCTAACAAAATTGAAATAAACATAGGGAGAAGATGCGATGGAAAAATGAACTTCCTTGCTTGAAGATGAAGGATTTCCTCACCTATTACACATTTTATGCATTTTATCACACTCAGACAATGAAACTTAAAAAATTATTCCAACTCAACCCGACCAATGCACCCTAAGAAAGGGACTTCCCAATTTTAGACTATAAATGGTGCCATGTAGTTCCTTGGATAGTATTCCATTTTATAATTGATGACGAAGCTAATACCTTTGTTGTTGCTACTGTTGAAGCCTTTACTGACACTGACGAATCATTTGTTGTCATTGCTAAGGAAACCTTTATTGTCGCCATGAATGGAGCCTACATCGAGAAACCCTTTGTATCCCACCACACCTAAGGCCTACATAGAGGATCCCTTTCAATCCCACCACCCTTGACGTCGAGAGCTTACAGAAGACCTAAAAAACTTAATGCTAGATACACAAAGAATTTATCAAAGAGAAATACATATTGTGATTGATTGCTACTCTTTTAATATTGAAATGCCATAATTGGAATCAAATGAACACATGGAAGATGTCTTAGACTGATTAACCTTATCAAATTAGTTTAACCTGAAATACATTAGCACAAGTATTAACACACAACTTAGTTGACAATAAAACCTCACAATGATTATACCTTATGCTTGGGGAATTATTTTTATAAACAATGATATGTTTTGAAACCCTACAAAAAAAGAAAACTTGTGAGTAAAAACAATTATTATGTTGCATATTGGTTGATTCCAAGCTAATTCCACCCTCGAAGCTTGTAGGTGACATAAGTTTCCCAAACTTAATTACCCACACTAAGTCCTTCGTGAGAAAGAATGTCTAGCACCTTTTGGTGCGAGTTGATGGATTTTTATCAAAGACAATTTCATCTACCCATAGTCACAACCAATATTAGCCAAGTAATCTACCACTCCATTGCTTTCCCTACAGCAAAGAGAGATTTGATATGCTTCTAACTAATTCATTAATAACCAAGCCTATTATAGAATGTAAGTTGATTTCTAGTTTTGAACCCACTTTTGTTTGCAAGTATTTATTACCAAGAGAGAGCCCCCTTCTATTTGTAATTTTTGTAGCTTAAGTTTTATGGCCAGATTTAGTCCATGTGAACCGAAAGGAAAATAAAGGGGTATGTTTTATAATGACTAATCTCCCTTTTCCATTTAATAATGTCCTAGGAACCCAAATTGGATTGACTCTCAATCCAAAGGTGAGTCAATGATCAACAAGGAGGACCTAGGAGGCGTTCTTTAAGCTTTGAGGGGTTCGCCACCAAGAAAAAGCTTGGAAAAGACAACTAAACAATCAACTCACAAAACCTAGTAATGCAAGTCAAATGATGAGTGCAAATGATGAAATTAAGCAACATAAATTTATGATATATGTACCTGGGAAGTCTGGAAATGTGATATGAGGATTCTAGAAATGCAAAAAATGTTGTCAAAATGTGCTAGGGAGGACTAAGACGCCCTTATTTTTTGGGGGGGCAGATGTAGAATCTTCAAATGATGCAACAAGATATGAAAGAATCTCTATAAAATTCCCTTGGTAGGATTGAGACACCCTTGTTTCCAACTTAGTCCCGTTCTAAATTTCTGAAATCTCTAAATGTGATCCTAAGGCTCAATGTTTGCACTTCCTTTTTTCTCAAATCTTAGGTCCTAAAACTTCAAGATCTAACATGTAGGTGACTTTATGTGAAGACATGAAAACTTTGCAATGTAACTTTAAAACTTTGAAGCTTTTCACTTAAAATGATCTTCAAGTCTTCAAATTAAATATGCAATCACAAACATGCAAGAGAGGAAAAACTTGTTGATTGTTAGTAAATGGGGGTTTTCCTTGGTCAAACCCCTTGTAGGTAATTAAACCTTGAAATGAAATGAAATAATGAAGGAAAATGATGAATGGACAAAGTGTTATATTGCAGCTCACCAAACCCTTGTGAAATCTACAAACTTGTGTAATATGGCTAGCTTGGACGAAGAGCTTGAAATTCTTGAATGCTTGATAGATCTTGACTTGAACTGCTTGCTTGAATCAAAACCCTACATCACAATTGTTAGCTCAAAAACACACATGATGCAAGAAGATCTTTGATATGATGCTTGAATCTTCATGATGGCTCCAAATGCTTGATGAATTACTCTTGAATTCTCTCTTGATCACAAAATTTCTATTAGGAATGCTCATTCAACTTGCTTGATTTCTTGGATATGAGAAATGAGAGAAAGAACCTTGTATTTATACTTATCCATACTTAATATCCTGAAATTACACCACAACAAGCCAACATATGAATTCATTAATTAGAGGAGGCTAAATCCTACCAAGATTTGAAATTATTTCTCAAAAATAACTTGAGGGGGACTAAGATTCCCTAGGTGGTGTCTTAGTCCCGAGCCTTAAAACTCAGGGCACAAAATCAAAAAAGGGGCCAATTTAAGGTGCCTTTGGAATTAGGGTCCCAAGACCTTTGTGGGACAAATATTCCCTCGGTGGCATCTTAGTCCCGACCCAAAAATCAGGGACACATAGCCAGAATCATTAAATTATCATTTACCCTTTGATTTTTGTCAGGATTAGCCACAAAAATATATAGTTTATTAGGCTCGTGGATGCAAAATAGGACCAATTAAGACATAAATAAGAATAAATAAAGAAAGAAGGGCCCAAACAAGTTTGAAAATACAAGGGTATACATTTTCCTACACTACACCATGAAGAAGAGCTCCGGTTTTTGCAACATTATTTATACATGTTGACCAAGGATATTAGTATGGGGCGATTATGCTTAACCCATGAAGAATCAAAGCATAACGTAGCCACTAATAGTCAATCTAAATAGGATCAATCAAATTTGAAGTTCAATTAAATATTTATTGAAACAAAGCATTCTAAATATGAAAACATTAAAATGTCTACTCTAACCCATCTAAAACTTATCCCTTTTTGGAATTGGTGTCATGTTGATGTGGAACAATGACCCTTTCCCAATCCCATGATCAATGAGCTTGTTTCAATAAGTTATATTGAAGAAAATTGATGAAACAGTTGTAATAAGTAAATGAAAACATGATTTATGCTAATTTGAGCATGATGCAAGAGTTAATATACCATGATTTTATGCCAAAAGATGTAGATGTGTAATTGATAAGATAATCTAAATGAGATTTAACACAAAAGGATTCAAACCCTAATTATCTAATTAGCTAAATGGATGCATGCAAGCCATTAATGGAAGCTAAGCTATTATGCAACTAATTTGAACTAAAATATGCTAAATGTGTGATAAATATGAGTGTGAGTGTGAGTGATTTCAACAACATAAGTTGTCTCTAAAAATATGGATGATGGATCCATTTGTCTTCAAATAGTGAACTATTTATAGGAGTGGAAATGAGAAATTAAGGGTTGAGATTGAAAAAGCTAATCAACGATCAAGGCTGGAGGGAACAAGAGGCATGGATCATGGATTCTCATCAACGAGTGAGAATACAAGATAAGATTTAATCAAGGGTTCTCATTCCTTCCAAACAAGCACACTTTTAACGTATACAAGACGTCAAAAGTTAACTTGCACAAGAAGCCACAAGCTAACTTGCATATAAAGCTAAGTGAGAATATTCACTTTTTCAAATGATTGGAGGAGAGAGAATATTCTTGGGAATATTCTCATGGTTGAGGAAAAATGATATTTTTCAAATTAAAACAAATTTTAATTGTGAAAAAAGGGGAGGGAATATTCCCCTTTTGAAGGGATGTGCAAAGGAGGAATATTCCCTTGGGTGGGTGCATGAAGATGGGTAGCAATTTTGTGGCCACTTTTTACAAAAAAATTGAAAACTCAACACGAGCATGTTATAATGTGCTTGTGTTATAACACGCTCACATTATGGCTTGGTGTGTCAAGCCTAAGGCTTAGCCACCACAAGCCCATAACATGAGTGCATTATAACACGCTCGCATTATGACATGTTAAAAGCAAAAAAAAAGAGGTTGAGTTCATTTGCATTTTTGACTATGTTTTTCTTATTACCCGTAGCCAAAAAACCCATAATTCCATACTCGCGTTCTAGAAAGATATTTTTTGAAAAAATATTCATCAACAGTTCCTGATTCATTGCCAGGATGCCGCCACATTGATGAGGAGGTCAAAGAGGTAAGGATTGTTTGTTTGTTTTTTTTTAATTTGTTAGTTTCAGGTTGTATTTGATATTTATTTTTTGAATTTGTAGGAGATGTTAATCAACCTACAAACCCTCCTCAAAATCCATAGCAAGAAAAAAATCCTCAACAAAAAAATCCTCAACCACAACAACAACCTCCTCCACCAATCCCTCAATACCCTCCTAGTACTCAATAAAATTTAATGGGTGAAATTGAGAACAATAAAAAAAAATTGAGGATTTAATCGGGAGGTTGAAAGATCCAAATGGTTCAACTGTAGAAAGAATGACCCTGGAAACTTCATTGAAAGATATGTTAAAAAATGTAGATTCAATCAACAAACAATTAACTGGTTGGCAGGATAGGAGGTAGGCGGAAAGGGCTTTTTACCAAGATAAATTATCATATAAAGAAGTAAAATATTTAAAAATTATAAAAGGTGATTTGTGTACATTATTCACTCACCCACAGTCAAATGGAAATCTCTCCCTCAATGCGAAGAGGTTTCCTATTCATTGGTGCCACCACCAAGAGATTAGGAAATATTTTTGGGATAGGTGGTACATGGTTTTTCATGACCCACCATGCCACAATTGTGAAGTCCCATAGTATTTCCTTAGGAAACTATACACTAATTTCATCTTGAACAAAATCACAAATTATTTTGATATGAGGGACTTCTAGGCGAGAGGTGGGGGGTCGGCACAAGATAAACCCGATGCACATCTGGATCCTATGCGGTAAGCGAGATGACCTCTCACTAGGTCACCTCATGAGCACATCGTCATCCCTTCCATTGCGAAGGAGAGTGCCAACGTAGAGACTCTGTAGTCCATCAACTCTTTGACTCCAGCATGCTAGCCCTCTTGTACAACGCCATCTAGGGGAGTCTTCGATAGGTAGGATTTGATACCATTTGTGTCAATCTTGCAAGGTGATTTGTTCATATGGCACCACTGACACTCAGGAGGCTGTTGCACAGGATCCGTCTATAGCTATGGAGATGGATAGGGTAGCTGACATTTTGCATGACACATAAGGCATTGATAATCAAGTAAAAGTTAGCATGTTCATTGAATTTAATTTATTAAATTTCAATTTTAAAATGCAAGATTAACTAATTTAGTTTTATGATTTTAATAAACTTGCAGGGTCACAATGTTGATACTAGATACACCATCCCTACATCTACTTATTTTTGCAGTACACCTATCAGTGGGGCATGTAACTAGTAAACAATTATAAATTTATTACATGTTAATAGCATTGTTTTACGAATGGTATTTTACTATGTGATTTTGGATGCTGAATATGCTAATATTGGAGGTTTTGAGTGAACAACTCCTAGTGCTAGTGGCTTTAGTCAAACCTTCATGCAGTTAATAGAATAAAGAGTTTAACTAATGAATTGTTCTTAATAAATTTGTGAAGTTTATATTCATATCGTTGATTATGCTACATTGCACATCATTCAAACTCAAATGATTACTTCACATTCCATAACTAATAATTAGATGTTGATACATGAAAAAATTTCAACTACAATATAGTTGTTTAGAAATTCAACATAAGTAGTGATGCAATTACTTCACATAGCATAAGTAATAACTCTAGGAGCAACTTCCAATTGCATTTTCTTGTCATGGCATTCCCTGAGACCACATTTTACTGAGGAATCTTTTCAAACAGTTCACTGCCTTGTCTATGCTCCAAACTAGGCACCCATTATGGATCGCTCTCACATATTTGAAACTCACTTGCAACTCTTTTGGAGCAACTACCACAAATTTGGATTTTAATGCTAAATTAGGCCATAATTAGGCCCCTTTTTCAGAGACACCTCTCCAAACACACAAACAACACTTGAAACCTCCAAAAATTCAAAATACAACCAATAAAACCTTAGATTATTCAACTTTTAGGTGTCCTCTCGCTCATTTAGACCCCTTTTCATAAAACCCTCACTTTCCTTGCAATTAATTAGGGCTTATTGAAACTCTTATTTCCTCACCTCTGACAAGATTATAATCACTTCAATTAGGCTTATTTATGCATTTCCATGCTCATTCCATTCTCAAATAGTTCTTCCACAAAGATCTACATACACTTCCTTCACAAAATCACTCTTTTTCACTAGTTTTCACCCTCTTTCACCTAGGGTTTCTCACTTATTCACTTCTCTGACCACTTACAACCTCTTATATCTTCTAAAAACCCTCCAATTCACCTACTCTCATAGTTTTTAGTGTATTCTATCCACTTCTAAACCCCTATCCTCTTTTCACTCACTCTAGCCTTGTTTAAAAGGCACCAAAACTGGTTTTTCACTAGGGAAGTGAGGAGAAATCACACGAAAACTTCACCAAACCAATTCCTTACCTTATACACCTACTTCTAATTTATACTGATCCATTCCACCAAGAAATAGTTGCTACAGACAGGTGGAATGGAATTTTTAGTTCATTTGGGCAATCAAACCCTTAGTCCCTATTTTCTGACCACCTAGAGAAATCAGGCCACCAAAATCTTTAAACTCAATACCAAATGAACAAATTAGTTTTAAATTTATTCCAACACCTAATTCCTTTAATTCACATACATTATAGATGCACTACCACCTACATGGAACAGAACACAGGCAAAGCAGTATAACAGTGATATTTTATTATTTTTCTCCTTCAAAATGCTTCAACAACAGATAACAACAATGAATCACATATTTTAAACACTTTCCCAATCATTTCAACTTCCTAAGTGCCTAATATTTCCTCTAAAACTACCTTGACTCTTCATATTCCTTCACTTGGCACCTTTTTTCATTTTTACAACATTGATTGACAACTTTTGTTAAGATTTTGCAACTTTACAATTTATGCCTAAAATGACTACCAAAGACCATTACAAACTCAAAAATGGATATTTAAGCCTTATTACATCATGAAAATACCTATACAACCTCAAAATCCTAAATTTTCCTCAGGGAGGCATGCTCTTGTAAAGGTGCACCTACACCACTTTTTCAAATAGCTCACCACATTTTCCATACATGTCTACCAAAGCATTTTATCAAACAATTCATTTCCTCACTACTAGGGCTAAAATCTTAAAAAGGGTGCTTTCCAACAAACTATGGATGCTTGGAAAAAATCTATCAAAGCATAATAGTAAGCTATAGCATAGACAAGGCAACTAGTAGGTTGAAAAAATGCCTCAAAGAAATGTGTTCTCATGGTGATGGAATGCCATTCCATCACCATGAGACCAAATTTCTTCGAGGCATTTCTTCAAACAACTCACCACCTTTTCTATGATACCACATTTTCCATACATGTGTACCAAATCATTTTATCAAACTACTCACTTCCTTGCTGCTATGGCTAAAAGCCTAAAATAGGTGCTTTCCAACAAATTATGGATGCTTGGAAAAATTTATATCAAAGCATAATAGTAAGCAATAATACCATAGAGAAGGCAATGAACTGTCTAAAAAAATTCCTAAAAGAAATGCGGTCTTATGGTGATGGAATGCCATGACGTGCATTTGTTTGTAATGGCATTCCATCACCATGAGACCCCATTTTTTTGAGGCATTTGTTCAAATAGTTGACTTCCTTCTCTATGCCACCATAGTTATCATACATGTCTATGAAATAATTTTATCAAATGGTTCAGTGGCTTGCTGCTATGGATAAAAGCCTAAATACACATGCTTTTGAACAAGATATAGATAGGGAAAATAGTAAGCACGATAGTAAGAAAATATAGTTTAATAAGTACTCAAAAAAAATTTCATTATCTCATACATTATAAGTCATGATGTGGATTGCAATTGTAGTTTTTGTGATTGAGTAATTTATTGTTTTATTTTCAGATGTTGCAAGCCGAAACACCTCTGAATGTGACGAGGGAAATGGAGATTAGTGTTTCATCTGCTATAGAGTCCTCAATGGCTTTGATAGGGGAGGTATGAGGAAAATTAATAAATTTACATTTACATTCGTTGTTATAGATGTTAGTTAGTGAAAAATAAAACCATTATTGATTCATAGTTTAATTTCTATTTGGATGGTTTATATAGGGCTTGAGTATGCCTCAGCATGGGTGTGTGAATATTTCCCTTGTGGAGAGTGATCATGAGATGGTGGTAAGTGATTATTTTGTTAAATATATCAATTTTTATAATGTAATTTCTATATATTAATGTATTTACTTCTTATTGTAATAGTTAAAACTTCACCAAGAACTAAACACTATGAGGAGCAAGAGGAGCACTCCTCGAGCACAGCAAAAATGAGTGACAGACCTATCGCCATCTGATCGACAAGAAAAGGGAAATAATTTATTTCCAAAGCATGGAGAGCAATGACTTTTGATTCCAAAGCCTTTTGTTGTATACCTACATGGCATTTTTGTACATATTTTGTATTGGATACATTTGACATTGTATGCCTATATGGAATTCTTGTAAGCCTATATGGCTATTTTGTACCTATATTTTATACTTATATTGACATATATTGATGTATGCGTATATGGCTATTTGGTTAATACAAATCTTTTTTATCGATGGTGTCCATATTTGCATTATAAATTCATGGTTCAATAGATATGAGTTATGTGTATTCAAGTGTATACTTTACAACTTACGTGTATACTTTGTGACTTACGTGTGTTCCAATGTATACTTTGTGACTTATGTACATTTTCATGCTTATACCTTGTATTTGTGCATATACTTTGTATTAATTTGTGTATACTATGTATTTGTGTGTATACTTCAAGGCTTACGTGTTTTTTGAGTACTTGTGCTTCCCTTATTCACATGTACATTCTTGAATTATTCACGTGTATACTTATTAATTGGTTAAACCTTGCATTGATCATTGTTGTTCTTCATGGCTTGTCTTGAATATTAATTGATTGATGCTAAACAACTTTATGTCAAAGAAAAAAATGTGTTTTCAATTGGTATTCCATGAAATGATTCATAAAAATATTTCAAAAAGTATCCTTGATATTAAAAAAATATGTGTTTATACACTTCAATTGTGCAGTCACCCTTTTGTTCTTTCAAAGAAAAATCTGCCTATGCCACTACTACACTATACAGGTAAACCAGATTTTGTATTATGGAGCTATATTAAGCTACCACTCTCATGACCAATGTAACAATGATACAAAATAATGATTGAGATTACAAGAAGACATCAAAATGGCTAGTGTATTGAAAAAATTCTTATGATTTCTAAAGAATGCTGATAACTCTACTCAATTGGCTTCTTTTTTCAAAATCATACAAATTGATCCCTACCATCAATAGACTGTGTATATCAAGCTACCACAATTCAAGTTTCAACGATGAATATTTATCATGCATGTTTTAAATGACATTCAATTTTATGGTGGTTTTGTTGTTTATATGATGTTATGTGATATTCTAATCCTAATTCATGCTTCTAGGCTGCATATATATATATGTATATATATATAGTTTTTACATGTTTTTTGTACTAACGAACCCAAAATGAACCGAACCCCCCTCCAAAAAATTTTGGTTGAACCAGGGAACAAAACCCTCGAACGTGAACTCAAACCTCAGACAACCTCAAAACCTCTTCCAACACTCTTCATTCTTCTTGCACAAACTTAATTGACCACCAAATTATGTTTCCCTCTGACTTTACCCACTTTTACTCCCTTAAACCTCTATTTTTCATTGAAAACCCCTCTTTTCTAAACTAGGGCATCATGCCATAACATACTTTTGACCTCCCCTATGCTTGTAGACCTTTTGAACACATCAAACTCCACAACCTCACTCTATTTCCAACCTATTCTAACTCCTCAAGAAATTTCTTCTTTTTACCTCTTCTAGCCTTGCTTTTAAGGCCTAAATTTTGAATTTTCAACAGGGGCAACATTAGTAATCTCTTTCAATGCCTTTACCAATGCTATTTTCTTATTCCTACTCCCTATCCTACTTACATCAGCCCCATTCCATTGAGACACAGCCTGAACAATAGGTGGAATGGCCTATTTCAACATATTACTCTCAAACCCTTGTATGAGCAAGTTCAAACTTGTTTCAAAAATCTACTTCTAAGTTGCTTGGAACTTAACAGAATTCCACAAGAATGGATTCTAATCAAAGCTAAAACCATTATACAACAGCTTTAGATCATCTTAGAGAAAAATCCTTTTGTACGGACCCGTACACAAGCTAGAAATGAAGAAAATGCACAAAAATTAACAAAGAAACAAAGATACTTGATTGATATTCTCCTTCAAACTCTTCAACAACCACTAACTTTGAGTTTCCAATGATCATACACTTTTTGTGTGGAAAAATCGTACTTCTCAACTGTCATGTGTATGTTTCTCTTTTCGATTGTTTTGTATGCCATCATAAGAGATCAAGTCGGTTGAACATAGCTCAGAGGAATTTTGTTCATTTGGGTGCAAAAGAGGACCATGCCTAGCCTAAACGTACTTATCGAGATGCGTTGGAGTAATTTTTTTGGTCACACAAATTGCAAAACAAAAGTTGCACCACTTTGCAACTTTACACTACTTACATTTAACACTTTTTCCATCAAGTGAAAATAGGACACCATAGGAAAACAACTCCAAGATAATAAAAACCGAGAGAGGTTATTATAGAGGGTCCCAATGCAATCCTGTAGGCTCAGACGAAGAGTTCGTAAGTGATTCTGCTGAATGTATCTTGTAGCGATTCTGCATGTTTGGGTGTGAAAGAGGACCATGTATAGCATAAATGTACCCATTCAAATGCATTGGAATAGTCTGTTTGGTCACACAAGTTGCAAAACAAAAGTTGCACCACTTTGCAACTTTCAACTACTTGCATTTGACAACTTTTTCCCCAAGTGAAATTTTTCCACCACAGAAAAATGCCTCCGAGAAATAAAACACTGAGAGAAGTTAATGTAGAGGGGCCCAACGTGATCCCATAGGATCAAACCAAAGTTTCTAAGTGTCATGGTATCTGAGTAACAACATGCTAAAGTTTGCAACCATTTTGCACTTTGGACCTTTAAGGGATCGATCCAGTTGAATGTAGCTCAAAGCGATTCCGAGTGTTTGGTTGTGAAAGAGGACCATTCCTAATGTAAACATACCTATTTGGATGCATTGGAACAATTTTTTTGGTCACACGAGTTGCAAAATGACAGTTGCACCACTTTGCAACTTTCATCTACTTGCATTTGAAAACTTTTTCCCAAAGTGAAAATTCTCCCCCATGGGAAAATACCTCTGAGATAGAAAAAAATGAGAGATCTTATTGTAGAGGGGCCCAACATAATCCCATAATATTAGACAAGAAATTTCTAAACATCGTGGTATCCAAGTAACATCATGCTAAAGTTTGCAGCCATTTTGCAGTTTGGACCCTTAAGGGATCAATCTGATTGAACATAGCTCGGAGCAATTCCACATGTTTGGGTGTGAAAGAGGACCATTCCTAGTGTGAACATACCTATTTAGACACGTTGGAATAGTCTATTTGGTCACACGAGCTGCAAAATGAAAGTTGCACCACTTTGCAACTTTCAATTACTTGCATTTGACAACTTTTTTCCCAAGTAAAAATTCACCACCATAGGGAAATTCCTTTGAGATAGAAAAAATTGAGAGAGGTTATTGTAGAGGGTCCCAATGTGATCACATAGGATCAAACGAGAAGTTTCTAAGCATCACGGTATCTAAGTAACAATATGCTAAAGTTTGCAGCCATTTTGCAGTTTGGACCCTTAAGGGATCAATCCGGATGAATGTAGCTCAGAGCGATTCCGTATGTTTGGGTGCAAAGAAGGACCATTTCTACCATAAACATACCTATTGCGACGTGTTTGAATAGTTTGTTTGGTCACATGAGCTGCAGAACGAAAGTTGCAACTTTCAACTACTTGCATTTGACAACTTTACCCCAAGTGAAAATTTTCCACCCCTGGAAAATGCCTTCGAGATAGCAAAAACTAAGGGAGGTTATTGTAGAGGGACCCAACACAATCCCATAGGATCAAATGAGAAGTGTCTAAACTTCTTGGTATCTGATTAATAGCATGCTAAAGTTTGTAGCCGTTTTGCACTTTGGACCCTTAAGGGATTGATCCAGCTGAACGTAGCTCAGAACAATTCCGCGTGTTTGGGTGTGAAAGAGGAAATTGCATATTGTAAACATACCTATTTGGATGCATTGGAACATTCTGTTTGGTGACATGAGTTGCATAACAAAAGTTGCACCACTTTGCAACTTTGCACTACTTGCATTTGACACTTTTTCCATCAAGTGAAAACTAGATACCGCGAGAAAACCACTCCAAGATAACAAAAAATTGAGAGATTATTGTAGAGGGACACAACATGATTTCTTAGGATCCAACAAGAAGTTTCTAAGCATCACGGGATCTGAGTAACAACATGTTCAAGTTTGTAGCCATTTTGCACTTTGGACCCTTAAGGGATCGATCTGATTGAATGTAGCTCAGAGCAATTCTGCATGTTTGGGTGTGAAAGAGGACCATTCCTAGTGTAAACATACCCATTCAGATACGTTGGAATAGTTTTTTTGGTCACACAAGTTGCAGAATAAAAGTTGCACCACTTTGCAACTTTGCACTGCTTGCATTTGACACTTTTTCCATCACGTGAAAACTGAACACAATGGGAAAACCACTCTGAGATAACAAAAACTAAGAGAGGTTATTGTAGAGGGGCCCAACATGATATCATAGGTTCAGATAGAGATTTCATAAGCACCACGATTTCTGAGTAAAACCCCGTCAAATATTGCTGCCCTTTTGCACTTTGGACCCTTAAGGGATTGAGCCAGTTGAACATAGCTCAGAGCGATTGTGCTCTCTTTTCAATGGAATTAGGTAGGCAGTAGACTTAACTCCATTTTAGTTTTGTTTTGGTTGGATTTCAAGTTATTTTGTGCATTTTTGAAGCCAATTACTGAGAGTCGGTCTGTATACCCTATTTTAAGGGTTTTGAGTGCATTAAAATGTCATATTAAGCCTTCCACCCATTGTATGCTTTTGTAACTCAATGGAAAGGATTAGTTAGGGTTATATAACATGTGTGAAATTTTTTGTGTGCAAGGGAGGTGAATAGAGGGT
This sequence comes from Sequoia sempervirens, assembly GCA_007258455.2. NCBI lineage: Eukaryota > Viridiplantae > Streptophyta > Pinopsida > Cupressales > Cupressaceae > Sequoia > Sequoia sempervirens. Next base: position 407,725,801 of record VDFB02270651.1, on the reverse strand, counting down.
TTTTAGGTGATGCTAGATCTTAAATGGTGCATTTTTTAGTGGAAAATGGTGGTTTAGTGCTAGGTTTGAAGAAATTTTTGCGGGTGGGCAGTGATATCTCTTGAAATTTTAAGCTTGTAAAGACCTTTTTGAAGGAATTTTAGGCTTTGATTGGCTGTGGGAAAGTTTGGAGTATGGGTTTTCAATAAACCCTTGCCTAACTTATTACATTATAAATTGGTCTAATATGACCTTATTCAATTGAAAAAACTCAAAACACAAAACTAACTTAAGACTTTCATGAACCAAATTTTCTCAATAACCTTGGTGCCCCTACACCAAATTTCATTATTTCAATAAATCTCATTACAATTAAATATCATTACAATGCCTTAGGTACTTTGTTCTCACATATCTTTTACAATGTCACTCATACATTCAAGATTCTCTTATAATGTCTACATCATAGGTGCTCATTATGAGGTTAAATTCAAATGAGTAACTTGAGATTCCCATGCAAAGCTTCACACACTCTTTTATAATGGCTTCAAATCCAAATTGAGATTTTTCAAGATCATCAAAATAAGGATGTTGCATTGATTTTTTGGCTGAGATTCTCTTCGATGGCTCATAAATCAGCACTTTCTGGAAGGAGACACCAATCAATTTTTAGTAGTTTACTTACAGATATGCAAAGTAAAAGAAGAAAAATAAAGAGCATCCAAAATGGAAATGAAATGAAAATAGATGGAAGGAACTTGCAGATAGGCATGGCAGTCTCTCAACTTAGTCACTCTTGATCATACATCTTCACTGGGAGTTCCAAGATACCTATTGCACACAACACCTCTCATGAATAGACTATCTTGAAATTCAAGATGCTCTTATAATGTATACATCATAGGTTCTCACGATAAGGTTAAATTCAAATGAATAACTTGAAATTTCCTCACCAAGATTCACACACACTTTTGTAATGTCTCTAAATCATAATTGAGATTTGTCAAGATGATCAAAATAAAGATGTTGCATTTCTTTTCTGGCTAAGATTCTCTTGGATGGCTCATAAATCTGCATTTTCTACAAGGAGACACCAATCAATGTTTAGCAGGTTACTTACAGATATGCAAAGTAAAAGAAAAAAAATAAAGAGCATCTAAAATGGAAATGGAATGAAAATAGATGGAAGGCACTTATAGATAGGCATGTGAGTCTCTCAACTTAGTCACTCCTAGTCATACATCTTCACTGGGAGTTCCAAGATACCTATTGCACACAACACCTCTCATGAATAGAATAACTTGAAATTTGAGATGCTTTTATAATGTCTACATCATAGGTGCTCATGATAAGGTTAACTTCAAATGAATAACTTGAAATTCCATCACCAAGCTTCGCACACACTTTTGTAATGGCTTAAAATAATAATTGAGATTTGTCAAGATCATTAAAATAAGGATGTTCCATTTCTTTTTTGGTTGAGATTCTCTTGGATGCCTCATAAATCTGCATTTTCTACAAGGGGACACCAATCAATGTTCAACAAGCTACTTACAAATAAGAAAAGTAAAATAATATGATAGCATTGACATCAAACAAATTAATGTGCATACAAGTATAAAATTAATAAGAATCAATCTTCATATACTTACAAATTAATCCAATGAACCATCTATGTCTACTCTACTCTTAATTGTGTCAAGTATTGCCTCATGGTCAGACTCATGGACCTTCCATAGGGTCTTGTTCAAAGGTCTACCCCCATATTTGGTCAAATGAACATTGGATGCTACGAAAAGTTTCAAGTAATGAAGAATCTGACGATGCGTGTCAAAGTCCTGAAACAACCAATGTTTAACACTCTTATGTGGGTACCTTCTAAGCAACATTTCAATAACAATAACTGAGCCTGTAGGGTTTCAATGTTTTCTCCATCTATAACTGGGGCCTCCAATTTCTTTTTGGCCTCAACACAATGACACAAGTAATAGTTTGTTCCCTCTTCATTGTATTCATCTACAATAACTACATAAACATGCCCTACATTGATATGTGCAACAAATCCCTTGAAATTAGTCAACATTACAAATACAGTACAAAGTAAGATGACAATATGGAATTTCAAATACTAAGAAAGTAGATATATTACCTAGTTGAACTAGATCTAATACATGGTCAAAGTTGACCAATGATTCCATTTGTGTTAGTTCCAATGTCGTCAAAGGGCGATAGATGTGAAGTGGGCTAAGATAACTTGTCAACCATTTTTCAACCCACTCTCCTCACTCGCAATCATTCCAGGCTTGCATTGTACATGAAGAACAAAAGCATGCCATCTTTCGTGTATCGATACTCCATGAACTTGCATTTAAGCTAAGAAAAGAGTGTAGCTCACTTGATCCTATTAGTGTAAAACAATCCTCATATGGTGCAATGTTAGTATCATCCATCAACCAAAAAAATATATGAACTAAAGATGTACCTTCATTACCTAGACCCATCGAAGCATTACACCACTCGATGATTGATCTTACATCTATCAACATTGCACTATCTTTATACTTTAAATCTTCTCATGCTAATTCTATTTTCGCGAATGCTCCTACACCATCATGCTCCCCCTTTCCATGCCCGACCTCACAAAATTTCCACATATGCTGAAAAACTATAGTGAGATGCATCCTACACAACTAGTAGAACATGTGCACATTCTTGAATTGTGTTGCACAGTTATCTAACCATATTATATGCCAACCATATGCTATGACCCTCTGAGCCAAATCACTCTAGAACATCTAGAAGCAACCTTGCACAAACTCTAGAGAATGTGTACGATCATCACTAATATAAAAGTGATACTCCCTCAATACCTTCCTTTGGTCCTTTGTACTATCAGCTACATGAATGAATGTTATGTGCAAAAATATTGAAACCTATGTGGAGTTGTAATTTTGTGACTACACCTCACGTTGTGGTTGTAGAGTGTAGTTCTCTACAAATTCAACCACTGATACTATGCTACCAACTAGAAAGGTGTCCTTGCATAGCTTGAATTGTGTGTCCAACCATCGGGCTCTATGGGTATGCCTTGCATACTCATACACTATATTGTCACAAAATATGGACATAAACCAATACACTAGAATCTTCTGAATAACCAAATCACACCTTGTTTCTTGAGGCCCATCTTTTGTAATGCATGCCAATGTTTTATACTTCCTAAACTCTACTATTTTTTGTCCCACCTCATCTATTCTTTCCATATGTTGACATAATAGCATTCATTACAAGCCACCACAACGCTCACATGAACCATCCAAGAACGTTGTCCTGTAGAATATTTGGCCATCCTCTATTTCACATAAAAAAATTTATAACTCTCTTGAAGATTTTGGTGGGGCTTCTATACCACAATCCTGCAAAACATTGTTAGTATGCAAATCTAAACATATAGAATGATAAACATCATAATGGTTAGAGAGTTCAATATGTAGTCTACAACAACAAGTAATGCATGTGTGATTTAAATCTTGACATAAAAAGGTTTAAGTATTTCAAAAAATCTTTGAGAAATACTAATTTGAGGATAATGATTTTGAAATTTACGAAAAAATTTGGTTTGAATCGTATACAAAAAATGTTTTGGATGTGGCTCATGGTTTCGACTACCGATTCTCCTTCCTATGACATCCCTTTGATTTGGAGATGGACTTGTGTTATTCTTCCAATACTCTTCAATTAGTGTTCTCAATGCTTCAAGAACTTTTTTATCTTTTTGTGGAAGTCTCCCCGAGAATTCCCATAATTCATTTGAGTCAGTGTCCTCAATTCCTTGTCGCCTTTGAATGGCTTTTGATAAAAAATTTCTACTAATTCTCATTTGTTCACTCATATTTTTAATGAGACGAGCTCTCTTTGTTTGATAGCTTACCAAAGTAGATGTAATAACACGTTAGGTGACATTACTATCCTTTGTGTGTGAGGTCTTACCCACACTCCCATAAGCATCTATTAGATTCTTCACAATAGTGTTTTCACTTGATGCATTCAATTTTATCAACCCAAGAGTCTTCATGATTTTTCTATACTTTAAACCCCACATCATTTCAACAAATAGTTGACATCTTACAGTCTCATTTAGCCTTTCAAAGAAGATTTTCCAAATCTTATCAGCATATCTTCTACAAGTCTGTGTTGGAATCTTACCTTCCATGTGCTACAAAATATCCTCAACAATATTAATCAAATACTTTGGATTTCTACACTAAATTCTAGGTGGTGTTCTCCTAGGCACATACATCTCAACATTAGAAATTTCTTCAATATTTAATTGAGGTGGTCTAGATTGCATACCTTTGATTGAGGGTGGAGTAGAAGACATACTTTGAGGTTCACATGGGGATGATAGCATACCTTCTTCATCAAATCTGAGTGATGATGTACACTCAACTTGATATGTAGTGGATGGTGTCCAGCCATATTCACTTGTGGTAGATGGTGTCCCTCCATATTCACTTGCGGTAGATGGTGTCCCTCCATATTGGTAGAGGGTGTGTCTCCAACTATGGTATTTGAATTTTTCCTACAATGATGCTTTCGCATTCATGCCCTTTGTGCTGCCAATTTTTGTTCTCTTTTTTATGGTTGAGGTTCCTCTTCAATTGGCTTGTTTTCGTCAATCGTTTCCAATTTCTTCTTTTCACAATATGCCCTCAACCGTTCTCTCTCCTTTTCTTTGAAGGTTTGGAGCTATTTTTCTATTAGTTTCTTCCTTTTTCATTTCTTCGGAATGGTGGATAATTTTACTTGTAGCAAGGTAGTGAGATGAATATTAGTTCATGGTGTTTGAGTCATTAGATGAACATTTAGACAGGTTGTTCTATCCAATTTGCAAAAATTGTAAAATGTTGTAAAAAGAGGTCCAAAATAGGTTCTATGTGTTTTTTCCTTAGAACAAGGTCTTGGTGGATCTTTTCAGCATGTAATTACTTAATTTGGTGGTTCTTAGGTGTTGAGGGATTCAAAAGTGGGAAAAAAGAAAATCTTGCAAAATTGTTGTCAAGGTAAAAATGCAAAAATTGACAAATGGAAAAATTTGGATGTTTAGGAGTCAAGTAGGTTAAAGGTTGGTTTGGATCATTTTAAATGGATATGAAAACATTTAAATTGATGGAGAACCTTGAGAAAGAGGTAGAGGAGATGTAAATAATGGAGAAAACAATAAAGAGACCCTATTTTATATTCAATTTTCTGTGTTTTGCTGGTAAAACAGCATTGTGAAGAATTGTACATCCCCGTACAGCCATATTTTGTAGGAAAGTCATTTGGAATGATTAAGCTATGAGTATACAACATTCTCCTTTTTGTCTCATTCAATTTCATGCAAATTTGAGTAATTTATGGCTTGTTTATTGAAAACGGTTCAAAACCCTTGCTAGGGTAAACAAAATTAAAAGAAAATTGCATTTTTGTTATTCTAACTGATGGAATCACTTGAAATTTAGTAAGAAGGTCTGTTTTTGTGTGTACTCTTTCATTTCTCAAAGTTAAGACTGAGTGGTGATAGTTAGATTTTAAATCCTAATTCCCTAGGCCATATTTTGGTGAAAAATTAGGAATAAGCACAGTGTACAGTGAGAATTAAAGAATATGTTTATGGTTTTTGATTCCTTCATGAAGATATTATTTTTAAAAGGTGTTTAGGGGTATTTGGAATCTATTTCAACAGTTTTTTTGGTGAGTTTTCAAGTTTTTGAAGTCCATTTAATGACTACCCTACCATGACAGTGATGTAACAGTCCTAATTTTCAGTCAATGGTGGTTTAGGATACATGTTTGATGAATTATCATGAAGTAAGTTTGGAGGATGATTCCTTCATCTTCTACAAAGATATTTATGCATGTTTAAAGCAGTAAGAATTTGAAATATTCTTGGAATTGAGAATTTGGTTATCGATAGGGCCTAAAAGGGCCTAGTTTGCTGATTAGGAGAGTCTATTTTGAGAAGTTTTCATATTGGATATATCAAAGTTGGGAATTTGATTGAACCAATTAAATTGATGTTGTTTAAAGTGTGAGAATTTTTTAAGGTATTGTGTGCTTCAAAATCAATTTTATGTCTTGTATTCATGAGTTTTGTGAAGGTAAAGTAGTCCTAATTGAATGGAAAAGTTGAGATTTGGTTCAATTTTGATAAGTTGATTGGAGTGAGATTGAGTTAAGTTGTTTTCTTCCTCTAGCATTGTATCAAAGTACCCTTGATGGTTTTTTGTTTTTAGTAGATGCTCTGCAATATAGGCTACACCTTTCCCCATTTTGATAACTTACCCTTGAATAAAGAGTCTTGAAATAGTGGAGAGAAGGGTTAGAATCCCTTGTAGCTAGACTAATCAAGGAAACATTTAAAATATATAACAACATAGGTGATGAGGTAGCTTTACCGATGAGGTAATTTAGAAATATAGATGAAAAAAAATAAGTTTAAATCGGTGCTATCAATGTGGGAGGAGTATATTCCAATTTTTTAGAGACTTGTATAGAAAATTTGGTAGCATAGATAGGACAATCAGCTAGTTTATATAGACATGGTTTAAAAATGTGATTGGCAAGTGTATAGAATTGTGTAATTTAAAATATCCATTGAAAACCTAAGGTTGTAATGAAAAACAAATAATTATCAACATGGAATATGAAAAACAACAAAAATGAAAGAAATCCATAATAGAATGAAAAAAATGTGTAAAGACTTCACATACCTAAAAAACCAGAGTTTTAAATGGAGTTCTACCTAATTATGTAGCCTTTTCTTATTCTTTCTTCAAACTCCTCAACAATTTTACTTTTTCAAAAGCTTTTTCCCCTCCAATCTTCGATTGTATATTAGATTTCACTGGAATTCAAACTTGAATTGATATTATATTCCTTTCAATGTGAAAACTCTGCTATTTCATGCAAAGGTGGTGGAATGTGAAACACATGCATTCGCACTTCACAACATCATCAAAAAGCTATTTTTGTCAGAGCACACGCAAAACTAGGAGAATATGTAGAATGTGGGCTGAGACCATGGGTAAATTGAGTTTTTTTACCATTTTTAGAGCAAGCCAAAATGTGCTCGCGTTATAACGTGAGCATGTTATTTTTTTCTAAAAACAACCATATCTCTACTTTAAAACACACTTGTGTTATGAGAAAGTTGGTTTTTTTATAGATTTATTTTCTCTCTTTGTCTATACCCTCTACCCTAATTCTATCTCTCCCCCATCTACCCTTATACCCCAATTCTATCTCTCTACCCTTAACCCTTAACCCTTATACACTCAACCCTAAACCCTAATCCTATCTCTCCCCTCAGCGACGTAGTTGGGAGAAAGCGTACGTAGCCCATCTCGAACAGTAAAATAAAATAAAAATAATAAATAATGTCATCATAAAATAAATATTAAAGTAAATAAATAATAATGTCATCAGGTCAAATAAAATAATAAAATAAAATAACAGTCAATAAAATAAAATAGTAAAATAATATTAAAATAATGGCCCATCACGTCATCGAAAATAAATCGTCTGGACAAATGTCATCATCATCATCATCGGCTCGGGTCAGGTGATCAATGAAATAATGCGTAATATTAAATGTCATCATCACGTATTAATAAAATAATAATAAATATTAATTAAAAAAATAATGTCATGTCATAATCGTTTTACGTGTCATCATCATCGTAAAAATGGCCAAAATGTTGTTCACGACAGATGTGTAATAATAATAATAATATGTGTAATAATAATAATAATGTATGTGTGTGTGTGTGTGTGTGTGTGTGTGTGTGTGTGTGTGTGTGTGTGTGTGTGTGTGTGTGTGTGTGTGTGTGTGTGTAATGTGTGTGTGTAATGTGTATGTGTGTGTGTGTGTGTGTGTGTGTGTGTGTGTAATATGTGTGTGTGTGTGTGTGTGGTGTGTGTCTAGTTTGGGGATGGACCAAGTATTATGTAGGACAGTAATGCATGCATGTGGTAAATGTCATGTGTCATTTTGGCAGTGCCATAGTGTTACGCTCCATGTCCTGAGCCCTGGGCCCTATGGGCTATATCTCATCTCCGTCATCGCCCGTAATACATCGCCATGGGTATCTGCAATCATCACATCGCTCCATCATATCATCATCACAATCTGTCCCCGCTCGTTGTCGCTCAACAAAATATGTCATACTCGACGCTGGGCATGCTGTCATAATACATCATCACATCTCATCATAATGAAAAAAAGCGCAGGATCGGCCATGGCCATATGTCACATATCCTGGGCCAGGGCTCATCGCAATGTCGCTTAATAAATAATGCATGTCATCGCATCATAATACACTCCCTCCCTCCACTCCATCCCTCTCCCACTCTCCTAAAACCCCCCCTCTCCTCCCTCTCCACCCTCTCCCACTCCTCCCCTCTCTCCCCACTCCTCCGTCTCCATGTGTTCCTTTCCATGCATTAGGCCTCAGGCCCATCCCAGGTTCTCGTCCCTCGGCCTTGATCCCTCCGATGACCCTCAGGCCATTCTGACTCGTTGCCCTCAGAGGATTGCCTAAGGCCATCTGACCCTGAGGGATGCGCCCCTCACGCCATGGGCACTCTTGCCGCCGCCACTCTTAATAATAAAATATGTCATTTAATATCCTGTCATGTCATAATAATGTGGCAATGCATCAATATATACATCATCATATGTCACGTCAGCGCAGTAATAAACAGGATGGTCATAATAATAAATGTCGCTCATCATCATGTCCCATCATCATAATATGTCATATCCTGTTCAGATACATCTGCAATCGTTTTCATCATCATCATCATCAATGCATCATCATGTATGTCATCATCATGTCACGTAATAAATAATGCATCATATGTCACATCATCCCATCACATCGGCAATGCAATGGCGAAAATAATGTCATGTCCTCGGACCGTCGTCTCCTTTCCATCTCTCTTTCCCTCCATTCATCGTCCATGTCCACCACCATTGGACCCTCCAACCCCTTCTTCCATGTTTCCATTCCATTTCCACCCCTTCCCATAAACCCTCCTTTCTCCTGTCTTTCTCCGGTCCACTCCCACCCTCTCCCTCTCTTGGTCTCTCCTTTCCATGCTCCCTCTCTCCTCCCATCCCTCTCCTGCATCCCCCCCTCCCTCCTTCCCTCTCTTTCTCCATCTCCCTCCACCCCCCCTCCACTCTCCCCTTCCTTTCCTTCTTCTTTCTTCCTCCCTCCCTCTCAATTCTCTCCACCCCCACTCACTCTCAGGTCTCCCTTCCCTATCTACATATCTCTTTCTCGTCCGTCCTCTCCTCCCCTATGCGTGTATATATGCATGTATATGGGTTTAATATGTCACTTTACATCTTACATTTTGTGTAAATAAAATATGTCGGTTTAATGTAAAATAAATAATAATGGGTTGTAATATGCATAGGTTTGTATGTAATATATGTATATATGTATATGTATATGTATATATATGTATGTATATATATATATATATATGTATGCATGTATATGTGTAATATGTATATGTATATGTATATATGTATATGTATATATGTATGTGTATGTATATGTAATAACTTCTATATATATATGTATATATATATGTATATGTATATGTATGTATATGTAATATGTATGTATGTAATAATATGGCCGAGTTTGTGTGCATCTGGGTCAATCTCTCTCTCTTTCCAGCCTCTCTCCACTTTCCCTCCATCCTCTCCATCCACTCTCTCCCCTCCATTATTCCCTCCATTTTCCTTCCTTCCTTATTCCATCCAACCCCTGGGTCCCTCCAACCATTCCTCCATCCTCATTACTCCTTGTCTTCTCCTTTTCTATCTCACTTCTCCTCCATCTCCCCTCCATCCATCCACCCCCTACCCCTCAGTCCAACCTAAACCCTCCAACCCTCAACCTTCCAACCCCTTAAAATCCCTAGACCCTTAAACCCTCACCCCTCTACCCTCAGCCCATAAGCCCTTAAACCCAAAGAGTAAAATCTCTACCCCTGTCCATCCAGCCCTCAACCCTATGTCCCTCCAGCCCTTAAACCTCCAGCCCTCAGCCCTCTACCTTCCAGCCCTCAGCCATGAGACTGAGCCTCTGACCCCCCAGGCCCATGCCCACATGTGTTGGACCCTCAGCCTCTGCCTATGCATTAAAACCCTCGGCTGACCCTAAGGCCCTAGAGCCACTCAAAGATCTTATGCCCTCCACCCATTGGGCCCGACCCCTTCCCTCCAGCCTGTGCCATCCACCACCCTCCATATTTCCATTCCCTATTTCCATCCACCTTCCATTCCATCCATCCACCATTGAATCCATGCTGTCCCTCTTGTCCTTCCCTCTCGGGTCCACTCCCTCCCATCCTCTCCCTCCATCAACTCTCTCTCTCCAGCTCTATCCTCCTACCCCATCTCCCTCTCGACTCTCTCCTCTTCACCTTCTATCTCTCCCTCACCGTTTGTCCTGCCACTATCCTCCCATTCCCCTCCACTCTCTCTCCCTCTCTCTATCTCCACTCCATCCTCCCCTCCTTCCACCACCCTCCAACCTTCCACCCTTCACCCTTCAAAACCCCTGGGTCAACCCCATGCCCTCAATTCTCCACACTCCTAACCTATGCATTGGATCCTCAACCCCTCATATATATGTCCCTCATTATATTCTCTCTCTATCTTCCAGACCTCTCTCCATCTCTCTATCCATCCCATCCCACCTCCCCTCTCTACCCATCCCTCAACCCCTAATACCTCAGCCCCCTAAACCCTCAACCTCCTAAACCCTTAAACCCTCTACCCCTTGCCTCAACCCAATACACTAAACCATCAGCCCTCCTAGGCCCTCAGCCTATACCCTCTTTTGGCTCTCAAAAGTAGCGGATGCCTCAAAGAGGCTGTCGTCTCTTGATGCGTTTGAGGGTAGCAGACAAGGTCAAATGAATTGAACCTTCCTCTTAGGGTGTTGCTTCAGACCTACCGTAGGGAGTGTGCACTTCATAGGAATTGGAGACAGGCTGTGATTCATGCTGGCATTGGGTTTCCTGTGGTGGAGGTGGAGCAGAGTGAAGTCAGCAGGCTGACCCAGAGTAGTGTTCTAATCTAAATCCTAAAGTGTTCTAAATTCATACGAATATAAAAAGTTGAATGAATCCAAATGATCAAATTGTAGAGACCCGATTGCCTTATTGGGCATGTGAGTCGAATAAGAAACGAAGTGGGCAACTTATTACAGTGAAACTCAAATTGTTGGCATATATTTTGTTTATAACTTGTATAAACATGCAAGATTATGACTACTAAGCTCTACTTTAATAATCCCGGATGAATCTCCACGGAATTCTGTGATCAACCAAAAGGATTTAATCTCTCCTTGAGAACCAGTTAATTATTCCTGCAGTCACGACAAATGTGCCCGATATAAACTTGTTATATCAATTTAAACAACCGAGAAAAGAATCAACTTGGAGACATGTCTTTTACGTGGTGCACCAATAAACTCAACATACAATTTACACTAGAAATAGCTTGCCACCAAGCGATATGCATTGAAATCACCATTTGAAAACATGCAACATAGTCTCGATATGAAACTTTATTCTCGCGTGTCCATTTCTACAATCTACCTACTGTATCTAATCTAAAATCTGATCTAATATGTCCATTCTGGTGAGAATGAATATTTATACATATGCATCTGAGACAAACACATCGTTCATATTCCAATATTAATAGGCCAGCACTTGGTATTTGGCCAAATCCATGTCAACCACGATTGTTTGAAATTTTGTTAATCATTGAGGGCAGTCCTTTGAGACATTTCATGATTATCTTTGAAACAATTATATCACCAATCATCTAGGTGTTCTTTGCATTTTGTAGGTGACCCATATGAGTCGGGGAGATATGCATCGGATACCTTATGTGCAGGGCTTTCATATGTTACATGTTCTTTCCAATCGAGACACAAGTGGTTATCTTACGAAGCGTGCCTCCCTCATGCCTCATTTGCTTTTCGATGGTGACCACGGTATTGATGTCAGGGAGACCTCTAAGTAAACCACATTATGTTTCACCGAAGTCCTTTTATCTCTTGTGTGTGGTTGTAACCTTCAACGTGAGGCAGTATATAGAATACCCATTGTTTTTAAAGCCGAGTTCACTTTGAATTAAGCCAGAGAATTCAATTCTCATGCAAGCCGAGACCATTTGCCTTTTGTTCTATCGTGAGAGACCACTTGCGTTACTTGCCAAGACCATACTCGAAGTAACAGTCTGCCAAATATACGTTGAGACCCATATGAATTAAGCTATGACTTCAATATCGGAATACCCTCGATCACGGCGAGTAAGTCCACATAGGCCTAATCGGTGGAGCTTTTTACAATGTTCACTATGATATCTTCAAAGAAATGATTTCTTTTCTCACGATAATGCCCTTCATTCGTCGAGGGAGACATATTGAAATCGATAAAACCACATCGATGGTATAACTCACGCCAAATTTTTGTATCCTCTATGGCGAAGCGTGAAGAAGTCTGCCCGAAAGCTGCCAACAAATGAAATCAATCGCCAAGACATGAAACATCTTTACGGTAGGTAACATAGACAATTTAGCGAGAGAGAAAAACATTAAGAAGTCCGGAGACCATAATTATCTCAACCCGATGGGAACCCGAGAGAAAGTACAATACTGGACATAGATGATTTTATGGGGCAAAAATGGGAAAAATGTGAAAAATGTGTTCATGGTGGGACTTATTTGGAAATTATGAATGGAAAACTTGTGAAAATATTCAAATTTTACAGTTCAATGAAATGGCTACATGCGAAGGGATGAATGATGAGTAAGATCATTGCAAACATCGAGATCTTTAGGGTGTGACCGGTGAGACACAAAATAGAGCAAGAAATGGAAATGGACAAAATAACATGATGGAATGAATGGAAAATGAATGAAAAAAATGGAGACAAGGCCTAAACTACTTGTGCATGGAAAATAATTTTAAAAGAGGATAAAGCAAGGGAGTTGTCCATGCAGCAGCAACCCATAATCCCTTTGTGTTTCATCATCACACGATTACGAGTTATTCACGATCAAAACTAAAAACCATACTTTTCCCTGTCAAATACACGGTTTTGTCTTGAGTTCATCCAGATTCTTCTTGAAGACATTCATGCAACCTTTCAGCATGCTCTTATTGCGAAGTTTTTATAGAAAATCCAGCATTACTTTCAGTTTGGTCCAAAATCCTACACCATTCAACAATTCAAATTCTTCATCATCATGGGACAAACCTTTATTATCTTTAATATATAAAATGCATGCATATTCAATACAACATTTCTCACTATCTTCCTCATTGTTATGTATTATAAAACATTCTCAAAGCTGTATGGAAAATTCACCATCCAAAGTACTTCTCTTGAGAACCAAAATTATGTAATGTCAATGTTGTCTAAACCATTGAAAATCTGAGACTTTTTACACCTCTTTGATACTACCATTTGGAGTCAACTTACTAGATTATGACTCCTTATCTTCAATATCAAAGTATATATGAACCAATCAAATCTGGACCTCTATCATCACTTGGTATGCAGATAAAGTCTTCTTCACATGAGTTAAGAAATTTCAAAATCACATACCTCATCTTGAATGGACGGGCTTTTGATCAACACCAAAGGTTTCACCATCATTCAAAAAGAAATGCGAGTCATAAAGAAATATTTTACAAAGATCTTTCAGCGTCAAAACAAATGTAAGGTAGACACAAAGCTTGAAGATGCCACATGTACACTATCGATATTCAAGGGTTAACAAATATGAAATGCTACGTTCGCGACTAAGTGAACAAGTCTCTACTTTCATCACTAGAGTTGCATTCTTTACTTTTATCATCAAAAGAAGTCAAGATCATCCCGAGAGAATGAGAAATCAAAATATTATCGGCCGCAGTCATTTATTCCATCATTTGCTTACCTAAAATTATCTCCTCTCTTTCATAAGTGGTTGAAAATACGAAGTGTATCCATGGGCATACCTCCATAAAAACATCATCGATCTTCTTTGCTGCTTCATCATACAATGGGTTTAAGAAAAAGTTTAGAAACCATTATCAAATGTGCAAACCTCTTTTTCATCAGCGTATCTTCATAGCTTTCAACTTGTTGTAGACCAAAATCCACAAATCCATCTTCACAATCTGAAAATTCACTAGATCCCTCATAACATACCTTTGCTTTCCCTATCACAATTTGTTACATGCAAGAGGGGCTCTTATTTGCCTTCATCCCTCATCATGAAAGATATCATATGAGTCATTGACTTTGCATGTATTTCTATCGAGCTGCATAATTTGATCAATGTCATGATGCTCAACCATGATATCACCAAGGTCTTCATACCTTATCCCACAGGATAATGCTTGAATGAAAGATCAAAAGAGGAGCCTTTAGCCTTAATCCCCTTTCTTACGCTCCAATGTTTCTCCTTTTGTTTTTCTTCCTTCGATGGGTCTCTTGCATTTCTTTGCACAGCTTTTTAACTTCCTTCTCATTTACTATCCCTATTTCTTAACCCGGTACATACTCTTCACTTCTTCAAGCTGACCTGGCAGTTAGTCTCTCTATCTCCTCTTTGGTGGGAGTCTCCTCATGCGCAGCGGCGGGCATCTCGATGGTGTAGCTCTATATAATCCTCTTCAGTCCGAAGGGACCTCTTGCTTAGCCATATGAGATTAAAATTTGTGACCACAATTTGAGAGCATCATACTCATAGCTTCATCCCTCTGATGAGTACCCTACCTCAACATGGTGAAAAGTATTTGAAGTCCAAATACATTGTGTGATCTTCTCTATTGTTTCTCCCCTCACTCTTATCTTTTGCATTTTCCCTCTACCTCGACCCTAATGTGGCAATCTTAAAATTCACACCCTAATTGTTAAACCCTTACCTTTACCCTCAACCAATACCTAAACCATTAACCCTTAGGTCCTTCAGTGTATACAGGTTTAACTTTTTCTATCTTTGTATTCCCTTGTTTCTCTCCTTTCTCATCACTTCTCCCTCTATCTTCCCTCCATATTCTCTCGATCTATTGCCCTAATTGCTGAACCCTTACCCTCCCCTTAAAACCTTAAATACCATTATAAACCCTCAACCCTCAATTGTTAACCTTCTTCCTAGACTCCTTGACCCCTCACCCTCTCCCTAACCCATAAACCTTAAACCAAGTAAAATCTCTACCCTATCAAAAACCCTCAACCCTATATAATCTACAACTAAACCCCAACCCTCCGAGGGAGGGTTTTTGATCAATCTACGATTAGAAACCCTAAACCCCAAAACCCTCACCCTATATTTGGTAATCAACCCTCTACCCATACATTAACCCTCAACCCTAAATTCCTCAACCCTCAAATCTAAACCCTCTACCCTATTAATAGAACCCTAACCCTAACCCTTAATCTTCTAAACTTTCCCTATCACAATACCCTCACCATAAATCTAATAAATCACATCTAACCTCAACCCAAACATGAACCATTCCTTAATGCTCTTAATGCCTTGCCTTAATTCTTACCTCTACCCATACTTAGAAGACTAACCCTCTATATCTCTGTCCCTAATTGAGATCTTCCTTCCCAAACTCAGGTCACTTGTCCCATTATTGATGAGGAGTCAACAGGTGCTTCTCAACTTATCCGATTGGACTATTCCCTCTTCAATGTGTCTCTCATACTTCTATACTCGAATACTACCATTGACCCTATATCTTATACACTCATGATCTGCATTCTATGCATTTCCCATTCCCCCCTCTCTCTCTTAAATCTCTCCCTCTACCCCCTCTCCCATCTCAACATTCATCTATTCCACTACTCATCATATTCCTCCCTCTACAAGCTACATCAACCCTTTGCCTCTACCCCAAATTGTAAATTTGTCCCTTTTCACTTACACCTAAAGATTAAACCTATCACTCTACCCAATACCATAAAGATAAAAAGATAGTCATCAACCCTATGCCCTCAATTCTCCACACTCTAACCTATACATTGGATCCTCAACCCTCATATATATATGTCCCTCTGTGCTCTTCTCTCTCTATCTTAGACCTCTCTCCATCTCTCTATCCATCCATCCCTCCCTCTCTACCCTAATCCCTCAACCCTAATACCTCAACCCTAAACCCTCAACCTCTAAACCCTTAAACCCTCTACCCTTTACCCTCAACCCAATACACTAAACCATCAACCCTCTAGGCCCTCAACCCTATACCCTCTTTTAGCTCTCAAAAATGCACGCGGGATGCCTCAAAAGGCTGTCGATCTCTTGATACGTTTTAGGGTAACAGACAAGGTCAAATGAATTGAACCTTCTACTCTTCAGGTGTTGCTAGACCTAGGCAGGTGTACCTATCTGAATGAAGAAGACTTGACCTATGATTATCCTTCTTGCAATGATTTGTCCACAATGGCAGATGGAAGTGAACAAATGAAATCAACTTGGTATAAATAGAAATAGTGATCTTCTAATCTAAATCCTAAAGTGTTCAATTAATAGATGTAAAGAAGTTGAATGAATCCAAATGATCAAATTGTAGAGACCAGTGCCTTATTGGGCATGTGGAGTCGAATGAAACAGAAGTGGGCAACTTATTCTGGTAGAAACTCAAATTGTTGGCATATATTTTGTTTATAACTTGTATAAACATGCAAGATTATGACTACTAAGCTCTACTTTAATAATCCGGATGAATCTCCCTGATTACTGTGATCAACCAAAAGGATTTAATCTCTCCTTGAGAGAACCAGTTAATTATTCACACAGATACAGCAAATGTGCACTGATAAACTAAAAATAAACTTGTTATATCAATTTAAACAACCAGAAAGAATCAACTTGGAGACATCTTTGCAATAATTTTCAATAAACTCAACATACAATTTACACTAGAAATAACTTGCCACACCAACTGATATGCATTGAAATCACCATTTGAAAACATGCAACATAGTCTCTGATATGAGAACTTTATTCTACTGTGTCCATTCCTACAATCTACCTACTGTATCTAATCTAAAATCTGATCTAATATGTCCATTCACAATTGAGAATGAATATTTATACATATGCATCTGAATAAACACATCGTTTCATATTCCAATGTCGGCCAACTATAGTATTTGGCCAAATCCCATGTCAGCCACAGTGTTTGAAATTTTGTTAATCATTCGCTGAGACAGTCACTGAGACATTTCATGATTATGCTGAAGCAATTATATCACCAATCATCTCGTGTTCTTTGCATTTCGCCGTGACCCATATGAGTCAGGGAGATATCGCATCGGATACCTTATGTCACGCCGAGAACTCATATGTTATGTTCTTTCCAATCGCTGAGACACAAGTAGTTATCTTACCGAAACGTGCCTCCTCGCCTCATTTGCTTTCGTCGTGACCCCGTGATGTCAAGGAGACCTCTCGTAAACCACATTATGTTTCACCGAAATCCCTTTTATCTCTTGTGTGTCGTTGTAACCTTCAACCGTCGGGGAGACATTATATAGAATACCCATTGTTTTACTGAAAGCCCCGAGTTCACTTTAGATCGCCAAGAGAATTCAATTCTCATACCGACAGAGACCATTTGCCTTTTGTTCTATCGGCGAGACCACCGTACTTGCCAAGACCATACTCTGAAGTAACATAAGTCTTACCAATATGTTTTTTTTGTGTTGGTCGGTGAGACCCATATGAATTCGCTATGACTTCATATCGAATACCCTCAGTCTGGCCGAAGTAAGTCCACATGAGCTAATCAGTAAGACACACAATGTTCACTATGATATCCTTCCAAAAATGATTTCTTTCTCTGATATGCCCTTTCTGTTGTCAATCAGGGAGACATATTGAAATCGATAAAACCACATCCTGATGGTATAACTCCTGCCAATTTTTGTATCCTCTATGGCCGAAACTGTGAAGAAGTCCTGCCGAAAGCTGCCAACAAATGAAATCCAATCGCCAAGACATCAGAAACATCTTTCTGGTAGGCAACATAGACAATTTACAAGCAGAAAAACATTAAGGGTCAGGGAGACCATAATTATCTCAAGCCGATAGGAACCAGAAAGTACAATACTCAGACATAGATGATTTTATGGGGCAAAAATGGGAAAAATGTGAGAAAAATGTGTTCATGGTGGGACTTATTTGGAAAATTATGAATGGAAAACTTGTGAAAATATTCAAAATTTTACAGTTCCAATAGTGGCTCTGTCTGGGGATGAATGATAGTAAGATCATTGCAAGCATCCAGATCTTTGGGTGAGCAGACCAGACACAAAATGAGCAAAATGGAAATGGACAAATAACATGATGGAATGAATGGAAAATGAATGAAAAATGGAAGTGAACCAAAACCCTAAACTACTGTGCATGGAAAATAATTTTAAAGAGGATAAGCAAGAGTTGTCCATGCACTGGCAACCCTTAATCCTTTGTGTTTCATCATCACCTGTTCTGAGTTGTTACGATCTAAAACTAAAACCATACTTTCCCCTGTCAAATACCTGGTTTTGTCTTGAGTTCATCAGATTCTTCTTGAAGACATTCATGCAACCTTTCATGTCACTCTTATTGCAAGTTTTTAGAAAATCACTGTGCTCAGTTTGGTCCAAAATCCCTACACCATTCAACAATTCAAATTCTTCATCATCATGGGACAAACCTTTATTATCTTTAATATATAAAATGCATGCATATTCAATACAACATTTCTCACTATCTTCCTCATTGTTATGTATTATAAAACATTCTCCTAGCTGTATGGAAAATTCACCATCAAAGTACTTCTCTTGAGAACCAAAAAATTATGTAATATCAATGTTGTCTAAAACAAACAAATCTGAGACTTTTTACACCTCTTTGATACTACCATTTGGAGTCAACACTAGATTATGACTCATATCTTCAATATCAAGTATATATGAACCAATCAAATCTGGACCTCTATCATCCTTGGTATGCAGATAAAAGTCTTCTTCACATGAGTTAGAAATTTCAAAATCACATACCTCATCTTGAATGGACACAGGCTTTTGATCAACACCAAAGGTTTCACCATCATTCCAAGAAATGCACTGGGAGTCATAAAAATATTTACACAAAGATCTTTCACTGTCAAAACAAATGTAAGGTAGACACAAAGCTTGAAGATCACCCACATGTACATATCTCTGATATTCAAGGGTTAACAAATATGAAATCTGTTCACAGCTAAGTGAACAAGTCTCTACACTTTCATCACTACAGTTGCATTCTTTACTTTTTTTATCATCAAAAAGAAGTCCAAGATCATCAGAGAATGAGAAATCAAAAATATTATCAGCACAGTCATTTATTCCATCATTTTGCTTACCTAAAATTATCTCCTCTCTTTCATAAAGTGGATTTGAAAATACCTGAAGTGTATCCATGGGCATACCTCCGCAAAATATCATCTGATCTTCTTTTAACACTTCATCATACAATGGGTTTGAAAAAGTTTAGAAACCATTATCAAATGTACAAACCTCTTTTTCATCAACTGTATCTTCATAGCTTTCAACTTGTTGTAGACCAAAATCCACAAATCCATCTTCACAATCTGAAAATTCACTAGATCCCTCATAACATACACTGCTTTCCCTATCACAATTTGTTATGCAAGAGAGGGCTCTTGTACCTTCATCCTCATCATGAAAGATATCATATGAGTCATTCAGACTTGCACATGTCTCATCTTCTATCGGCTGCATAATTTGATCAATGTCATGATGCTCAACCATGATATCACCAAGGTCTTCATACCTTATCCCCTGGGATAATGCTTGAATGAAGTCAAAAGAGGAGCCTTTAGCCTTAATCCTTTTCTTCTGCTCCAATGTTTCTCCTTTGTTTTCTTCCTTCTGATCAGTCTCTTGCATTTCTTTGCACAACTTTTTAACTTCCTTCTCATTTACTATCCTATTTCTTAACCAGTACATACTCTTCACTTCTTCAACTGCAGCAACAGTTAGTCTCTCTATCTCCTCTTTGGTGAGTCTCCTCATACTGCACTGAGCAGGCATCTCAATAGATTGTAGCTCTATATAATCCTCTTCAGAATCAGAAAGGACCTACTGCTTAGCCATATGGTCATTGTATTTCTAATTTGAAACATCATACTCATAACCTTCATCCTCTGAAGATGAGTACCCTACCTCAACATGGTGAAAAGTATTTGAAGTCAAATACATTGTGTGATCTTCTCTATTGTTTCCCATCACCATTCCCTCTTCTTGCATTCTTTGGGCTACAACACAATAATTTGGGGAATGTGGCTTATCACAAAATTCATAGAAGTAATTGTTACTTACCATATGCATTCCCTTCTTGCTCAATGGATTAGGAGTTTCTTTGCTTCCAGGCCTAGCTGTTATAGGTTTTCCGTCCTTCCAATCTATATTATAAGGCATGTCATGCAACCTCGGCCTCTCATTTCTATAAGTATTCTCCTATCTATACTGATTATTGCTGCTTTGTTGAGGAACCTTAGGATTGTCTCTTTTATTGATTATACCAGTAGCCTTCCTATTGTTTTCAATTGTTAGTGCTATCTTTTGAGCCTCAGCCAAATCACCTAGGAATCTATTTCTTAGTTCATACCCTGTTTTAGGATCAAATACATTCAAATAAACACTTAGCACTACATAATCTAGCAACTTTGATCCAGGAGGTATTTTATTCTGCAATTTATTGAATCTCTGATTAAAATCATAAATTGTATCATTTTGATCTTTCTGAATCTGTATTAATTCATGAAGAGAAGCATTTGGTGTACTTGGATTCCCATATTGCTCAAGGAATTGATCCTAAAATCCTTGGAGAGAATTAATAGAGACAGCCGGTAGGCTGTTGAACCAATCCCTAGCATCTTTAATAAGTGATATCATGAATAGCCTCATGTGTAAATCTTCATATGGCACATCCAAATCTTGGATGAAAGCATTGAAACTCCTTAAATGCTCTTCAACAGTAATTGCATTACTCCCTGTAAACTTTGGAACAAGACTTCTCCAACTACCATCCATTGGATAAGGGGATAATTGAATCCCTGACAAATCAAACTATTTGATCATTGTTGTGTATTGATGAGGGTGAGTGCTAGGTGGATATTGATGTTGGTACGGTGGACTATTGTATTGTGTATGATGATGTGGAACATACTACTGACCATGATGTGGTTGTGATGAGTATATATTTTGTTGTGCATGATATGCATTTCCTCCATTGTGAAAATTACCAATTGTACTATCAGGCATTTGAGGAGTCTAATGCCTGCCTACATTTCTGTATTCATTCGTTCCATATAAAAATTCCATTCTTCACCAAGCTTTTTCAAAGTCGCCACCTACTTTTCCAAAAGTAGGAAAATTATTATTTTTTATCTTTTCCCTAGCAGATTCGCCAATTTGTTAGCTCTCAAAAATGCAGGCGAGATGCCTCAAAAGGCTGTCGATCTCTTGATACGTTTTAGGGTAACAAACAAGGTCAAATGAATTGAACCTTCTACTCTTCAAGTGCTACTAGACCTAGGTGGGTGTACCTATCTGAATGAAGCAGACTTGACCTATGATTATCCTTCTTGTAATGATTTGTCCACAATGGTAGATGGAAGTGAACAAATGAAATCAACTTGGTATAAATAGAAATAGTGATCTTCTAATCTAAATCCTAAAGTGTTTAATTAATAGATGTAAAGAAGTTGAATGAATCCAAATGATAAAATTGAACAGACCAATACCTTATTGGGTATGAGATTCGAATGAAACAGAAGTGGGCAACTTATTCTGGCAAAAACTCAAATTGTTGGCATATATTTTGTTTATAACTTGTATAAACATGCAAGATTATGACTACTAAGCTCTACTTTAATAATCTAGATGAATCTCCCTGCTTACTGTGATCAACCAAAAGGATTTAATCTCTCCTTGAGAGAACCAGTTAATTATTCACACAGATACAACAAATGTGCACTGATAAACTAAAAATAAACTTGTTATATCAATTTAAACAACTAGAAAGAATCAACTTGGAGACATCTTAGCAATACTTTTCAATAAACTCAACATACAATTTACACCAGAAATAACTTGCCACACCAACTGATATGCATTGAAATCACTATTTGAAAACATGCAACATAGTCTCTGATATGAGAACTTTATTCTACTGTGTCCATTCCTACAATCTACCTACTGTATCTAATCTAAAATATGATATAATATGTCCATTCACAATTGAGAATGAATATTTATACATATGCATCTGAACAGACACATCATTTCATATTCCAATGTCAGCCAACCATAGTATTTGGCCAAATCACATGTTGGCCACAGTGTTTGAATTTCTATTAATCATTCGCTGAGACAGTCGCCAAGACATTTCGTGATTATGCCGAAGGCAATTATATCGCCAATCATCCCGTGTTATTTGCATTTCACCATGATCCATTTGAGTTGGGGAGATATCGCATCAGATACCTTATGTCACGTCGAGAACTCATATGTTATGTTCTTTCCAATCATTGAGACACAAGCAGTTTTCTTACCGAAACGTGCCTCCTCGCCTCATTTGCTTTCGTCATGACCCCGTGATGTCGAGGAGACCTCTCGTAGACTACATTATGTTTCACCGAAAGCCCTTTTATCTCTTGTGTGTCATTGTAACCTTCAACCGTCGGGGAGACATTATATAGAATACCCATTATTTTACCAAAAGCCTCGAGTTCACTTTAGATCGCCAAGAGAATTCAATTCTCATACCGACAGAGACCATTTGCCTTTTGTTGTATCAGCGAGACCCACCGAACTCGCCAAGACCATACTCCAAAGTAACATAAGTCTTACCGATATGTTTTGTTTTGTGTTGGTCGGTGAGACCCATATGAATTCACTATGACTTCATATCGAATACCCTCAGTCTGGCCGAAGTAAGTCCACATGAGCTAATCAGTAAGAAACACAATGTTCGCTATGATATCCTTCCAAAAATGATTTCTTTTGTCGATATTCCTTTTCTGTTGTCAGTCGGGGAGACATAGTGAAATCGATAAGACCACATCCCGACGGTATAACTCCTACCGATTTTTGTATCCTCTATCGCCGAAACTGTGAAGAAGTCCTGCCAAAAGCTGCCAGCAAATGAAATCCAATTGCCAAGACATCAGAAACGTCTTTCTGATAGGCAACACAGATGTTTTACAAGCAGAAAAACATTAAGGGTTGGGAAGACCATAATTATCTCATGCCGATAGGAACCAGAAAGTACAATACTCAGACATAGATGATTTTATGGGGAAAAAATGGGAAAAATGTGAGCAAAATGTGTTCATGGTGGGACTTATTTATAAAATTATGAATGGAAAACTTGTGAAAATATTTAGAATTTTATAGTTCCAACACCCTCAATTCTCTCTCTCTCTCTCTATCTCTCTCTCACTCACTCCTATCTCCCCCCCTCTATCCTTAACCCTCTACCCTCTACCCTTAACACTTAAATCCTCTCCCTCTCTTAACTTTCTCTCTCTCACACTCACTCACTCCTATCTATCTCTCCCACCCCCCCTCTCTATCTCTCTCCCTCTTTCTATCCCTCCCACCCTACCTAGCTAAGTCCCTCTCATTCCAACCCCTTCTCTCCCACTCCCTATCTATTAAGTTGTCAATTCCACCCCCTCTCCCTCTCTCCAGACTCTCTCTATCCCTCTCTCTCAAGTCTCTCCCTCCCACCCCCCCTCTCTCTCTCTCTCTCTCTCTCTCTCTCTCTCTCTCTCTCTCTCTCTCTCTCTCTCTCTCTCTCTCTCTCTCCTCTCTCTCTCTCTCTCTCTCTCTCTCTCTCTCTCTCTCTCTCTCTCTCTCTCTCTCTCTCTCTCTCTCTCTCTCTCTCTCTCTCTCTCTCTCTCTCTCTCTCTGTCTCTCCCCCCTCTATCTATCCCTCCCACCCTGCCTAGATAAGTCCCTCTCACTCCACATCCCTCTTTCTCTCCCTCTCTCAGTTCACTCCCTCCCACACCCTCTCCCTCTCTCAGGTCTCTCACTCCAACTCCCTCTCTCTCTCACTCCCTCTCTCTCACACTCCCTCTCACTACCTATCTATCAAGTCTATCCCTCTCGTCCCCCTCACACTCTTAGGTCTCTCCCTTTGGCACCCTACCTACATAGCTCTCTCTCTTTCTCACCATCTCTCTATCACCCCTCTCTCTCTCCTCTCTCTCAGATTCTCTCTCTACCCACTCTCTATCTCTCCCTCCCTCTATCCCTCCAACCCTACCTAGCTAGGTCCCTCTCACTCCAACCCCTTCTCTCCCACTCCCTCTCTCTTAAACACTCACTTCCACCCCCCTCTCTCTCTCTCTTAGGTGTCTCCCTCCCACCCCCTCTCTCTCTTAGGTCCCTCCTAGCAACCTACCTAGGTAACTCTCTCTCTCTCCCCTCTCTCTATCTATCCCTCCCACCCTACATAGATAAATCCCTCTCACTCTGCCCACTCTTTCTCTCCCTCTCTTAGGTCACTCCCTCTTACACCCTCTCCCTCTCTTAGGACTCTCACTCACAATCCCTCTCTCTCCCACTCCCTCTCACTACCTATCTCTCAAGTCTCTCCTTCTCACCCCCGTCACACTCTCAAGTCTCTCCCTTTCACACCGTACCTACATAAATATCTCTCTCTCTCTCTCTCTCTCTCTCTCTCTCTCTCTCTCTCTCTCTCTCTCTCTCTCTCTCTCTCTCTCTCTCCCACCCTACCCTTCAAGTCCCTCTCACTCCAACCCTTTCTTTCCCACTCCCTCTCTCTTAAACTTTCACATCCACCCCATCTCCCTCTCCAAAATCTCTCTCTGGTCTCTCACTCCCACCTCCTCTCTCTCTTAGGTCTCTCCCTCTGGCAACCTACCTAGGTAACTCTCTCTCTCTCTCCCTCTCCCCCCCTCTCTCTATATATCCCTCCCACCCTTTCTAGATAAGTCCCTCTCACTCCACCCCCTTCTTTCTCTCCCTCTCTTAGGTCACTCCCTCCCACACCCTCTCCCTCACTCACACTCCCTCAAAATACCTATCTCTCAAGTCTCACCCTCTTACCCCCATCACACTCTCAAGTCTCTCCTTTGGCATCCTACCTACATAACTCTCTCTCTCTCACCATCTCTCTCTCTCTCCCCCTCTCTCTCCCTCTCTCTCCCTCGCTCTCCCCCCCTCTCTCCCTCTCTCTCTCTCTCTTTCTCTCTATCTCTCTTAAAATTCTCCCTCCCTCTAAAGACATATGAACTTACATACATACAAGCATAATACATATGTACATACAATCCTACATCCATACAAGCTTATATACATACATGTGTAGATACAATCTTACATACATGTATGCATACATACAATATACATGCATTGATACATATATGCATACATACATACATACAAGCATGCATGCATACATACATACATGACATACAAGCATACATGTACATACAAACATACAAATATATCAACATACATTCAGTAGAGTGGCATTTAACATAAAGGAAGATAGAACTCAAGCACATTATAAGGAGCACGTATTATGTCTTGGTTGACATATTTCCCACAGAAGCAAAAAACCATGTCAAAATTGAGATATAACATGAGCGCGTTATATCGTACTTGCATTATATCTTGCATTGGGAATCCCCAAGCCTTAGGATTGGTATTCACCTTGGAATACTAAACCAAAGGCTTGGAGGGAATTCCCAATGACCAGAGATGTGTTTTGCAAATTCTATAATTTTTCACAGAATCGGGTTTGTGATCACCATCAAGATTGCATGTGGTTCAATATCGAAGAAATCAAACACATGGGTAATGCTAAGTTCTCTCTTAGCTATCCAACAATGTAATTTTTTTCACTTTCTAACAATGTTAAGCATTTCATCCATAATTTATTTTGTTTGTATGTCTCTTTTTTTCCAAAAAGTAGTATTTGGTGTTTTTTTGTTATAAATTAACCGTTCATCAAAATTTCAAATAAATTACATTTTTAGAAACTAGACTCCATTCTAGAAATTTAAAAAAAAAATCAATTACTTTCCAAAATTTGTAGGGGGAGCACAACCAAAATTATGCTTTTTAGGAAGTGTCTACTTAGAAAATTAGTAAAAAATAAAATATTCATTAAAAAATTATCATAAAAATAATGCATCAACTACATAATATTAGCTAACTTCTGACTATAGCGATTTTAAAAATACTACAAAAAAGTTCACCATGCTAGGGTTGTACAAGAGTTGCTATGTTATGTTTTTCTAACAAAAACAACACCAATTTGTGTACATCCCTCTTTTGAAACCCTTAATCTCAATCATTTTCAAAATAAATTAGTACTTTAGAAAGTAGACTCGGAGCACTTTGACCCTTTTTTTTGTTCCATCTCAAAATTTTGAGTGTAACTATCCTCAATTTCATGTCCAACGTCAGTATTTCCTGATTTCAGAAAAAAGGTGCCCACTTAAGCCCCCTTTTTGGGAACCAACTTGGTGCACTTACACCCTTGGAATATTCCCTTGCAAGTGGAAGGGAATTAGATTAGTTAGATAATTGATAATTAAACAAGGGTTTAATAATGCAATTAGGGGATTTAGAGGAATAAAGTGATATTCATTAAATTAAAAGATTTAATGAATGGGGAAAGGTGAAATGACATTTAATTAAATAACTTAGGGTTATTTAATTAAATATGTAGATTTGGGGAATTAAATTAAATAGTTTGATTTATTTAATTTCATGAGATTAAATGTTAGCGTGAAAGGGGGTGAATTAACTCGATTTATGTGTTAGGTTAATAGATGCAAATGATGCAATTAATTAAATAGCTAGGCTAATTTAATCAATTAAGCAAAAATAGGATGGGTTTTAGGGGGAAATGACGTTAGTATACGTGATTCAAGTGTATGATATGATTCAGGACATTTTCAAGTGTCTACATTTTGCCCCTCTTTGAAGTGAGGTACCTGCTACTTTGGTTCAAAGACTGATGCTCTTCGAATTAAAACTATTGCTTAAATAAATAAAAAATGATTTTATGCCCCAATAGAAGGATGAAGCTGATTCCCTACCCCCTCAAGAAATCGGGCAAAAATTTTGAATTTTGGGTGGATTTCTCGAAAAAGGTGAAAAGTTGTCCCAGGGATCCAGAAAGGCTACAGGATGTAAGAAATATGCCAAAAAATGCAAAAAACAATGCAAAATAAGCTAAAGTTTAGAAAATTAGTGAAAATGATGATAAACCCTAGCTTCAAGGTTAAATTAGGGCAAAAAACCCTAATTTTCTACCACAAATAAGCCAAGAAAGGTCACTTTCAATTCATTTATGCATTCACACCTTAAGGAATTCTTGAAATATGAGCTCTAATCCTTTGATGAAATGGTGTGATGAAAGCTCCCATGACACACTTTTCACCAGGTTCGAGAGTACCAACGGATTCTAGGCTTAGGACCATCGGTATGTAACTCAAAACTTGATTTGAAATTTGAATTTTTGATGCATTTATTGCACTTTGAAATTTAAACTTTGGTGGTGGTGCTATATAGCGATACCAATTTTAGAATCAGTGACACTAAAATGAATTTTAGCAATGCCTATGTGTATTGCGATGCAATTCACAATTTAAAATTAGGGTTTCCAATTTTAAATTGTGACACATATGTTTATAGTGACACACTTCCTAATTTGAAAATTAGGGTTAGGGTTTCCAAAGTTTAAATCGTGACATTATTTGTGATTTGCAATTTGAATGCCTTCAGGTGTCCCAATTTGGAATTTGAAATATACTGACACTATCATAAATAGCAACACTATTTTCATTTTAGAGCCAAAAATTCCAAACTGAGTCAAATTTTTTTGAGTTTTGATGTAATGCAATTTGTGGGTGTAGGAGATCATTCCACCCTTGATGTCACATGAGCATAGGCCCACAGTTTTGGAGATACTTGGTGATTTATCTGAGTTGCACCAGGAGCACCTGGGGAAGATTGGCCTATGATACATTGTGTATTTGCCTATCGTATGGACACATCTGGCTATGATGACCACGCTATGTGAGTGATCGCATAGTGAGAATTCATTGTTCCACCTTCCTACAGGTGAGGCAATCATGAGATTAGAGGATGTATGGAAGATACTGCATTTTCCAATACATGGGGAGTGCATGATATATGATTTTGACGCCACATACGATGCCTATCATGAGGTGATAGAGATTGAGGACATCATTCTAGTTACTTCACCAATCGACCTTGAGATGTATAGACGTCAAGAGCCCACTTTTTGATTGATTATTATAGCCATCATTTCTGGTTTGGTCACTCCTGACTAACAGAGTAGAGGATTCAACCCAAGATGGGGTTTGGCATGGCATTTGATGCTCTATAGGAGGATATTGTTTGCATGGGGGCTACTAATGCTAGACTCATTATATCATCATATGCATGACTTCATCTATTGTGATGGTAGATCCATTGGAACAGGGGTTACCTTGCTTCACATTTGGGCTTGGGAGCACATTGTTGTGCTTCAACCAATCGTGTAAATGGCTAATGTTGAGCTAGATGATCCAACTATTTGGTGACATAGAGGCACCATTACCTTATGACACACTAGGCAGCTTGGGATCATGTATTGGCATCATATTATTGATGATATGACAATATTTAGATGGACACCTTGGCTATAGATGTAAGTGTGGTTTGATGATGTTTAACATTTCTTCTTTGCTAGAAAAACCTAGTAAATGTAGGGTCGAGAGCACACTATCATAGAGCGATATCTACTAGAAAGGGTGGCACAATAGTTTGGTGAGCAACATGATAGGCCAGATGATGCATAAAGGGCCATCTTCACCAAATCAGCTCACGAGGTTCCCATGTGGGGACCCACGATCCTAGCCTTGGAGGTAGTTGAGGGCTTTCGATAGTTAGTGACATAGCCATGGGCTTCTGATCAAGGTTAGGAAGTCATGCAGATGATGCCTGCATATGATGCATGGTTTACACCCCCTTGTAGGTTGATAGATCTAGTGGGTTCTCCTCCACAAGGGAGACCTAGAGGGAGGGGAGTGGGAAAAGGCAGAGGTAGGGGTAGGATGGCTAGGATGGCTACGATGGGAAAATTTGAAGGGCACCACCAGTGGGTCAACAACCTCCCTAATAGCCTCCTATTCAGCAATAGCTAGTGCATCAGTAGGTAGGATAGTAGTAGGAAGTGTACGCACTATTGTCAGGGCCAGATCCCTAAGACTTGCAGATTCAACAACTACAATAGCAGGTATAGGTCCTGATGGGTGAGTGAGATCATGCCCAAGAATAGATTTTGGTAGTTACTATTAAGAGGGATTAGGCATGACAAAAAGTTTTGGCTATGACTACAAAGAGAGATCATGCGAGGCAGCAAGTACAAGCCATGACAATCAAGAGAAATCAAGAGATCAGTTGCAACCAAGAGTTGGAGGCAATGATAGTGGCCACATAGGATAGGACTGTATCTTCCAGGCAATACAGAGAGGTTGTGACTAAGGCAGCCTATTATAGGATGCACTATCACCAAGATGTTCTACAGACACTCAAACATCCTGACTACCCACAGAGGAGTGATGCATGGCCCAGAGCTGAGCATCAACCAGAGAGTTAGGCTAGAGAGGGGAGTAGCCATTAGGGCTAGCTCAATTCTAAAGACACTTTTTGACTTATTTCCTAATTCTTTTGTACATATATACATTCATGGGATCCTTTTTGATAGCCTCATGGATATTGTATCTATGATTGATATGCATATATTGATTCAAATATTGTACCATAATAATCATGATTTTATATATATATATATATGATACGGATTTGATGTGATGTGATGTGTTAATCTTATTTCATGTTTATGAATGTATGGATGCATTTGATATAAGATGTGACATGCTTATATTTTATCATGTATGGATGCACTTTATTTATGTATGCCTATGTGATATGCAATGATATGAGATGTAATGGATCCAATTTTGTATTCCTTTTCAAAATATTTTCATGATATTTTATGGGATGAATGATATGATATGTAGATGTTATGGATGAAAATGATATGGATGAATTTGTTTTTGTGTATTTCCTTATATAGTTTTATGAGATTATGATGCATTGGATGTATGGATGGAAAATGCAGATTTTTATACTTATGATATGATAATGTGATGCATGTTTATGATATATGATGCAACAATTTAAGATGCTTAGAATAATAAATCTATATTATTCATCGCAATTTAAATGATAATGATGATGCATGATGGATTTTTATGATATCCTATGATTATGAGATGTATGCATGTTGATGTTTTGTGGATGCAGGATGGATGCACGGATGATGTTTTTGTTGATTGTCATGATACCAGGTTAGCACAGAGAGAAGATTGAAGAAACAAGATGATAGAAAATTGATTGTGATGATTGCTTCAAAATATCTAACAAGTCTATGATCCACTGAGACTTTATTAGAGATGGTGATGAGAAATGCATGATGAGGATGAATGTAGGATGATGATTTTCTCATTTCTCAAGACTGGTATTTTCTGTCGTTCCTTATTGTTTGATCTAACATGTAGACACAATGCATTAAGGTATTAATAACCAAGACAACATTGTATCTAGTGTAATGGACTTTGATTTTGCAAATAGACAGGATAGTTCTTGTTCACATCTTGACATACGAAAACCTTATTGTAATGTAAGTTAGAAGCTTAGAATATATTGGACCAAAGAATACAGAATAGTCAACAATGTACTCCAAACAACCTTCCTACACACAACTAAGCAAGTATGTGCCAAGATTATTTTACAAGAATACCCACAAGCACAACAAACGAAAGATAATGATCGATGCCCCATTCCTTTCTCTCTAAATATTTTTAGATAGACATCATCAAAAGGTCCTTGGAATGGGTCATTAAGATAAATCATAAGAAAATATCAGACAAATAGTCAATTTTATCTATATCTCTTTCTAGTTTATTTTAGCTAAGGTGATTTCTGATACTGATGTCCGTCACAGGAAGGATACATCCTAGGACATGTTGATTAGGGGTTTGATGTTGGGATGATGATGAGGTTTATGATAAGATGTTAATATAAACTTCACTGACATATTTAACCATGATCTAGACTTTAGATTTTGACACTTAGGTTCCCACTTTATGACTTGCCATACTTGCTTTCCATTTGTTTCACCAAAGGTTGAGGGTGATAATTGATTTATTATGGGTGAAGGTTTATTGCAGCTGAAAGTGAGATGGGGTGGATGGTTTTGGATTTTCTGGAATATTTCAATTTTTTTTGGTATTTTGAAAATGTTCTAAGGCTGTTTTTGGTATTTTTGAAAGTTTATGAGAATGTTTATGTTTTTGGTTATTTGAAGTTGTTTTGGTATTTTTGAATTTTTTCCATTTTTTGGATTTTCCCTTTTCAAATGTTTTGGGGTTTTCTAAGATTTTGAATGTTTTTTTTTTGTTTTTTGATATTTTGATGTTTAGGGATTTTCTAAGATATTTGGATGTTTTGGGAATTTTTGAGTTTTTCGACCAAGAACGTAACCTAAAAGACTATCCTAGGGGCCTTGGGGGCTAATCTAAGATTAGCCTTGCCTACATTATAAACACAAAGACCACATAGTTCGACTAACTTGACTTATTAAAGGTAAGATATTAACAATTGACGAAATTCTAGTTTATTATGACCGACTCCTAAAGGACAGACCTAGGGTGTCTCAGGGGGCACATAATTGATGGCCTTGCCTATGTTCAAGCTCAAAGATGACGTAGTTCAACATGGTACTATTTTTGAATTTTTCATGTTCAACCTTTTTAGGGTTTTGATATGTTTTGAATGTTTTGGATTTTTCCTTTACAATTTTTTGAATATTTTTTTGGATTTTAGCTATACAAGATTTTGCGAATATTTTTCAATTTTTTGATGAATGGTTTACAAATGTTTTTTGTATTTTAGCTGTATAGGATTTTGTGAATATTTTTGGATTTTCTTATGAAATTTTTACAAATGTTTTTGGTGTTTTCGATAGATTTCCAATAACCTTAGGATATACAAGAACCTGATATGATCTATAACGAATTTCCCCCAATGTGACATGTTAGACTACCTCAATATAGGCAGGACAAACTGACCTTTGAAATATGCCAAGTAGTACTAAGGGGATATGATACTTTACAACATCAAGCTATGATATGGACATGGATGGATGATAGATGAAATAAATAACATGAAATATGTGATTGATGGTGATGCAAATAATGATAGGAAAAAGGATAAGGAGCCAAAGAATAGATGGAGGTGCTTTATTTATGAGAGGTGCTTGTTTGCCAGGTTTTCACCAAGGTACTTTTCCAAAGTGCCACTGAAGTGGTTTTTGCTAGAGGACCATTGTTTTTCTTTAATTTTTTCAATTCTTTTTCTCATTCTTTGGATTTTGATCATTTTTTATTGTTTTTGTATTTTTAGATTTATACCCTTGAAGACTAGGCATAATTTTTTTTAAGATGAAAGTTGTTAGTTGGTTCCTACAAGGTTTCACCTTTAGAAATTGACAATTGGTATGCTCCTGATTCGTAGCTTGTTGTAATGACAAGGGGACCCAACCAATTAGGCTCAAACTTTCCTTTGTTTTCCTAATCTAGAAGGTTCCTCTAATTCTTCTCTAGGACAACATCCCCTACCTAGAAAGATGACATTTGATCTTCTTGTTATAGCTCCATTTCAATCAGTTATGGTATACTTGCAAGTGATTAAGGGAGTCAAGACAATGGTGATCTAGGAATTCTAAATCATTTAGCCGAGATACCCCGTATTCTTCATTAGTGATCAGATTCTATAGTGACACTCGCAATGATGGGAGCTCAACCTCAATAGCCAAGATAGCTTTTGATCCATAGACTAGGAAGAAAGGGCTTACACCTATTGGTGTGTGGATAATAGATTGATAAGCCCAGAGAGCGGGATTTAGTTGTAGATGCCAGTAATGGCCAACTTCATTCACCATTTTCTTTAGGATTTTCAAAATGGTCTTGTTTGTAGCCTTAGCTTGACCATTGCCCTAGGGGTAATATGGGGTGGAGAATTGGTGTTGGATGTTGAATTTTTGGCATAGCTCTTTCACATCCTAATTCTTAAAGGGGGTCCCATTATCTAAGATGAGGGTTTGTGGAACACCATAATAGTAGATTAGATAGTTCAAGGTAAATTTGGAAATTTTCTTCCCCATTATGTAGGTCATAATAATGGCTTCAACCCACTTTGAAAAATACTCATTGATTGTTATGATAAACTTATGGCCATTAGATGATATTGGAGTGATTTTTCCTATGATGTCAAGTCCCCATTGTGAGAAAGGCTAGGGTGTGATCATTGGTTGAAACTCTTGAGCTGGACCATGAATTAGATCCCCATGTTGTTGACATTGGACACACTTCTACATGTACTTATGAGCTTCCCTTTCCATGGTTGGCCAATAGTACCATGTCCTCAATAGTTTCTTAGCTAAAGTCATAGCACTAGAATGGGAACCACACATGCCATCATGTACCTCTGTAAAAGTGGTTCAGGCTTCCTCTTGGTTAAGACATTGTAGTAATGTCCCTTTGATGCTTCGGCGGTAAAGGGTATCACCTAGGATCACAAATTGGGATGACTTTTTAACAAAGATATTTTTAAGGTTCAAGGTGATATCAGATGGGAGGGTTCCTTTGCTTAGGTAGGTAAAGATTTCATGGTACCATGGGGATCTAGGACCAACAATGATACACATGAATTCAGATTTAGGGATTTCAAAATTTGGTATGAGAAGTTGTTCTACCAAGAATTCACATTGGAGGACATTTTTTGACATATCTAACAATGATCCGATTGTTGCCATGGCATCTGCTACTCTATTGTTCATGTGAGGAATTTTCTCAAAATTTATATCTATGAAAAGGTCCTTAAGAATTTCCAACATCTTTTTGTAAGTAGTGAGCTTTTCATCCTTAGTTTGATAGTCATCATTGACTTGGTTGATAACCAACTGTGAGTCTCCATAGACTTTTATTTCTTGTATCTACCATTGAACCATTATCCTTAGACCTGTGATTAGGGATTTGTGCTCAGTAATATTGTTAGTACATGGGAATGATAGTTGGTATCTCTTTAGAATGCAATTGCCTTGAGGGGTGATGAAAATAATACCTGCTCCTAATCCATTTAGGGTGAATGATCAATCAAAGTACATCTGCTGAGAGCTATGAAATTGACAAGGAACACTGATTCATGAGGGAACTCCTATATTAAAGGGTTCTCTGCATAAATAGGTGCCTCTGCTAGTTGGTATGTGATCACTTGTCCCTTGATTTCCTTGTGGTCTACATATTCTATGGTGAACTCCATTAAAATCATTACCCATATGGCCATTCGCCTTGTGAGAGTTGCTTTGTATAACAGGTATTTCAATGGGTCAATCTTAGCAATAAGTTTGATTTGATGTGACATCATATAGTGCCTAAAATTTTGTAAAATAAAAACTACTGCTAAGCATGCTTTCTCAATACCTAGGTGAATAGTTCATTCCATAGCCCACCAAATTCCTATTTATGTAGTAGATAACTCTTTCCTTTCCATTTTCATCATTTTGTGCAAGAAGAGCTCCTAGTGTTGCTAATGTTGTTGAATTATATATGATTAGTGGTTATTTCGGTATCGGTGGCATGAGAAATAGAGGTGTTAGTAGATAGTATTTGATCTATTGGAAAGCTTTATCACACTTATCATCCCACTTGTAAGTTATCCATTTATGGAGAAGATGTGAAAAGGGATGGATTTTATTTGATAGCTACACTATGAACCTCCTAATGGACTATAATCTTCCTTGTAATCCTCTCACCTGCTTTAGTGGTTTTGGTGGTTCCATGTCAAGGATGGTTTTTACCTTTGCTAGATTGATTTCTATCCCTCTTTGCAAGATGATATAGCCAAGGAGTTTCCCTGATGTAACCTCAAAGACATACTTTTTTGGATTTATCCTTACTTTGTATTCTTCTAGCCTATCAAAGATGGGTCTTAAGACTTGTATCTGCTCATTTCTTTTCTTTTATTTTTCCAAAATATCATCCACATAATCATTGATTGTTTTATGGATCATGTCATGAAATATGAGGGTCATTTCTCTTTGATAGGTTGCTCCTGCATTCTTTAGCCCAAATGACATCACATTCCAACAATAGGTTGCCCATGGACAAGTGAATGTAGTTTTGTGTTGATCCTCCTTAGCGAGTTTAATTTGATTCTAGCTTAAAAAACCATCCATGAGTGACAACATTTCATTCCCAACTGTTAAGTCTACAATGAGGTTGATATTAGGAAGGGGGAATCATTCTTAGGGAATGCCTTGTTTAAGTCTCTAAAATCAGTACATATTTTGATGCCTCTAGTGGGTTTTGAGACTGGAACCAAGTTTGAAACCCACTTAGGATAATCTATTTGTCAGATAAATCCAATGTCAAGAAGCTTTTGTAACTCAAGTTTGACCAAGAGTGCTATCTGAGGGTGCATCTTCCTTAATTTCTACTTGACTGGCTTGGCTTTAGGATAGATGGCTAAGTGATGCACAACCACTTCTAGATCGATCCCTGGCATATCTATATATGACCATGCAAAGTTAGCTTTGTGCCCTTTTAGGAATGCTACTAGGTTCTTTTTTTCTTCATCCAACAAGGATTCGACATAGAAAGTGATCTTAGGTGCTTCTTTGGTACCCACATTGACTGATGTGGCATTTTCTGCTAGTACTGTTGACTTCTCTGGATGCATTGCACTAAGGGAGAGATTGAATCCCTCATCCTTGGTTGCCTCAGAGATGTTTTCACCTTTGGATGTGTCCTTTGTTTTTACTTTTTTAGGATCAACAAGTGCCATAGTGTGGTTTTCACTTAAAGATCTACATGTTAGTTGCATTTCATTAATTGTGTGACTAAAGGATCCAATCATCTCCCCATAGTATACCTCTCTATCTAGCTCTATGCCAAAACCTACTTTGTGATTTTCCCATGGTAATTTTTCATGGAGTCCCATGAATTTTGAGATCGCTTCATCATTTTTAAATAAATCAAGAATTGGTCGTCCTTGTTGGTCCATGTCAATGAGTTGTAGGTAGACTAGGTGTATTTCAGTTGGTTGATTGCTTGGAGCAAAGGATGTAATGGATATCATGAAGAGGGAATTGTTTTCAAATAGGTCAATGACATCAAGGGGGGAGTCATCTAAGGTCGTATCCCATGATTTAGGTAACCAAGAGGAAGTGTCATCTCATTTAGCGGAAGTACCTTTTCCAATAAGGGTGACCTTGATAGTAGTACAACCTAGGCCAATATTCTTTAGTCATTTCCTAGGAACAATGGATTCTAGTAAACCATTATCATTCTATCCTAGCTTCTCATTTTTGTTATATCCCATTCCCTTCATTAGCTACAAGCCTTTGTTATCATATTCCATGGGAAGAGAGGGGATAGGTCATTCATTTTGATAGAGGGGTTTAGAGATATCGTCCTCATTGGCATCTTCTTGATTCAAATCCCCCAACTTAGTGAAGGTAGTAGCTACCATATTGATAGTTTTAGGCTCTTTTCTATTAGATGTAGGTTTCCCATGAGATTGAGGAGAAATAGGTAACTCTCCTAAGACAAAGGTGTTCTTCATTAGCTTAACAACCATCATCTTGGATCACTACTTTGATATCTGTTATGTTCTACAAAATGAAGCCTTTGTTTTAGAAGTAGATGCAAGGGATGATGGGTCAACATATGTAGTAGAAGGTGTAGGCCCTTCATCATTCTTGGGTATTTGGAGAATTTTATAGAACTTTGCCTCAATATTTTTGCAATAGTAAAAAGGCTCAGGATCTCCAAGGATGGTAATCTCTTTTCCCTCAAAACAAAACTTTGAAAATTGATGATAAGTCAAGGTTACAACTTTTAGAGCATGGATCCAGGGTCGAACAAGCAGTATGTTATAGGGAAGATCCAAGTCTAACACTTGACATGTAGTTTCTATGATGAGAGGTCCCACTTGGATGGGTAGTGCAATGATACCTCTTGGTCATCATATTCCCTAATGGTGGTAATCTTTTTCTTTTCAATAGTATCCTCTGAATAGCCCATATTTTTTATTAGCTAAAGGGTGCAAATGTTCAATCCCGCACCTCCATATACTAAGAATTATTTTACCTTGTTCTTATGAATGATAAAATCTAGGTGAAAATCATGGTTATGAGATGGCTATGATGGTAGGTCTTGCTTTGAGAAGGTGAGAAGATGATTAGCAATATGGCCTACCATAGCTTGAAAATGATTGGTATCAATATCCTCGAGAATAGATGACTCTGATAAAGCTTTCTCTAAGATTTCCCCATGAGAAAGAGATAGCCTCAATAGTTCTAAGATTACTATCTGAGTGGGGATATTTTTAATTTTCTCTAAGAGGTTATACTTGCTAGTACTTGTTGTTGGTTGGGTAGGTTGTACCCTAGTTATGGGTGGGACTCCTTAGGTAGTGACTTTACCATGTCGTGTAGTGACACCACACTCACACTATGACCTTTGATGGTAATGATAGTGATGAAGCAACTATGTTGGAATAGGTATGCTAGATGTTTGTGTAATCCTTATCTTTCCTAGTGTTGTTTTCTTTATTATGATCCATCATAGTGTTCTTGTATATCTTAAGATCCTGATTCCCAGCTAGTACCTCAATAGATATGGTGTCATTCTCTATGAGGCCTTGGATGATATTCTTGAGTCTCATGCAGTTTCTTTTATGCCCTTTAATCTTGTGAAAGTCACAAAGGTCATTTGTGTTGTACCAGGATGGTTTCTCTTGTGATTCTTGGTAATTTTCAAAGTTGGGAAGTGTGATCAAATTTGACTCCACCAATTTTTTCACGATTGTTTCTATGCATACAAATAATTGTGTGTACTTGCATTTAGGATAGTTGTTCTTGTTGGGCGTTCACCTTTGCATGTCAGTGTTATTGATTTGATTGTTCTGCAAGGGTGTTGCTTGTTGCATAGTTGGTTGAATGTTAGCCACTTGAGTGTTGTTTGGCCTAGGAGCACTTAGGACTACTTTAGTATCTACCACACCGTCATTTTTTACATTCTTGTTCTTAGCCTAAAAATGAGGCTTTTTGTTTGAACTAGTGATGGGTGGTTGTCTTTCTAAGCTTCATTATTCCCTTAGTGAAACTTGCTAACACAATTTGTAAGGAGTTTCAAATGGGTAAACAGACTAGAGTCTCCTTTCAGAGCAAATAGTTTCATTCAAATGATTCATTGGAGCTGCTACATACTGACCTCTATGGTCCCTCTAGAGTCAGAAGTATTCATGGAGAAAGGTAATTTATGTTGATTATTGATGATTACTCTAGAATGATATGGGTTTCCTTCCTAAGAGAAAAATGTGAAGCATTGGAAAATTTCAAAAGTTCCAAGGCTATGGTAGAGAATGAGAAAGGTCTAAAAATCTAGTGTCTGAGATCTGACAGAGGTGGTGAGTTTACCTCTAGGGAGTTCAACTCTTTTTTTGAAGAATGTGGAATTAGAAGACAATTATTTGCTCCCCAAACCCCTCAACAGAATGGAGTTGCAGAAAGAAATAATAGAACAATTTTGGATGCTGCTAGAATAATGATGATAGAAGGAAATGTGCCCCAGACCTATTGGAGTGAAGTTGTAAGCACTATTGTGTACACTTCAAACTAGGTAAATGTTAATGACAATTCTAGTTAGACTCCTTTTGAGCTATGGTTTGGTTACAAGCCTACTATTAAATATTTCAAAATATTTGGAAGCAAATGTTATATCAAGAGAGATGATGATTTAGGAAAGTTTGATGCAACAAGTGATGAAGGAATATTTTTAGGATACTCTACTAAAAGCAAGGCCTACTGATGCTATAATAGAAGACTGAGAAAGATGGTTGATAGTGCAAATGTCAGAGTTGATGAGGATTCTACTAAATCATCTAGATATTGTGGATATGATTTAGATGAAAACAATACAAACAAAGGGAAAAATGTTCAAACACCAAATCTACTTAAAATTATTCCATATGTTCCAGCAAAGCAACCTCAATTTGTTCTGGTAAATCAAGTAAGTCAGGAAGCATAGACAAGTGCAAGTGCAGAAGGAAGATCAGAAGAATCAGAAGTTCAAGAAAATTCCAAAACTCCAAGGTATGTAAATCTAAATCATTCTGAAAACCAAATTATAGGAGATAAGAATAAAGGAGTGCAAACTAGAAATAATATTGTAGAAGATTACTGCCTAATTTCCAAGATTGAACCTAAAAATGTCACTGAAGCCTATGAAGATGAACACTGGATGGAAGCTATGAAGGATGAGCCAGCACAAATTGAAAAGAATGACACGTGGATACTAGTTCCCAAACCTAAAGAAAAAAATGTGATTGGTACTAAATGGGTGTTTTGCAACAACCTGAATGAACAAGGTGAAGTGGTCCAGAATAAAGCAAGACTAGTATGTAAAGGGTATTCTTAGATGGAAGGTGTTGATTTTGAAGAAATTTTTTCCCTTGTTCCTAGAATCGAAGCTGTTAGATTATTTCTTGCTTATGTTGCATACAAGGAATATAAAGTCTATCAAATGGATGTGAAGTCGGCATTTCTGAATGGAGAACTAGAAGAAGAACTATACATTGAACAGTCAAATGGATTTTAGCTAACTAACAAGGAAGATATGGTTTTCCACCTGAAGAAAGCTCTATATGGACTTAAGAAATCCCCCAAAGCCTAGTATGCTAGATTGGACAAATACTTACTAAAGCTTGGATTCACTAGAGGTACTATTGATAGCAACTTATATTTCAAATTGGATCATGATAAAGAGTTAATTATAGAAGTATTTGTTGATGACATCATTTTTGGAGGAGATGAAAATATATGTATGAAGTTTGTTGATGAGATGAAGGATGAATTTGAGATGAGTATGATTGGAGAGATGAAGTTCTTTCTAGGATTACAAGTGACCCAGTTAGACAAGGGAATTTTCATATCTCAGTCCAAATATGTGAGATAGATATTGAAGAAATTTTGGATGGAAGATTCAAAGCCTGTTGGTTTTATAATTCAACATGCTCTGATACCATGTTCAGATTATGGATGCACAAGGTCCTTGAAGCTGTAGTCTTCAATGGAGGACCTTTTCCAGGAAAGATAATCAACTACACAGAAAGTGTTGCAACTAGGCATGCACAATGGAGATTCTATATTGATCTACATTATGAAATTGGATTGATTACAAATGTACAAGATGCCTTGAATATATAGGCATGAGAGAAAACCTAAAATGCATGAGATGCTTCCATGTGTCTTGATCTAACATGTGACAACATGTGAACCCTATCTAGAAAATTATTAAATGTTGAGATAAGTTCTAGAAGGAAAACTCATCTTCTAGAAGGAATCTTATCCCTAAAAACAAGGAAGGGATTATTACCCCATTTATTAAATGATTTACTAAAAACTAACCTAGGAATAAATGATGCATGACCTAAGTTAACTTATGCTAGTGTAATAATTAATTAATCAATTACACTAACAGTTGGTACTCCCATGGTGATCGGATGAAAGATAACACAAAATGATGATTCTCCTAAGGTGAATCAAACTAGATATAGGTCAATGATCGGTGGATTACTTTATTTAACCCAAACTAGACCAGATATTATGAATCTTGTATGTACGGTTGCTAGATTTTAGGCTGATCCAAAAGAATCACATGTGACTGCTATCAAGAGAATCTTCAGATATCTATAAGGAACAATTGACTTTGGACTTTGGTATCCAAAGGATGATGATCTCACTTTGAGTGCATATACTAATGCGGATGGGGCTGGAGATGTAGATGATAGGAAAAGTACTAGTGGTGGTGCTTTCTTCCTAGGGAAGAAGCTGGTATCCTAGTTGAGCAAGAAGCTGAATTCCATTTCTCTATCTACTATGAAAGAAGAATATATTGCTGCTACAAACAATTATACTCAAGTAATATGGATGAAACAAATGTTGAAAGATATCACGATGGTATATGAAGAGCCTATTGCCATATACTATGATAATTCAAGTGCAATAAATATTTCAAAGAATCTGGTACTTCACTCTAAGACTAAACATATATCAATCAAGTTTCACTTCTTAAGGGAGAAAGTGAATGAGAAAGAGGTTAGATTGGAGTATGTGCCTACCAAAGAGAAAATTGCAGACATCTTTACTAAACTATTTCCGAAGGACACTTTTGAGTATCTAAGAGGAATGCTAGGGGTAATCACCCCTCCTGATAAGAACTAAGAGATTCATTTACTTGCATCAATATGTCAGCTGCATTGCTATATTCTGATCTAGATTGATGTCTCCATGGATGCTACTCAAGGGGAGTAGTTAGATGTGCTGATATATGGTTCAAAGTGTCTATGGTTACCTTTTCCATTGATGTCAAAGGGGGAGAAGTGCAATGTGAAAAATCCTTTTAAGGTTCAAAGAGAAATTGAGGAGAAGAGTCAGAACCAGAGGGAAAGCAAGTGTGTTGGGTTGATGGTATTTTTAACATCATGTGTTGCCATTAATGCCAAAGGGGGAGATTGTTGGATGTTGTGGATGTGTTGCTGATATGTGGTTGTCATTGATTTCAACACTATTAGCATTTGGTGTATCAGAGGTTGTCTATGTCGAGGATATTGAGAAAATTGTAAAAGAAAGTGTTCCAGGTTCCCAGTGGAACTGTGCAGGTCATGAAGGCATCTTGTTTTGTACATTGAAGTTCAGCTGCTATGGATTAAAGGGTTTTTTGTTGAGTGTATCTATATCATCTACTAGAAGTTTCAGAGGTCTGTGTATAGATTTGATCATGTTGTGGTTTGACAATTTTTTTCTGGTCTCTGTTAGTGTTCCTCGGTAAAGTTTGTGTGATCTAGAAATCTCAATTGTTGTGAATGTTTCTCTATTGTTTCTTGGTGCTCTTGGATGTTTCTAGATCATGCTCTATCTTTTTGGTAGGTCCACATTGATCAGTGTGCTCGTGGTTGGAAATTTTTCTTCTGTATGTTTGATTTTTCTTGTTCTTGGCCGACATGTTGGTGGTAGTGAGTTGTGGATCTTCAAGGAGGAAGTAATTGAATTCCTTTTGTGTTGAAGTTGTTAATTTGGGTCTCCACTATGTTGTGGCTGACCTTGGTGGATTTACATTAAAAAAATTATTTGTAAATTTGGGTCGACATTGCAAATATGTTTTATTTTCCTGGCAAACTAAGTTGTTGATGAAATTTCATGATGCAGATATATAAGTGCAATTTTTTCATCGATGTAGTGGGTGGAAAAGGTGATTCATGTGTTGGGTGTGCTCTTATGTGTGTATGTGTTAATATCATTTGATTGCAGAGTAGAGTGTGAAGAAGATTGAGTGAAGTGTGAAGAGTGAAAAGAGAAAGAGTTTGTTGTGCTTAATTGGAACTATAATCAAGCTTGTGCAGAAGCCAATTTTTTAGTTCATACCCTCTGGATTTTAATCCTATTCTGTATTGTTGGGAAATGAGCCCCTTCTGTAATTGAGCAGTGAGCTCTAGGCAGTGTGCATGAATGCATGTTCATTCCCCTTTATTGATTTCATTATACTTTTAATAGGGTATAATCTTGTGGACTAACATCCACCATAGTTTTTCCCCTAACAGGGTTTCCACGTAAAAAATCTTGGTGTTCTCTATCTTTTTGATGTGTTAATTGTTTATGGTTAATTGCTTATTCATCAGATCTTAAGTAAAGTTTGAAAATTTTATCATTCTGTTTCAACTGAATCACCCCCCCACTCTCAATTGTTTATCCTTGTTTTTCCAACACAAGCAATGTATTAAACTGACTCACAATCATTTACAATCCTAGATTGAAATGGCCATACTTGTTGAGTCCCCACTCAGATTTCTCTAAACACTAAGGCATTGAGAATAGTTATATATTTGATGATACTAGCTCCCCTCCATGGTACACACTTCTTCAGACGACCAAATCTCAAAATCTTGAAGATCCTAAGATCCTAAGGTTTTTTTTGTTTCAACAATGAATAGTACAAGTATGGGGTGGCTTCAGAATGAACGTTCTTGCACTAACAAGTATTAAGAATTTTTGGTAACTAAATATTTTGGTTCTTAGTAACAAACTAGGAACACTCAGCCGTATAAACACCTACTTTTCCGCTTAAGGATCTTACTACCATTCTCATTCCGCTTAAGGCATGGTACTAGGTGCAGTATGTTATACAGTCCAGGATAGAAGGTACTTTCTCACGATTTCCCAACCTTTAATATAGCCTACCGATAAACGTACTTGCAAGAACTTGCCTATGAGTTTCCCATTGTGGGGTGTGTCTCATAGTAAGTCCTCTCTCAAGGGTGACAAAGCATAAAAGTGTACTTAAGTATTTCTCTTCACCCAAGATTGCGCGTAGCGCAAGGGGATTGGATATGTACTATAAGTGCACACAAACAATGAAATACACTTGGAGTGTTTCTCTTCACCCAATATCACACAAAGCACAAGGGGATTGGATATGAAAAACAGGTGTGTCACAACAAAGTAAACACTAATTAATTTTATTGACTAAAGCTAAGATGAATTCATTTTATGCCCCAAATGAAATGTTAAGCTTCCTTGTTCAATTTTAAAATGCAAAAGAAAATGATAAAATGAGGGTCCAATTTTAGTCTAAGTTGAGCATTTGTTTTAAACCCAAATGAAATTTAGTGAGGTCCTAGAGAAAAAAGTAAAAATCATAATAAATTGGATTATAATTGCCCCAAAACATCAAACGCTTGTTACAATCATTAAATATTGAGATGAGAATGCTTCTTCACTCTAGCTTCATGTCATCCAACCTACAAAACCCTGTTAGTCTAACAACCAGAACAATGTTAGAAAC
The DNA here is from genome assembly GCA_007258455.2 of Sequoia sempervirens. Classification (NCBI taxonomy): domain Eukaryota; kingdom Viridiplantae; phylum Streptophyta; class Pinopsida; order Cupressales; family Cupressaceae; genus Sequoia; species Sequoia sempervirens. The sequence continues at coordinate 407,681,659 of VDFB02270651.1, read as the reverse complement.
GTGTTATTAATCTGATGAATTAAAAAAAGTAAAGCACATACTGAAAAAATGATCATTAAACTTCTTACCAAAATTGGGCATCGCTATTTATGATAGCGCCACTCTGGTGAATAAGGGCGTCACTCTGGTGAATTTGGGTGTTGATCTACAGAAAAACTAAGAGCATGATAGCATTGCTATTTTTTCGGTTGTTTCCATTTTCAAATCTTTGATACCTCTATAAATTATTAGCATCACCGTTTGTTTAATCAGTGTTAGTGCAATTAATAGGTGTCACTATTTGAAATGGTGATAGCGTTGCTATATGGAGACACCCTGAAAAGGCATCACTGAAATTGAGTTGGGCATCACCTTTCCTGCAAAAGTCAAAAAAAATGGAATTCAAGATATAAATCGATTAAATTGATGGTTTTTCCCTCCTAATGCCAGGCTATCAACTGAGGATACTAGTATGGGATGATTATGGTTGATCCACAAAGAATCAAAGTATAATGTAGCCAACTCAATCTAAATAGGATCAATTGAAATTGAAGTTAAAATAAACATTTATTGAAACGAAGAATTCTAAATGTGAAAACATTAAAATGTCTACTCTTACCCATCTGAAAGTTATCATGTTTTGGAATTGGTGTCGTGTTGATGTGGAACAATGACCCTTTCCCAATCTTGTGATCGGTGAGCTTGTTTCAATCGATTCTATTGAAGAGAATAGATGAGACGGTTGTGATATGTAAATGAAAACATGATTTATGCTAATTTGAGGATGATGCAAGAGTTAATCTACCATGATTTTATGCTAAAAGATGTATATATGCAATTGATAAGCTAATCTAAATGAGATTTAACCCAAAAAGATTCAAACCCTAGTTATCTAGTTAGCTAAATGGATTCATGGAAGCCATTAATGGAAGCTAAGCAATTATGTAACTGATTTAAACTAAAATATGCTAAATGTGTGCTAAATATGAGTGTGATGTGAGTTATTTCAACAACATAAGTTTGATCTTGTACACATGGAAAATGTACTAATTAACACTACACATCTGATCCTGACTACTAACATTCCTTCATCCTAAATCATCCCTCAGTCTAACCATTTAATCAGATACCCTTATGTGATTAAATTCATCAATCATCCTCTCTTAATTAAATAAATCATTTATTTGATTAAGTCATTCTTTCTTGTTAATTAAATCAATCAGTGTGATCTAATTATCCCTATTTAATTAAATAATCAATTTTATTTGATTAAATCCCTAAAGTCTATCTCATTAAATTAAATTAAATTTAACCTTATTTTATTTAATCTAACATCATCTCTTTTAATTAAATAAATCAAAAAGTCCTTATTTAATTAATCTTTTTATCATATTCTTCTCATATTTGATTTAAATAAACCCATAAATCTAAATCAATATGTCACATCATTTTAATCTCTCATTAAATTAATTAACCTTGATTAATTTAATCTCCATCCATGTCCCATCCTCTAGCTTTTGCAACTTGCACATGAAAATAGATTTAATTCATTTATTAAATCTCTATTTTCTCTCAAAAGGCATAATAAAGGAATATTCCTCAAATTTGAATTCAAAATCTAAGTGGACTTTGTCCTTCCAACAAGGCATTTACTCCACCTAATAAGTCCTTTTCCTTGAGCCAAGTGGAATTCAATGCATTTTCTTTCCCTCTTACATGTCATTTCAACAATTTCAAATTCCACCTAATTGCATTTATTGACACATTCTTCAAAACTTGTGCATCCCTCATTCATTCATATGTTGACAAGTGGCATATTGCCATTGGTTGATTCTTAGTCCCACATTGATCTCTTTTGGACATTCTTCCAACTTGACATTCTATAAATAAGAGGGCTTATTCCTCATTTCATCATCCACAATCCAAGTAGAATTATTATAGTCATTTTTAGTTCATATATCCACAACTTGAGTAAACTTACTATACTCAAATTCATAGCATTCTTCATCCATCTCATTGAGTTTTATAGATAGGTTATGCAGATTTTATCTTAGAGAATTCATCAATCTTCATCAAAGTGGATCACTCTTCATCATCAATCAACAAAGCTTGCATAGGAGTTGGGAAAGGGACAATTTCCACATCAAATTGGCAAAAACTCCTTGAAGAGATCAAGAGTTTGCATTGCATTTAAATAGGATTTACTATCTTTCGTTTATGCTTGTTTATGTTCTTCATTTCATTCCTTTTTATTGCAATTTGAATGTATTTCTTGGGGAATCATGATACTAACCTTGCATTTGATCTAATAATAGTGTTTATCTCTTGTGTTTGTGCAGGTTGGGAATCTTGGTTCACATATCTAAAAAGATGGATGATGGATCCATTTATCTCTAAATAGTGAACTATTTATAGGAGAGAAAATGATAAATGAAGGGTTGAGATTGAAAAAGCTAATCAACTGTTAAGGAAGGAGGGAACAAGAGGCATGGATCATGGATTCTCATCAACGGGTGAGAATTCAAGATGAGATTTAATCAATGGTTCTCGTTCCTTCCAAACAAGCACACTTTCGACATATATAAGAGGTCAAAAGTTAATTTGCACAAGAAATCACAAGCTAACTTGCATATGAAGCTAAGTGAGAATATTCTCTTGGAATATTCCCTTGCAAGTGGGGGAAATTATATTAGTTAGATAATTGCTAATTAAACAAGGGTTTAATCATGCAATTATGGGATTTAGAGGAATAAAGTGATATTCATTAAATTAAATGATTTAATGAATGGGGAAGGGTGAAATGACATTAAATTAAATAACTTAGGGTTATTTAATTAAATAAGAAGATATGGGGAATTAAATTAAATAGTTTGATTTCTTTAATTTAATGAGATAATGATGTAAGGAAAGGAAGAAATCATCATTCACATGATTACAATTTTTACAATTAGGGATTCAATCCCTCTAATTCTTCATGATTTCACTAGAATTTTTCATAAAACAATGGTACAAAATAAATTCTCAAAAATATGACCCAACTAAAGTTCCCAAGACCTTGAAACTCCTTAGTAACCTCAATTTATCCATAAACAAACAATTACAAAATCTTCCCATTCAAATAATCTCAATTCTTCAACTTCACTTTTCCCTTTTATTGATCACTTGACTCAAATCATCAAAACTGAGAACACAACTCAAAACCATTTGTTGGTTCACAAAAAACCTTTAGACAACGTCAAAATGATCGAATCAAAATCTATTCCCAACAAAAACAATTCAAATATATGAACTCTTCCAAGTAGACTATTCCAAACAACCATTAGGCCCCTTTTAGACCATATAAAATATCACCTATACATTACCAAGACCATTTCACCTTTCTATATTTTCAAAAAAATATAAATAGGTCCACACAATAATATTATACCATCCCCCAATTTTGTTCAAAACATTTCATCAAACACCAATCTCAAACCTTCTTTTCTGATTCCCAAAAACAAGATTGTCATAAGACTGCTTAAACAAGACAGTCAAAGCAATGGACTCAAATTCTTCTTAATTCACCAAATCCTAATAGGAAAGGGTTTCAAATGCATCATTTCAACCTTTCCAAACTCCTCTACCAATGAAGAATACCAAATTCACTACCAAAAATGCTTAAAACGCTCACTATATTGTGGTTTAGCAGTCTTTTACACATTTTCAAACCTAGGGCTTATTTAATCTACTAACTCCCAACATAAATTCACTAATCCAGTGCTTTAAATATTTGGTATTTGTCATGTACAATCTTATAAATCCCTTATGTATCACTTTCCATAAGCATTTTCATAAACCCTAATTCAAATCCACATGCTACACTCTATTTTACCAGTCTGTGTACAAATTATAGTCTTAAAATTCCATTCTTCACACCTTAATATTTAATCATTTGGTTTAAAACTTCAAAAATATGAAAAAATATGCTACAAATAATATCCCCACCAAATATGAGCAAGTTTCAATGGATTTGATGGGAGAAACACAAAATTTACAAGTTGTTGTTTAGCCTAACTAGGGTTTTGACAGTTATATAGAAAATTACAATAACTTACTCAACTTTGCACCAATTTGCATGAAACCAAGTTTGTATGGAAGGTGATTGTTATTACCTTTAAATTCAAACACTTTTACATACATATAGGCCCGTATAGAGCCATACACCTGCAGAAAACAATAATTTTATGAGAAAATATGCATAAAACATAGATTTTTATTCATTCCAATTTTCATCTTCAATCACCCTCACCTTTTCAAAAGGTTAAAAATCCTTTAAAAGGAATTTCACACATGTATTTTCAATTTCTAACTACCTCCAAGTGAAACTAACCCACTATGACCTTTCATCTTCCAGATGTTGCATTTTGCAACTTTTACAAATTTGCAATTTTATACCTTTTTGAACAATTTTTACATTTTTGAAAAATATGACATAATAACCTCCCAAAGGCATATACATTTCAAAATGACTCATATAACCTTATTACAAGGTACAAATACCAAAATTTGATTAATATTTAGAATTTTCCAAATGGATGCATGATATTGCAAAGGTGCTCTACACCATACTCTCGGCCAAAAAGAATCCAAGTCCTCTTGGAGTGAGTCCTCATCCTCTAGATGCTCATCTTGGATGCCTTATAAGCTTTCAACCTTGAAAAAACTTCCATTAACCTTCATATTCACCTTAGGTTTCATTTTGTCCATGCAAATCAGTCCTCTTCTTTGTTTTCCAACTGAAATCAGATTCACTATGCTTTGGTGCATCTCGGTATCTTGTTTTTCCCTTTTTTCTTTGATCTTCAATTTTTTCCCTATCCAAAGAATTAGCATAACAAAGAAATGACACATTAGTTCAATCACAATACCTCCATATGTCTTCAATTCTTTACAAATCTCCAAGATCAATTCATCTTTAATCTTTTCCTCATTCAATCTTATCACCAACTAAAGGTCTTCATTCTCCGAAATCAGGTCATTCATCACTAGTTCTCCTTCATCTTCATGCTTGGGAATAACTACAATGTCTTCATCCATAAACTCTTCTTTTGCATCTACAAATAATTCTTCTTCTTCTTCTCTCATCTTCTTTTTACTTTTCCTTCTTTTGACAATCTTTTGAATGGGCCATACCACTTTTTTTCCCACTGATAAATGCCAACTAAATGCTTGTCTATACAACTGTTCCATCTTCATTATGGACTCTTGGAACTCTTTGTCAAATCTTCTCAACTCTTGCTTCAACTCAGCTATCTCTTTGTCAAATTTCTCTTGCCTCTTTATCTTTTTCCTTTCTTCCTCTGCATGCAAATGTCTTCTCAAAATATCCATCTTTGCAAGAAAGCCTCTCCTTGCTTCACTCTCTCTTAACTTTCCCTGCCTTCTCTTGGTAGAAACCATGTTATCTTCTCAACTTGCACACAACCACAACACCACAAACCAAAGTGATTTTCCTAGAGTCTTCTAGCTCTGATACCAAACTGATGTAAGCAAAGGAAGAAACAATCATTCACATGATTACAATTTTTACAATTAGGGATTCAATCCCTTTAATTCTTCATGATTTCACTAGAATTCTTTATAAAACAATGGAAAAAATTTAATTCACACAACTTTGACCCAACTAAAGTTACCAAGACCTTCAAACTCCTTAGTAACCTCAATTTATCCAAAAACAAACAATTACAAAATTTTCCCATTCAAATAATCTCAAATCTTCAAGTTCACTTTTCCCTTTATTGATCACTTGACTCAAATCATCAAAACTGAGAACACAACTCAAAACCATTTGTTGGTTCACAAAACACCTTTAGAAAACATCAAAATGATGGAATCAAAATCTCTTCCCAACACAAACAATTCAAATATATGAACTCTCCCAAGTTGACTGTTCCAAACAACCAGTAGGCCCCTTTTAGACCATATAAACTATCACCTATACATTACCAAGCCCATTTCACCTTTCTAGAATTTCAAACAAATATAAATAGGTCTACACAATAATATTAGACCATCCCCCAATTTTTTTCAAAACATTTCATTAAACACCTGTAGACACCTAAAAATGGTCTGGAGAATCCAATTAATTGAATACGCCTTATTTGATTAACTAATCTTAAATTCTTCTACTTAGTAAATAAATAGAAATATTTATTTATATTAAGTTTATTTATCAATTCTTCTATTTTTCTCTCCTAATTAAATAAACAAAATTAAAAACTTTGTTTTATTTAATTATTATCATTTTATCACATTAATTCTCTCTTAATTAAATAAACAAAATTAAAAACATTGTTTTATTTAATTATTATCATTATTTCTTCTATCTTAAAATTAAATACACAATTTGTGTTATTTAAAATCGCATTTCTTCTTAATTAAATAAAGATTGCTAAAAATCTTTTATTTAATTATCATTCTCCTTTTAATTTAATAAAACAAACTCTATAGTTTGATTTATTAAATTATTTATTCCTCTTTTTTGCTAAATTTAAATAAATTAAAATTATTTAAATTTATGTATAAAATTTGCACTATTCACTCACCAATAAATATTTATTTCTCACCAATCAAATTAATGGCACTGCCATTCAGGGGAAAGCTTCAGGAAAAATTTGCAGGAAGTTCTCTCAACAACCTTCCACCCACCTTCCCTCCTATCTTGCCTGGTGTTTTCATGGGGAGAAACCAGTCTCCATGATCAGCTCCTTCTTCTCATCCCAAACCTTTAGATTCTCCAGAAGAAATCACAGCCCCTCATCCCAGTTTCCTGTGCAATTGTGCTACCGTGAAAGCTATAAATACAGCTCTTGGGCTACACAAAAAGGATCCTAATTTATGCAATTTTACTCTGCAGGTTTCCAAACATTCAAGCATTCCAGCAATCAAGTTTTATGATCAATCCATCAAGCTTTCTTCAGCATTTCATAGTTTTAATCATGGCTGTTTACAGTAGTTTAATTCTCATCGTAGAATCATCTTAGTTGCATTATAGACTCACAATAGCTTAATTCTCATTCTCTAAGTGTCACTTAATAGTTTAATTAGCTTACGAATCTGAGAGCTAAGTAAATTAGAGAAGTCTTTAGAGTTAGAGAGCAATAGGATAAATTTATGTAGATTTTGTAGTTTAATTTAGTTTAAATTCCTTAATCTTAGATGCAATATCTTATTTAGAAGCGTAGATGCATTGTTTAATTCGCTTTTCCCCTTCTACCGCTTACAAAATGGCGCCCACCATGGGGTAATACCCTGTATTTTGCTAACTTTTTGAAAATCTTGTCGTACAAGTATCGGCGTGAAAGTTTTCGCGGGATCGAGAGTTTTTGCAGCGCGCCGGGATTTTGTTTTAGCTCGCCGGGTTCCTGTTCCAGCGCGCCTGGTTACTGTTCCAGCGCGCCGAGTTTCTGTTCCAGCGCACCCGGTTACTGTTACAGCGCACCTGGTTTCTGTTCCAGTGCACCACTTTTTCTTCTTTAAAAGCATTTCTTTCATCTGGATCTGACGCATCCGCGGCCAGTTTTTATTTCTGTCTTTTCTATTTGGTTAAAATTTACCAATCCTAGGATAGAAACAATAAAATTTGCCAATCCTAGGATAGAAATGGTTAAAATTTACCAATCATAGGATAGAAATGGAGTAAAATTTACCAATCCTAGGATAGAAACATCACACTTCTTTTTGAGGTTTTAAAATTGAACATCTTGCTTGTCATGGAGCAATATCTCCATTAGAAGTAAATCATTTGTCTTTTGGGTTTAAAAAGAACAACATTTTGCTGTGATTGGGTGATAGGTTTATGCTCTCCCCTTAACTGGGTGCATCAGAATACCAGACTCACCATTTACTTTATGCAATTTTATGCTTTCTTAAAACCTTTAGACAGGCCTGCCGTAGTGGGAAAAAGTACTCACCCTACAGGAACGACCTGAGTGGGGACAGCCAAAAGCCATGGTATTCCAACCCACTTTAAAATTTATGTGAATTTGGGGAAACCCTCTTTCAACGGAAGTGCGCAGGATAACCATCCCCAAAATCTTTGTTTTAAAGATTGGGAGGTCTCTCGAGGGAGTTTATCCATTTGTCGCTCCGAACGAAACCCTATCTAAGAACCTAGAAATAGAAGCACGCCTGTCAGTTTCCAAACATTGTAATACTCAACGGTGCAGGGGCGGGGAAGAATCTACCCTCAAGCACTCACCATATAATTGCCAAGGACTATGTTGCTCAAGGGATCCGGTATCCACTTCCTTCACTCTGAGTACACACCTGGAAAAGACAAAAACACGGGCGCCCTCTAGGGGGTGACATGGCTGTGTGAGTCGACGCAATTCCAAGCTGTGGGCCGTTCGAGTATATAACGATGACCTTTTGTCTCTAGGAGTGAGTCTGTTTGAATTGTCTTATCTTGTTATCAAACCAGTGAAAATCAAGAAGAATCATTGATTCTTAAGAACATACACTACTTGTTTAGATTCTAGGATTTTAAATACAACCATTCTATTCTTGATTGCTGTGTTTTCTATCATTAAACTCAGATAAGATCATCACAAAATCCTTAAAACACTTGTGGATTTCTCATGATTCGAGATTGGGTATCCACCAAGTTTGTCAAGAGATCTCTTGCCAAACGAATCCGAAAACCAAAGAGAACACTTGCATACAAACAACTCCTAAGAAAACAAAGATTTATGTATCAAAGCAGGAAAGTTCTACTCCAACATAGAACTTTTATTCATAGGTATCACGATTTCTCTAGAGGTTATACAGACGACTACGCTGTAGCTCCCTTAGATTCACAAGCATATTTCCAAAGAAGAGCTCTTCGGCAACACCACAATCATAGTAAGAGAATTCGTCTAGAATACATTCCACAACCAGCCATCCAATATGATACAAAACCAAGTGAGTTTCACAGAATAAGATAGTTTTTCTGTCTTAAAAATCTTAAGGTCATAGTTTTAGCGCGGTATCTATTTTAGCGTGGTATCTGTTATCTGTTTTAGCGTGCCCCAGTCTCTATTTTAGCACTCCTGGTCTGTTTTAGCGCACCCAGTCTTTGCTCTTGGTCTCATTGTTAGCGTGGTCCTGCTCTAGTCTGTTTCAGCGCTCCCGGTATCTGTTTCAGCGCGCCCGGTCTCTGTTTCAGCGCGCCCGGTATTTGTTTCAGCGCGCTCAGTCTCTGTTTCAGCGCGCCTGGTATCTGTTTTAGCGCGCCATAAAACCCAAAAAATAGAGAGTTAATAGGACATTTTGTGAGCTTGCCCATATCGAATACAAGGTTTCCATCAGTTCAAAACATTTTTTTCACAGTCCAGAACACTTAAGTCACGCAAAAGAAAAAAGCTTTACCCCTACACCTAGATCTTGCAGCATCTTGCATAGTGTCATTTTCACCAAAATTTGAGTTTTTCTGTCAAAGTTTCCCCATCAAGGATTCTATCATCCTTTCATCACGAAACTAGATAAGACGAAATCAGATTTTAATACAACAACCTTGGCATTATCCAATCAAATCCAAGATCAAAGTCTAGAGTAAACTTTAAACGTTTGTATGCCTATTTTCACACGAGCAGCATATCAAAAACAACAAGAACAAGAAAATGAAAGAATAGCAGCCATGGCTGAAGAAAACCCTTGGGGACGATATAGCAGTCCTCTTATTAACTCACATGAGAAAGAAATAACTGCAGAGGAAATCGAGAAAGTTCAACAAGACCCTCATTTCCATAAATTTATGGAAAAGATGCTAGAGCAAGACATGGAAAAGTATCTTCTCCTATTAGCTGACAAAGGTGCTAAACTTCCTAAAGACTTTGATGTCAATCAACTCAAGGAAACAACCACACCTAACTCAACTAGTATAGAAAATCCAAATCAAATAGATGCTTTGACAAGACAAATCCAACAATTGCAATTACAATTCTAAAATATCCAACAAGGGCCAACAAAGAGATATCTATTACAAGAAATTTGCCCTTATCCATTTGACTCAAGCATAAACATGATACCATTTCCAAGGTATTGTGAGTACCCAACATACAACAAGTATAATGGAAGAACCGATCCATTTGATCACGTACGAGAATTTCGAGCCATGAGCATAGAGTTCGCACACGAGGACTCTTACCTACTACGATTATTTCCAAGGAGCTTAGGGAATACTTGCATGGAGTTGTTTTCTAAACTGGAACCTAGGATTCAATCCTTTGAAGAACTAATCAATGGGTTCATAACACGCTTCTCATTCAACGCTCCAACATGGGGTAACCTTAAAGAACACACAACACCAAACAAGAAGCAAAGGGAAAAAAATTTCTTTCCTTTCTCCAACAATGGAGAAGGCTATTTGCTAATACCCTAGATCTATTCCTGAAGAGGAGAAGATAGAGATGTTCATTGATAACTTAGTAGATGACATGAATTACAAATTGGACCTACAATTTCCATCCACATTTGAACAAGTTATCGAAAAGGGACTCAAAATTGAAGAGGCTCTAATCAAAAGAGGAACAATCAAACATTTCACTAAAGGTTCAAACAATAACCATTCCTCTAACAACAAAAATGAAAAGCCAAGATTTTGGTAAAAGAACAAGAATACTGATACCATGATCGATACACATGCACCTAAACCAGTATTCACCTTGACACCAACCACTACAAACAAACAAAACAATGGTTTTAATGTCAAACAAAGTAGTGATCACGGAAATAATCGCGATGGAGAAAGCGAAAACCAATCATTCCAATGATCCTCGATAAAGAAAATTCACACCATTAGGACAATCATTGGAGTCAGTCCTCAAAGAACTTTTAAACGAAAAACTCATTCAAGTACAAGAGGCTAGAAATTGGGACCCTCAAGTCAAACCATATGGTGGAATGACTTACATTACTGTCACTATCATC
>VDFB02270651.1:407526597-407670630 GCA_007258455.2 Sequoia sempervirens | reverse complement strand
AAAACCATTCTATGGCAGTATTTGATCCTAAAATAGTAAAAATAAAGAACGCATCTGATGGCAAAAACCTCATTGAGGCACCAAAGGATGGAAGGTTTGACATCCTCCCACAACATTACCATGAAAGATCATCAGTATTGATAGAACCCACATAGTCTATTAATATTGGCACAGCAGAGAAAGCAAGAATACTACACCTGGCCGCATCCATGACAGATACAGAAAAGCCAGATTTTATCAAATTCTTTGAAGAACGATGCATCAATTTTGCTTGGTCATACTCTGACATGCCAGGCTTGGACACACATCTCATTATGCATCACTTATCCTTACCAGCTGGCACTAAACCAATAAAACAGAAGCTGAGAAAAATGCATCCACATGTTGCATTATTAGTGAAAAATGATTTGAAGAAATTACTAGATGCTGGATTCATCAGATCTATTGATTATGCAGAATGGATATCCAACATTGTACCTGTTTCAAAGCCAGATAACACCATTAGAATATGTACTAATTTTCGGGATTTAAATAAGGCATGTCCAAAGGATGATTTTCCTTTGCCAAACATAGACATGATTGTAGATCTCACAGCCGGTCATCAAATGCTATCACTCATGGATGGATTTTCAGGATACAATCAAATCAAGATAGCCCCTGAAGACCAGGAGAAGACAACATTTACATGTCCATGGGGCACCTTTTGCTGGAATGTCATGCCTTTTGGGTTAAAGAATGCAGGAGCTACATACCAGCGAGCTATGACAACAATCTTCCATGATATGATGCACACCTTCATGGAGGACTATGTGGATGATATCTTAGCAAAGTCTTACACCAGGGAAGGACATCTAGAGATATTGGCCAAAATATTCGACAGGTTGGAAAAATTCAAAGTCAGATTGAATCCTAAGAAATGTGCCTTTGGAGTAACATCAGCAAAACTCCTAGGATACATAGTTTCTACAAAGGGAATTGAAGTAGATCCAGCAAAAGTCCAAGCCATTATGGAAATGCCACCTCCTAATAATATCAGTACATTAAGATCTCTACAAGGCTGACTACAGTCCATCAGAAGATTCATCTCTCAACTAGCAGATTGGTGTCATCCATTCAACCATCTTTTGCATAAAAATGTGCCTTTTAAATGGGATGAACAGTGTGAGAGTACTTTCAATCAAATCAAGCATTATCTGATGACACCACCAATCTTGGTACCACCCAGCGAAGACAAGCCATTGTTGCTATATATCGCAACAACAGATATTTCTTTAGGAGCCTTGCTAGCACAAGAGGATAAAGAAGGAAAAGAACAAGCAATATACTATATCAGCAGGACACTCAATGGACATGAAGTAAACTACACCTTCATTGAAAAATCATGCTTAGCAGTAATATTTGCAACACAAAAATTGCGACATTATATGCTCACTCACACTATCAAGCTCGTTGCAAAAATTGATCCTCTCAAGTATTTACTGAGCAAAGCAGCTTTAACAGGAAGGTTGGAAAAGTGGGTCATGCTCCTCAGTGAGTTTGATATTCAGTATGTTGAAAGGCGAGCTATCAAAGAACAAGCCATCGCCGACCAATTAGCAGAAGCTCCATTATCTGGCAGTCATCCTATGACCATGGAATTTCCCGATGCAGATATCCTCAATGTAACAACACAACCATGGCAACTCTACTTCGATGGATCCTACACACAACATGGAGCAGGGGCAGGAATTCTATTTGTCACACCTCTTGGGCACACAATCCCGTGATCATACAGGCTTACCTTCCGTTGCACTAACAATGTGGCAGAATATGAAGCTTTGATCCTTGGAATTAAAGTGGCTATTGAATGGAAAATCACAAAACTACAGGTGTATGGAGACTCCCAGTTAATCATCTACCAAGTCAACAATGATTACCAAACTAAGGATGACACACTGATTTTGTACAAGAGGCTGGTGGATGACCTAAGAAAATACTTCATAGAAATCAAATTTGAGCAGATACCAAGATCAGAGAACAAAGCAGCAGATGCCATGGCCACAATAGCATCTCTTCTACAAATGCCTGAAACGCAAGATCGTTATCGATTTATTGTAGAACAAGTATCAAATCCTGCATACGCAAATCCCAAATCTCAAACCATAAGCCTTTTGGATAGTGCCCAATCCTCCATTTATGGAGACATTTATGCTTATCTGAAAGATAATATCTTACCACCAGATCTTTCTCGCAACCAAAAGCGCAACTTCATACGCCAATCCGCCAAACATACCATTATTGCCGACACCCTTTACCGTCGAGGCCTAGATGGTACTCTTTTATGTTGTTTAGAACATGACGAATCCGCTTCCGCTTTACACGAGGTCCATGAAGGAATTTGTGGAACACATTCAAGTGGATTATCTTTAGCCAAGAAACTCCTTCGTTTGGGGTATTACTGGCCACACATGGAACAAGAATCTTATCAGTTTGTCAAAAGATGTTCAAAATGCCAGATCCATGGCAATCTTATACATGCACCAGCACAGGAGTTGCATCCATTTGCAACTACATGGCCTTTCTGTCAGTGGGGATTAGACCTGGTAGGGAAAATTCACCCATCTTCATCTAATGGACACAAGTTCATTATCACAGCAACCGAATATTTTACAAAATGGGTGGAGGCAGTTCCTTTAACCACAATCACTGGAAAGCAAATATCATCTTTCATTCTTAATTATCTCATTTGTAGATATGGGATACCCCAGTCAATCATCACAGATAATGGCAAGCCTTTCAAAAACCAAGACGTCCAAGAACTGTGTGAAAAGTTCCACATTCAACATCGCTTTTCAACCCCGTATTACCCTCAAGGTAATGGGCAGGCAGAAGCTTCGAACAAAACAATCCTCAAGATTCTCAAGAAGACTGTAAATGAAGTGGGACGTGATTGGCACGTTCAGCTAAATCCTGCTCTTTGGGCTTACAGGACTAGTATCAGAACACCAACAGGAGCTACACCATATGCTCTTGTCTATGGATCAGAAGCAATACTACCTATTGAGGTAGAAATTCCATCCCTTCGAGTCTCACTAAAGGGACTCATTTCAGATGAAGATTATAGGGTCTCTAGACTTCAGGAATTAGAGCTACTCGATGAACGTCGACAACAAGCTATCAATCATTTGACAGCCTATCAACAAAGGATGTCTAGGAACTATAATCATAGGGTTAAGCCTAGAGTCTTCCAGATCGGAGACTTGGTCCTACGGGAAAACCCTAGAAATCAAGCAGACAGAGAAAAGAAGGGAAAGTTTGAACCTAACTGGATAGGACCTTATGTCATCATATCAGTCTATGGATCAGGAGCATACCGACTGTCTACACCAGAAGGAGACATGTTGGAGGAGCCCATGAACAGCATTCATCTCAGGCGATTCTACACTTGAGGATATCCAGTGCACGGTCAATAAAGTTGTCTTGATGAAAACCTGGCAAACAGGCGTCATGATGACAAAAATAAAAATAAAAATACAAAAATACAAAAATAATGAAAATACAAAAAGAAAAAGAAAGAGGACACAATAAAAACAAGTGATGAAAACCTGGAAAACAGGCGTTACTTGTGATTTTCACCAAACTCCTCTATCTATTGGGTACAGTGTTGTTACGATTGTTTCCTTTCATATCATTTCCATCTATCATTTGAGATTATCACTATCCATATCATAGCAAGGATACCAGGTTTTACCCTAGCTTGGGGGCAACATCCTAATGTTATCTGGTACAAGTAGACTTTCAGCTTGCATGGAAGGGCAGTCAAACATGACAACCTCAAGTGGCAACCCATCAAAATCCAAAAACATCAGAAAATCCATCAAAATCCAAAAACATCAGAAAATCCATCAAAATCCAAAAACATCAGAAAATCATCAAAATCCAAAAACATCAGAAAATCCAAAATCCAAAAACATCAGAAAATCCAAAATCCAAAAACATCCATCAAAATCCAAAAACATCAGAAAATTCAAAATCCAAAAACATCAGAAAATCCAAAATCCAAAAACATCAGAAAATCAAAAATCCAAAAACATCAGAAAATCAAAATAGAGTCTACATCAGTCAAAAGTGGAGTCTGTGTCAGTCGAACTACGTGGTCTCTGCGTATATAACGTAGGCAAGACTAATCTTTGATCAGTCCCCGAGACCCCTAGGATAGGTCTTTAGATCACATCATTTGGTCAAACGTTTGGAAAAATCATGCACACATCAGCACACACATCTCAACACTGATGATCTAATCTGAATAATGATTTGAAAATACATTAAGTAGAATTTGAATTGTTGTGCTTTTTATCATTTGATTATCATTTCTTTGGAGCAACTCAATGATGTATTGAACTAGAGAAGTAAGGAAGAAGAATGATACCTTTTCTTTGTTTACTGTTTGTGAATTAATCATTATTGTTTTGTGAATTGTCGCGGGAAATGCTCTACCAAGTATCATGGATGACATTCAAATTCACTTAAGAAAATGATTAATTCTTGTTTGTTTACGCAAGAAATGCTCAAGTCATCATTGGTCTATCTTATACCATGATGCTTGTGTTCGCTTGCAATATCAAAAAATCATGAAAGAAATACTCAGGTCATCATTGGTCTATCTCATATCATTGATGCTTGTATTCGCTTTCAACATTTTTAAAAGCTCAGTGATGATACAAAGCAGAATAAAATGATTATTGAAGTGACACTTAGATTTGCATTGATAAAATAGGCATTTGCATGGTTAACATAGATTGCATTCATAATAATACATCTGCAGAGTACTGGTGACACAAGTTCAATGATTCAATCGCAAATGATGTTATCTTTCCTTACTAAAGACTGAGTATACTTGACACATGCACATAGGATCATATCTTCATCTCATCATAAATTCACAATAAAATCGCATTTCATGACATCATATACATGTTATGTTACACCATTCATTTATCCATACATCATTTACACTTACATCATCACATGTTCATCATACATTTCATTTACATACATTCATTTCATCAGTCATTCCATTTCATTTGCATTCCATCTCATTTATCATACATCATTACATTTCATTTTCATTTACATACATCATTACATTTCATTTATCCATACATCATTTACACTTACATCATTACATTTCATTTTCATTTACATACATCATTACATTTCATTTTCATTTACATACATCATTACATTTCATTTATCCATACATCATTTACACTTACATTTCATCAGTCATTCCATTTCATTACATTTCATTTTACACTATCATACATCAGTACATTTCATTTCATTTACATTTCATTTCTCCAACATTCATTTACATTTACATCTCATCATTCATTAAAAATCATCTACTCATTTATCATTACAATTAAATCACATTTCATCGCATATCATTCTATTCACATCTCATTATTCATCATCCACTTATCACATATTCATTTATCACATTTCATTTACATACATCATTACATTTTACATTTCATTTATTCGTCATCCATTTATCACATATCACATTTTACAATTCATTTCACATATTCACATATCACATTTGTATTTATTACATTTTCCATACATCATCCATCACATTTTATCTATCATACATTACATCTCATTAAGAAAAGAAATACATCATCAATATCATTTCGCATCCATCACGTCAATACATCATAAAATCAATGCATCCATCATAAAATCAATGCATCCATCACATAAATCATGTAAAATTGTATCATAAATCAATCGAACCGCTGCACATATATATCTCATCAAGTGTCAAGTATACAATGAAGTCTGAAAATAATGAAAATAACATCATGTCAAAAATGGCTGTATCAATCTCTCAATGGGTACACATATAATCTCAAGTAGTACTCCCACCAGAAGGAGCAGGTCTCGCACCAGTATCAGCACCACCACCAGACGTCCCAGGATCTCTCGGATCTCTCGGCAGAGGCTGTGTCACACCTCTGCTCACTGTCCTCGACCGAGTCCTCTCTGAGCGCGACTGTGCATAGCTGACTCTCTGCTCTGGGGGGCATAGCTCATGGTAGCGGCCCCGGTAGAACTCAATCTCAGCACCGGCTCGCATGGCCTCACGCATATAATCCGCTACAGAGGTCCCATCTGCCACTCTCTGTAACCTCTCTGCAGTCGCCTGTGCTGTCTCAGCTGTCCGTCTAATGGTATCCCGCTCTGCAGTCAAGGCCGTGATCTGTGCCTGGGCGGTGGACAACTGTGCTCGTAATCCTGTCACCTGAGCCTGTGCGGTCGCTGCTACCTGTAATGCCCCATCTCTCTCACTAATCAGTGATGTAATCTGGGTCTGAGCAGTGGCTAGCTGTGCCTGCGTCTGAGCCTGAGTCTGAGCTAATAACCCCTGCACCTGTGCTAGCTGACCCTGCAATGTCTGCACCTGCACCTGTAAGCCTGCCACCTCTGAGGGATCTGCCGATGAAGACATAACAGCCTGCCTCTTACGAGGCGCACTGGAGGATGGCTCTGATGAAACTGCTACGCTCGGACCCCTCCCATCTCCGCCATCATCGTCACTGCTATCATCACTGCTATCAGAGCTCTCATCACTATCGGTCTCCGAGCTGCTCTCCACATCCACATCAACATCCTCCTCTCTACCCCGTCTCTGACCAACCTGAACACCCCCTGCTGGTGCTACTGCTGGTGCTGCCGCTGGTACAGGTGCTGGCTCATCTGGAATAGTGATCCGTGGAGGAGGATGTAGAGCCAGATACTCTCCATACTCAGGAGTAATAGGCGCCTCGACAATATCCCGCCGAACATCCCATGCTGATGGCTGTAGAGCACGGTAACCCTCAACAAGTGCCCCGTAAGGCAAGCTGGGACCCCAATCAGGAACATCAATCCGTCGCCGTCCATAATGTGCTACACCCAATGGCATGCACTGCACAATACCATACTGTCTGTACACACGACGAAACAGGAACCGCTCCAAAACCCTGGGGCTCTTCCCGATCAAATACATAGAATCGGACAAGAACCCCAACTCAATATCATCATCGTCCCAGGCATCACAGTCTAGGTATGGACGCCAGGTCACTGCCTCTATATCATCAACGATCCATCTCCAATACTCAAGCTTACCCATCATATGCTGGGTAGGCCTGCCTCTATATCGAAATACATATGGCCTCGTCGCTGGTCTGGCCAACACTGGTACGGGACGCGTAACAGCAATATGCTCCCAGGCCCATACCTGGAGAAGGGTAGCCCCTGCAGATAAACTACTACCGCCGAGATATACTATCCAATGCAAATCATGATATAACTGGGCAAGCATGCACATGCCCCATGCATATCTCATCCTATGGACCACCAGGCCCTCTAGCACACGACCCCATCCAAGCGATAGACCCTTTGACCTCTTATCAGGACAAAGGAATCCACCAATGAAACCCGCCAAAACAGAAGGAAGAGGAGCATATGACTCATATATATCTATCCATGGGATCCACTCTCCTGCAATGTGAGGATCCTGGAAGACTCTCTGCATGGCCTCTACACCACCAACCTCCTCCGAGTCGTGAACCACAATCTCTCCAACAAACGGTATGCGAAGAATACGCCATACATCCTCTGGCGTCACTGTCATCTCACCAGTAGGTAAATGAAATGTGTTGTGGTCACTATGCCACCTCTCCGCCAAAGCTGTCAATAGACCCCTATTGAGTCTAATATGGGGCATGTCCAACAATGTAGCCAAACCACAGGCAGCAATATGCTGTCTCTCGTCAGGAGACAGTCGCGAAATCATATCAAACGGCCAGGGGAACTGCTCCCGCACCTGGATCACATCCAACTGCTCCTGTACTCATGCAAAACAAAACATTTTAATCAGAATATCAAAGATCATCAAATTTTCAAACATTGTGCTTTTACCTATCAACCTATCAAATCATCACAGAACTCTCATCTATCAATTGGGTTCAATCATTCAAAATGCATAATTATTCCTCGCCTATCATGAGGGTAATTATATCAATCAATAGATCTCGCTCATCATGAGATCGTTTCCCATATATTTTAGTCAAGAACAAAACTAAAATAGATGGAATCAAAAACAAATCGACGAAAATCAAAACGCACAATGTTACATCAATCTTTACCCAAAGCGCTACAAAATCAACCAAATGCGCTAAAAAGTCTGGCGCGCTACACAAATCCCCGTACGCGCTACAGATCTATCCCTACGCGCTAATGTTTCTAGCGCGCTACAAAAATTCATAGACGCGCTGCAAAACTTACCACGCGCGCTAAAACTGCTGGCGCGCTGCAAAACTTACTGGACGCGCTACGCTATAGACCGGACGCGCTAAAACTATGACGCGCTACAAAAAATTACGGGCGCGCTACACCGCATTCCCCACGCGCTAAAACTCTAAAAATGTGCCAAAATGCATCAAAATTAATGGCACGAATTACGAGAAAGGTTTGAGGTACATACCAGAGGACCATAATCGGTCGGACGCTGGTGACGGCGCACATGCTCGAGTCGGTGGGTGTGGTACGGGATTGGCATCCTAGCTCTGAATACTCTGGAGGGTCTCTATCTCAAGGTTGTCAAAGTCAATGCACAAATGACTTTTGAAAATGACCTTTGGAGCATTTATAGGCTATTTTTGGGGGATTTTTATGGGATTTAATTATTTTTTCCTTCTGAGGAATTAATTCTTCTCAATCACTGAGGCATTTACAATCTTGTCGGGAGATAAATTGTTTCTTCATCAATTCATCATCAAACCATCATAAATATTCAAATTTCTTGAAAATTCAAAAAAAAATCCAAAATTCATCAATTTATCTCCCGAGGGGGGCATATATCACTATCTTTTCAAAATTCATCATCTGGGGCAAGTCTGGGGCATGCTTTAAAACCTTTCGTCAATACTGGCAGCTGAAGCAAAATCATTTTTTGAAGCACTGCATAAACACATCACTTCAAAGAGGGGAAAAATGTAGACACCTAAAAATGGTCTGGAGAATCCAATTAATCGAATACGCCTTATTTAATTAACTAATCTTAAATTCTTCTACTTAGTAAATAAATAGAAATATTTATTTATATTAAGTTCATTTATCAATTCTTCTATTTTTCTCTCCTAATTAAATAAACAAAATTAAAAACTTTGTTTTATTTAATTATTATCATTTTATCACATTAATTCTCTCTTAATTAAATAAACAAAATTAAAAACTTTGTTTTATTTAATTATTATCATTATTTCTTCTATCTTAAAATTAAATACACAATTTGTGTTATTTAAAATCACATTTCTTCTTAATTAAATAAAGATTGCTAAAAATCTTTTATTTAATTATCATTCTCCTTTTAATTTAATAAAACAAACTCTATAGTTTGATTTATTAAATTATTTATTCCTCTTTTTTGCTAAATTTAAATAAATTAAAATTATTTAAATTTATGTATAAAATTTGCACTATTCACTCACCAATAAATATTTATTTCTCACCAATCAAATTAATGGCACTGCCATTCAGGGGAAAGCTTCAGGAAAAATTTGCAGGAAGTTCTCTCAACAACCTTCCACCCACCTTCCCTCCTATCTTGCCTAGTGTTTTCATGGGGAGAAACCATTCTCCATGATCTGCTCCTTCTTCTCATCCCAAACCTTTAGATTCTCCAGAAGAAATCATAGCCCCTCATCTTGGTTTCCTGTGCAATTGTGCTGCCGTGAAAGCTATAAATATAGCTCTTGGGCTACACAAAAAGGATCCTAATTTATGCAATTTTACTCTGCAGGTTTCCAAACATTCAAGCATTCCAGCAATCAAGTTTTAGGATCAATCCATCAAGCTTTCTTTAGCATTTCATAGTTTTAATCATGGCTATTTATAGTAGTTTAATTCTCATTGTAGAATCATCTTAGTTGCATTATAGACTCACAATAGCTTAATTCTCATTCTCTAAGTGTCACTTAATAGTTTAATTAGCTTACGAATCTGAGAGCTAAGTAAATTAGAGAAGTCTTTAGATTTAGAGAGAAATAGGATAAATTTATATAGATTTTGTAGTTTAATTTAGTTTAAATTCCTTAATCTTAGATGCAATATCTTATTTAGAAGCGTAGATGCATTGTTTAATTCACTTTTCCCCTTCTACCGCTTACAACACCTGTCTCAAACCTTCTTTTCTGATTCCCAAAAATAGGACTATCATAAGACTGCTTAAACAGGATAGTCAGAGCAATGGACTCAAATTATTCTTGATTCAATAAATCTTGGAAATAAAGGGTTTCTAATGCATCATTTCAACCTTTCCAAACTCCTCTACAAATGAACAATACCAAATTCACTACCAAAAATGCTTAAAACCCTCATTGTATTCTGGTTTATCAGTCTTTTACACATTTTCAAACCTAGGGCTTATTGAATCTACTAACTCCCACCATAAATACACTAATCCAGTGCTTCAAATATTTGGTATTTGTCTTTTACAAGCTTAGAAATACCTTATGTATCCCTTTCCATAAACAATTTCATAAACCCTAAGTCAAATCCACATGCTACACTTTGTTTTACCTGTCTGTGTACAGATTACAGTCTTAAAATTCAATTTTCCACACATTGATCTTTAATATTTTGGTTTAAAAATTCAAAAATATGAAAATAGATGCTGCAAAGAATATTTCTACCAAATATGAGCAAGTTTCAATGGATATAACAGGAGAAACATAAAATTTACAAGTTGTTTACCCTAACCAAGGTTTTGACAATTATATGGAAAATTACAATAACTTACTCAGCTTTGCACCAATTTGCATGAAACCAAGTTTGTATGGAAGGTTATTTCAATATTACCATCAAATTCAAACACTTATACATACATATAGGCCTGTACAGAGCTATACACCTATAGAAAACGGTAATTTTATGAGAAAATATACATTAAACAGGGATTTTTATTCATTCCAATTCTCATCTTCAATCACTCACGCCATCTCAAATGGTTACAAAGCCTTTTAAATGAATTCCACACATGTCTTTTCAATTTCTAACTACCTCCAAGTGAAACTAACCCACTATGACCTTTCATCTCCCAGATGTTGAATTTTGCAACTTTTACAAATTTGCAATTTTACACCTTTTTGAACAATTTTTACATTTTCGCAAAATATGACATATTGACATCCCAAAGACCTATACATGTGAAAAATGACTCATATAACCTTATTACAAGGTAAAAATACCAAAATTTGATTAATCTTCAGAATTTTCCAAATGGAAGCATCATATTGCAAAGGTTCTCTACACCAAATGAAATGTTAGCATGAAAGGTGGTGAATTAACCCGATTTGGTATGTTAGGTTAATAGATGCAAATGATGCCATTAATTAAAAAGCTAGTTTGATTTAATCAATTAAGAAAAAATAAGATGGGTTTTATGAGGAAATGACCTTAGTATACCTAATTCGAGTGTATGATATGATTCAAGACGTTTTCCAATGTCTACAGTACTGTGCGTGTGTGAAATGTGGAAATTATTAGTAAATCAACACAAAATTTAATGAAACGAATTATATTAAAGATTTGAAATAAGTAAACTACTATATTTTGTAGCTAAACAAATATTTTAAGAATGTCTCATTGTCCTCTATTCCCAAGGATTTATTAAACCATTTTGCCCTCAGATTTCTTTGTGCACTATGGTTGTTAAAATGTCAACTTAGGAAATGAGATAATATTCAACATGCAAGCCAATTAAATTCCTACATGAAACTATACAATTGAAAAGATAATGGATACTATGATGAATGGATGATGGTGCTAGATTATTCAAGGTAGATACTATGGTATTGACCTAGCATGCTTCTACATATGCTCAAATGCTAACTATGAATATGCTAATCTAAAATGCAACTATGATGCAAAGTATAACACCAAATAAAAGCTTGCACAATAGAAACAGAGATCATTAGAAGCACACATGCATACAATACTAAATCTAAAATGAAAATTCATTCGTTAAGCAACAAAGAACATAGGAAAGATAAAACGTAAACAAAACTAGAACAATCTCACCAATTTCGAATGTATTTCCATGATTCATCTCGATTGCCCTTCTCCATTTTGCTTGTGTAGTATAATTGCCCTCAGATTTTTAGTAAGTTCATGCAAGTATAGCCTAAGATAATGATTAGAAAAATATCGAAGATTCAAGATTGAGTGCTCTCAAAAGTCATAAGATTTCGTGAGAGTTTTCGAGAGAGATTTTGAGAGAGATCGGAATGATGAAGATTAGACCAATTTATAGAGAATTGATTATTCGAACGATAGGCCAAGATCGAAAGACCAACGGACGGTTGAGATCGACTGATTAGACATGCATTCTGATAATTGTCAGTAGTGACATGAGTGATACAAACTAGAAATAGACTTAAAGATTAAATGAATGATTTAATCTTCAGTTCGGTATTCGAAAACAAAAGAAATATCTTTGCATGACAAAGATAAAGATTGATTACATCAACTCTTGTTCGGATGCATGCACAACATTTAATTAATTAAATAAGAATATTTAACTAATCCGCATGTACACGCAATTGAGTTAGAACTGGACGATTTGAATGATTTGACAAAGATATTACTCGAAGACGCCACTCATACATCAAATCAATAGTTAACTGAGCGATTAAAATAGATGTCGAGTCGAGTAAAAGTGAATACTTAGATAACTCACATAATTATCTAAAATATAGAGGAATGTGTTAAAATAGAATTAATGAATTAAATATTTTATTTAATTCAACACTCGATATTTGAAGAATAACTAAATAAATAATATTTATTTAATTAAATGATGAAGGGATTTTAAATGAATAATTAAATAAATAATGAATTTATTTAATTATAGTTGAAATATGATAAAGAATAAATTAAATAAGAATTTATTTAATTTGACAAGATGGATAAGGTTAATTAGTAACATAATTAAATAAAAAGCGTTTATTTAATTAATCAGATAGAATAAAGAAAAGTGTGAATTAATTAAATAATTAAGATTATTTAATTAATAGAAGAAATAAAAGAAGATGAATTAATTAAATAATTAAGATTATTTAATCAATAGAAGAATTAATGTTAAGGTGAATTAATTAAATAATTAAGATTATTTAATCATGACCGTGAAGAATAGATTATGGAAGTCACGGGCCTAAAATCGGATTTCAGTGTCTACACAAAGGATAAAAAAAATTCAACTATGAAGCAAAGTGTGATTCTAAGATCTAACTATGATGCAAAACATGATATGAAATGTAACTATAAGACTCCAAAATGCTTCAATGTTCAAACAATATTCCTGCATGATTACTCTACTCAAATGTGGATGCAAAATACAATGGCAAAGGGTTGTATTTATAGGCTTTTCCAAGAATCTTGTGAGGTGGAAATGATTGACAGTCTAGATTCAAACAAGAAGGATGAATGGTAGAGATGAAGACAATCAAGAAGGTGTCCCCTTGACTAAAGACAACATGCCAAATGGATGGAGGAATCTCTTGACCAAAGGAAACATGCCAAATGGATGGAAGACCAAAGTGTGGGAAGAAAAGACCATATGTTTGAAAATTGGTTGAAGAAGTGTGTGAGTAATAAGCCATGTGTTTGAAAATAATTCTAATTTAAAAATTAGAATTATTTAATTTCATGTGACCTTGATGAGGTGGCATAAAAAGTTGTAGACATGTGCGTGAATTCCTAATCAAGATTAGTGACACTTAATTAAATTAAATAAACTTATGAAATTTGTTTACTTAATTAAATTAGAAGAATATTATTTTAGATTTGAAGAATTAAAGAATATGAACAATATAAATAAATTGAGAATTTATTTATACGTAGTTGACTATTAATTAAATAACTAGTATTTAATTAATTAAATTTCATGACCAATTTTAGGTGTATACTGTGTGATCGATTTCAAGTGTATGAATAAATGTAGATAAAAATCAATAAATCAAACACACCAATAAGTCATTATATGAAAATACAAAATCAAATAAAAAGACTGCAAACTCAGTCTTCTGTCCTTGATGCCATTTTATCGTCCTCTATCTCTAGTGTTTTTGTCGATTCTAGCTTGCTCTTAGATTGTATGGTAGGCTCAACAAATAGTCTTCCCAAAGAACGAGATTAAAGATGAATGAATGCTATGGTAAGATATAATAAAAATGCTTAAGCTAAACATGATTGTTAGAATGTAAAATTACGAATGCTAAAGTTGATAATGATAAAATACTAATCTTTTATCTCTAATGCATGTATGTGTATCTCTATGAGTGTGTGTGTAACCAATGCTTGGATTTGCAATGATATTTATAGAGTTTTCAAAAGCTTCTGATTGGCTGATGTGATCAATGGTTGTGATAATTCTAGCAGATCGAATGGTTGAAGATGGAGAAGACTGGAGAGAAAAATAGAAGAAAACAAAAAGCCAGATTTGTTTCCTCTTTCATAAAAGATGATAAAGATGAATTGTAAAAATCATCTTTTGTGAGATTTGAGAAAATATTTTGAAGATAAATAATGAATTTATTGAATTCATTATTCATTTATTAGTGACATGTAATATTTTCATAATTAAATAAAATATTTAATTAAGATTTGGAGAAAATGGAAGATTCTTAATTAAATAAAATATTTAATTAAGATTTGGAAAGTGGCATGTGGAATTAATTAAATAAGCATATTTAATTGATATTTGATTTAGAAGAAAGGGAATTAAATTCAATTAAATCAAAGATTTAATTAAACTTAAATGTGATAATTAATTTAAATAAACAATGATATTTATTTAATTAATTAAGTGGACTTAAGAAAGTGGTAATTAAATAAAATGAATTTATTTGATTTAAAGTGGAAGAATAAAGTAGATGAACGATATAAATTAATTAATTAAATTTATTTATATGAAGAGGAATTAAGAAAGAAATTAATTAAATAATAAATATTTAATTAAATTCTAGGATTAATTAGACATGACCATTTTTATGCATATACATTTTTCCCCTCTTTGAAGTGATGTGTGAAATGCATTGCTTCAAAGAAAATATTCTTTCTTTTGAAATTTGCCACATTTGATTTTTCCCCTGATTGGAAAATTTTAACTGATATGCCTCTGATTATAAGAAATGTGCCTGATATGCCCTTTTTATTTCACTTCGATATGTTTCTGATTGAAAGATGTTGCTAATTAATGATGCCCCCTTCGAAGGTAAATCACTGATGATGTGAAAAATGTTGTTTTGATGATGAAATTCAGATGATGAGAGGGACGCAGTGATTTAGCTCCCAATAATTGATTAAAGATGCCCCAATTTGAACAATAAAGTCAAAGTTTGAGAAAAAGAGAAAAATAAAAATAAAATGCCACAAAAAACTCACCTTGGTTGACCTTTAAAAGGAAAAAGGGGAAAAAGAGAGTTATTTTCACCTTTTGGCTTCAGGAACTTTGTGCTCTAACGAGCAATTTGGCAAGATGGAGATTTTGTACCACTGACATAGATTCGAGCAAGCTCACTGATACCATAGACCAGCTATGTATGGACCACCGGTGAGTCAATTCAACCCTCTTTGTGTTGAGAATTTTCATTTTGAATTGAATGTTCATGCATTTTTACGTGGCTTTAGGTTCGATCAACCCATTTTAGAGCATAGAGTAGGAGTTTTAGCACTTTCGACATTTCTTTTAGTGCATATAGGGCGTAATTTAGTGCTTTTAGGGTTTTGATAGTTTAGCACATTTGATAGGTGATATAGTGCATCTAGGATGCTTGTAGGAAATTAGGATTGTAGCACATATAGGAAATAGAATAGCGCATATAGGTTTTAGTGCATTGGGGGGATGATATGGCGCATACGTGTAGGGTTATAGTGCATATAGGGAAATAGTGCATAGGAGGAAAAATTTAGCAATATAGGACACATAATGGCACATATGGTGATTTAGCACATATGGGGGATACTTTAGCGCATTTGGGGTTTTAGCGCATAGAGGCCGCAGATTAGCACATCAAGGAAATTTAGATAGAATGCATCGTTTGAGGAAAATGATGACATAGATTGCTTCTTTGGTCAATAGATAGAGAAATTGTCTTGTCAGCATGCTAATATGGATAAATCTGATAGAAGAACTAATGATGAATTGATAACTTTGTTTCCAAAAATAGAAAACAAAGAGTAGATAACTGATAACTTTGTTTCCAAAGAGTAGAATGATTGATTGCATTTTGCTTGATAACTTTGCTTTAGAAAACAGAGAGTAGATGATTGATATGACTTCTGATAATAATAAAAAATACGATAGAAAACAAATAGTACATGATGTGATCGAAAACATATTTGCATTCATGACTTAAGTACAAATAGGATGATGATTTGATTGTTGATAAATTTTCTTTCTTGAAAAAGAAAACAAATAGTAAATGATGATAGAGTAGATTGATTTGATATTCAGATAGATAGATTTTGCATTGATTTCATGATATGAGTCATTTAGATAAAACACTTGATATGGTTCACATGATATGATGCACTGATATGGGTCTGATAGATAGATATGAGTCTAATTGATTTGTATGATGTGAAGTAGAAAGATCATGTTGATATGGGTCGATGATATGGGTCTGATAGATTGTCCTTGTGATGACCAAAAAATAGGAGGGTTTCAAAAACCTTCAAATCAGAGAGTGATTCCCTATAAGGTGGGATCAGATACGAGATCTCACACCTACAGACATACAGTTGATAGTGGTATGTGGGCTAGGACCATTATTGTCGATGCCACCGATTTGGGCCAACAGGAGACTATTGACCGCACTAGCAGAGAGGTGGCATTCTGAGCATAATACCTTTCATTTGCCGATGGGTGAGATGACCATGACCCCTAAGGACATATACAGGATTCTAGGGATTCCAGTGGTAGGTGTTCTTGTGGTTTATGACCACAAGGAGCTAGGTGGTATAGATGCACTCAGGAGAGTGTTTGGGGATGCTCAAATAGTAGGGTATTGGGTGTCGTGGGTAGATTTTAGGGGATATCTGGCCTTACCTACAATTTTGGGTGCATTCATTGGAGGCTTCCTTTGTCTGGACCACTGGTCAAAAGGATTATCAGTTGGGTGGGGGAGGATTATTGAGCTAATGATAGGTTAGCAGGGGAAATATGCCTAGGGGAGCTGCATGTTAGCTCATTTATACCACGATTTGCATTAGGTAGTATACAATGGATCATCTAGTTTGTCCTATGGTGTTACCCTGCTCCAGATTTGGGCATGGGAACATATTGCTATTACGAGACCACTTTTTCTGAGAGTGAGGCCACTAGGCAGGCCATATGTGTATGCATATTCTATTGCACTTTTCTAACCCAAGTTGGGCAAGTTGGAGTATTGGCAACAGACACTTGATGATGTTGATTCAGTGATATGGAGGCCATATACAAATTGTGAGGGGTGGGATACTGATCATCTAGAGATGCCATTTGTATGTATTACCTGGTATCTGATAGGTCGGACCCCATTTATTATAGAGATATTTTTGGATTTGTGAATACAGAGACAGTATGGCTATACACAGGGGATGCCTCGGGGCATTGCTCGCTATGGGCGGCACAAGGATGATCGAGGATGGGGGCCATCATGTATTTCATATTAGGTAGAATATATAGAGTATACTAGTTTATAGCCTAAGGCATGGGCTTACAGGCTAGATATTACTAATGCAGGGATGTCAAATGAGTATGTTGCTTATTTTCACACACACCCATTCCCTTGTTTGACATGTCCAGATTATCCGGCACCCATTCTGGTGGCACAATAGCTAGGGGGGAGGATACAAGAGGATGTGGTAGGGGGAGAGAAGATGGTAGGAAAATGGGATGAGGAGGAGGATAGTGGAAAGGAGGTAGAGAGTGGAGATGAGGAGAGCTCAGATGATGGTAGTGGAGATGACGGTGGAGATGGCGGAGGGGAGGAGCAGAGGCCAGTGAAGTAGAGGAAAAATATCTTGGGTAGAGCTCAGGTCATGCGGAGGTCAAGATCTGGTATTGGATGATAGACAGTGATCAAGGCCTCCTCTATAGCACAACAGGCACAAATAGATACTCTGCAGGCTCAAGTACAGACGCTTCAGGGGCAGTAGGCACAGTTGCAGAGCCAGTTGGCTCAGGCTCAGAGTTTGACAGTGTAGTTACAGGCACAACTTGCACAGGCACAGGCATAGGTACCTCCTCTTGCCCTGGACCCATAGGTGGCTCAGTTGATAGCAGAGAGGGTAGTAGAGGTAGAGGGTGTTGCTCAGAGACTCATGGGCACTATTGAGAGGGCATCTTTGTGAGAGGCTATTGCAAAGGGATTTTAGATTTCCAGGGAGGGTGAGTACTACCGGGTCAGGTATGAGGAATTGTGTCCTCCCGACCACAAATAGCCTTACCCTCGGTCCACATTAGGACTAGGAGTAGATCACATACGATGACACACAACAGAGGGGTTATGGGACCTCGACAAGATCCTGACGTAGGGGGAAGTGGCAGGCCACCATCCTCTAGACCAACTCCATCAGGGGACTCTACTAGCTAGCCTTGATTTATTGATGTAGTATTATTGATGTATATCATTCTTGGAGCATGTACATTTTTTTTTATAATATCTCATGTATCTCTCTATATTGTTCAGTTTCATTGGACTTTGGACATTTGTATGTATTTTTTATGAGTGAGGATATGCAGTGGCGATGAGTTTTGGTGATGTGTGTTTGTGTTGTGATGATGTGATATGCATGTATTTTTACATGATGTAGTATGGACGTTGATATGCATTTTATTGATTTGATGACTAACATGATATACAGGATGATTCATGATATGCTGGCGATTTGTGATGTGTACTAATGATGTCATGCAGGTGGATGTCCTAGGATGTTGATTAGGAAAGTGTGCAATGATGTATATGATATGTTTATGAAAAATGATGTGGAAATGTAATGTATGCATGGAATGTTTGTTTTTGGATTTTGCAAATGTAAGAAATAATGATGATGTGATGGAAAATGGATGTTGTGTTTATGAGATGCATCATAAAATTTTAGTATGTATATGAATGAGAAAATGATATGAAATGATATGTTATATGGGTCAAATGTTATGTGAAAAATGGCATGATATATAAATGATATGAAAATGATAGATGATTAAAGATATGATATGAATGTAATGTGACAACTGATAAATAATGGGATGAAATGAACATGATTAATAAGTATGAGATGTACAATGTAATGAAATGATAATGATAAATGATAATGAGATGAAATAATGATGAAATGAGAATGATAAATAATAATGAGATAAAATGATGATGAAATGAAATAATGATGAAATGATAATGATAAAATGATAATGGTAAATAATAATGTAATGATGATGAAATGAGAATGATAATTAAATTAAATGTAATAAAATAGATTATGAAATGATGATATAAAGATAAAATATGAAAATGAAATGATAATGAAGATGATAAATGGTATGCCACTATATAAAAATGATAAGATGTTAATGAGATGAAGATGATAGACAATATGAAAATGAAAATGATATGAAATACCTAATGGATAAATGAATGATATGAAATGATAAAGGATCTAAATGACATGCAATAAAACAAAGATGATATAAAATGAGAATGATCGATGATATGCAATGAAATTATATGATATGCAAAATGAGAATTGAAATGACAATGCATAAGGATGAATAAATAAATGAAAAAGGATCTAAATGATATGAAAATTAATGATAAACTATAAACTATATGATATTTAGGGTACCTAGATGAAATGGTAATGATTAATGAAATAATGATGAAGATGAAAGATGATAATGAAACCAATGTCCAAATGTCCTCCACAAATAGTCCAAAGAGACATGACAACCATTGATGTTTTTGTTTAGCCTTTCAAAAATCTGATGCAAATCCAATATGCATATATGTACAATGATCTAAATGAAATGCAACGAAATGAAACCAACCATTTGTTGAGCCCTTTGTTAACATTCTTGAATCGTCATAGAGTGTTTTAAAATTTTAGAAGTATGTACAAGCATCAAAGGGGAAATTAGCACCAATGATGACCAGAGTACAACTTTCATGATTTTTGATATAACAAGTGAACAAAAGCATCGAGGTATAATTGAACCGAGATGACCTGAGCATTTCTTGCATAAACAGACAAAGATTAACCATTTTTTGATGCAAATTTGGAAATTTCATTAATGATATGCATTGAAAATCATGTCTCGCGACATATTTGTACTAGATTGATAGTCAATCTAAAGACAACAGACAAAGAAAAATCATTCTCTTTCCTCGCCACTCTAGTACAGTACATCGTCGAATGTGCTCCAAAGAGATGATATCAAAAATCAAACAACCATTGTTCAAAATATAATACTGCTATTCCAAACATTATTTAGATTTTACATCATCCAGATATGAGTTATGATATGGTATTTGCTAAAAAATGTTGTGATATGGATCAATGATTGGATAGTTGTTCATAATATTTTATTGTTTGTTCGCATGATTGGATTTTATGTCATTGTCTAGCTATTTCAGTAAAACCTGAAAGTTGATTGTCCCCAATATGTCAACATTTGCCCCCAGTATTGGCACAACTTGCTAAATGAATATGTACAATGATCAAGCCATGGTAAGACATTATCACTCTAGGAAAATGATGGCATTATGATGTTGTTATGGCCCTAGGATGATGCATGAAAGGAAGGTTGAGAAGCTAAGTGTAGAACATGAATTAATAGATGGAGAGCTACAAATAGCATATGTTTGCTAGATTTTCACTATTTGTGTTTATTGCATTTTTCTAATTTCTTTTTTATTTTTTTGCATTTTTCTTGTCAATAAACTTCATGTTGTAGGTTTTCACCCTATGACGATTTTTTTGAATTTTATTTTATTTTATTTTATATTATTTTTTTGGACTTTTTATGTTGTTTTTGTTATTTTTTTAGGACTTTTTCTTGTATTTATAGATTTTTTCAAGATTTTTTCTGCTGTTTTTGTTATTTTTTCAGGACTTTTTTGCTTTTTTGTTATTTTCTTCAAGAATTTTTCTACTGTTTATAGATTCTTTTAGGACTTTTTCTGTTGTTTTTGTTTATTTTTTAGGAATTTTTATGGATGATGATAATTGCTTCAAACATAATACCTCTTCAAGTGCATACTGTTGATGGTTTCATCAAATAGGTCCCCTTCTGATGTTGAAAGTTTGTATGCTCCTGAACTGTATACTACTATGACCACGTACAGACCCAACCAATGTGGTTCAAACTTTCCTTTCTTCTCTTTGTCTTGCTAATTTTGTGGATTTTCCTTCAAAACAAGATCACTAAATTGAAAGGTATGTGGCTTGACTCTGTGATTATAGCTGCGAGACATCATCTGTTGATATGCTTTCAAATGATCAGTTGCTTTTTGTCTCTTTTCATTGAGGAGTTCTAGCTCTTGCAATTGGGAAACTCTGTATTCATCATCTGTTGTGAGACCCTTCAATGATACCCTGAGTGATGGAATCTCAACCTCTAGAGGCAATATAACTTTTGCTCCATAGACAAGAGCATACGATGTTGCTCCTGTTGGTGTTCGGATGCTAGCTCTGTAGGCCCATAATGCAGGATTGAGTTGAATGTGCCAATCTTTCCCTGTATCATTTACAGTCTTCTTCAAAATTTTCAATATAGTCTTATTTGAGGCTTCTACTTGGCCATTCCCTTGTGGATAGTACAGTGTTGAATATCTATGTTATATATAGAATCTCTCACAAAGTTCATCAACATCTTGATTCTTGAATGGTCATCCATTATCTGTGATGATGGAGTTGGGAATGCCATACTGACAAATGATATATTCGAGTATAAATGATGAGATTTGTTTGCCAGTAACCTTAGTGAGAGGTATTGCCTCAATCCACTTGGTAATGTCCTTTGTCACTGTGATGACAAACTTGTGTCAATTTGATGATGAAGGATGAATCTTACCAACTAGATCTAACCCCCATTGAGAGAATGGCCAAGTCGGCGTGAATGGTTGTAAATCTTGTGTTGGTGCATGGATAAGATTTCCATGTATTTGACATTTAGAGCACTTCTTTATGAAAGTGAATGATTCCCTCTCCATAGTCAGCCAGTAGTAACCCATTCTAATCAATTTCTTAGATAAGGTTAGTCTACTTCAATGAGTACCACAAATGCAGCGATAGAGGGTGTTAGCAATAAGAGTATAATGAGAGGATTGGTGGATAAAGTTGTACTTTTGGTTATGGGATAAATCAGGTGGTAAGATGTCATCTTTTAAGTAGGCATAAATCTTGCCATACGAAGGTGAATCGGATCCTACTAAGTGGAAAATTATTTTACTTTTAGGTGTGTCGTAGGTAGATGTAAATAATTGTTCCACCAAAAATTCATAGCCAGCCTGATTTTCTAAGAGTTGCAACAATGATGTGATCGTGGCCATGGTGTCAGTTGCCTTGTTATCAAGTCTTGGAATTTGGATGAACTTGATATCTACAAAGTACTTATTAAAATCATCAACCATCTTCTTATACAGCATCAGTTTGTCATCTTTGGTTTGATAATCATCATTAATCTGATTATTGACTAACTGTGAGTCACCATAGACTTGTAATTTTGTGATTCTCCATTCCAATGCTATCTTGAGTCCAACGATTAAAGCTTCATATTCAGCTATGTTGTTGGTGCATTAAAACATTAGCCTATATGACCGAGGAATGGTATGTGCTTGAGGGGTGACAAAGAGTATGCCTACCCCTTATCCATGGTGAGTGAAAGAACCATAAAAGTATAATGACCATGGTTGTTTGGATTCTACAGTGAAGACATCAACATCTAAAAATTTGATATGCATGGGATGCTCTGCTTCTAGTGGTGCTTCAGCCAGTTGATCAGTGATAACTTGTCCTTTTATTGCTTTGCTATCAACATAATGTATGTCAAACTCACTCAAGATCATAACCCATTTTTCTAGCCTTCCTGTCAATGTAGCCTTGCTTAGCAGATACTTGAGTGGATCAATCTTTGCAACAAGATTGATTGTATGAGTTATCATGTAGTGCCAAAATTTATGTGAGGCAAAGACTATTGCTAGATAGGCTTTCTCGATGAAATTGTAGTTGAGTTCATGACCTGTTGGTGTTTGGCTAATGTAATAAATGGCATGTTCCTTTCCTATAGAGTCCTCTTGTGCTAATAATGCCCCAAAGATGTCTCTATTATGGAAATATATAAGATTAGTGGTTTGTCTGGATTTGGTGGTACGAGAACTGGTGGGTTCATTAGGTACTACTTGATCTGTTGAAAGGCCATTTCACACTTGTCATCCCATTTGAAAGGAACATTCTTATGCAATAGATGTGTGAAAGGTAGACTCTTATCTGCCAACTGTGCAATGAACCTTCAGATAGATTGAAATCGTCCCTGTAATGACCTCAACTGACTGATATTCTTTGGTGGATGCATTTCCATGATTGCTTGTACCTTGACAGGATCTACTTCAATTCCCTTTTCGGACACTATGTGTCCCAAGAGTTTTCCAGATGTGACTCTGAAAACACATTTCTTAGGGTTGAGGCGAACTTTGAACTTTTCTAACCTTGAAAAGATTTTGGATAATACTTCAAGATGTCCTTTTGTGTATGACTTTTCCAATATATCGTCTACATAATCTTCCATGAATTTGTGCATCATGTCATGAAAAGTTGTAGTCATATCCCCTTGATATGTAGCCCCAGCATTCTTTAGACTGAAAGGCGTGACGTTCCAACAATAAGTCCCCCATGGACATGTGAAAGTTGTTTTTTCCTAGTCTTCAGGTGCAATTTTGATTTGGTTATAACCAGAAAAACCATCCATTAGTGAATACATGGCATGGCTAGCTGTCAGATCAACTATAGTATCGATGTTTGGGAGTGGGAAGTCATCCTTAGGACATTCTTTTTTAAGATCTCTAAAATCTGTGCACACTCTAATACTTTTGTCTTGCTTGGACACAGGGACAATGTTGGAGATCCATTATGCATAGTCGATTGATCTTATAAATCCCACATTAAGGAGTTTTTTGAGTTCTTCTTTAACCAGTAGTGCAACATGAGGATGCATCTTTCTGAGTTTTTTTTTCATAGGTTTAACTCCTGGTTTGATGGACAAGTGATGCATTATAAGATTGGGATCCGAGGTATGAGGCAAATCAATGATGATATTGTTCTCACAATAGTCTTGTTCGATTAAATATGACTTGGTATCATTAGAATCATAGTCACCTTGTAGTTCAGATTCTTGTGGTTGGGTCCTTGAACCTTCACCTTTGATTAGAGTAGGTGTATACTTGTGTATCACATCAACCTTTTTGTCCCTCCTAAATTTATCATTGTAGATGGTGTCCCACTCATATTCACCAGAGTCTATGTCAAAGTTCTTATCCATGAAATTCTGAATTGTTGTCAAATAGGCTTCCCTTGTATCGGAACCTTCTTGCAATGTGAGGATAGTATCATGCAACTACTTGGATGTTATTTCTTTTGAGTTAGTATCATAGCTCAGTCCTGTTTTATCTTTTGCAACAAGTCCTAGAAGGTGAATAGGCTCAACAACTCCTTTTATTTTCCCGATAGGACCATTGCCCTCATAGCCCCTTTTTTGCATGATTGAATACCCTTTACCATATTGGTCGTTTGGTATCTTGACATTGAGAACTGTTTCATCTTCATCTTTATAGAGCCACTTTAGAACTTCACTATCCTTAGGATCTTCCATGGGGAATTTTTCTTTGATAAATCATCCATTAAATTTTGTACTTGGCTCTATTGGTGGTTGTGTTGATGTTGATGCTACAAATATATGATGTTGTGTGATAGAAGGTTTCCCATGTGACCGAGGTGACGTAGGAAGATCAACAAGATAGAGAGAGTACTCCCTAACTCCATTTTCCTTGAATTGTAGTTGCTTGTCAAATCTTTTGGTTAACTAACTGATTTGTGTATCAACTTTGGGAGAACTACTAATAGGAGCTTCTCAATTGTTGGGAACCAAAGTATCTTGACTAGCTCTCATGTTGGCACAAGTCTAACTATTCGAATTATCAGTTGGTATTGTGATCTCCTGTCTGTCATAAGGAAACTTAAGACATTAATGATATGTGGACAAGACAGCTTGCATTTCATGAATCCAGGGATGACCCAACAAGATGTTATATGCAAGATCACGGTCTAACACTTGACATAAAGTATTCTTGATGATAGGTCCCACTCTGATTGGCAGCATGATTAAATCCTTGGATGCTCTTTTCTCATCATCATAGTTTTTAATAGTAATCTTTCTTTTGGGATCAATGGAGTCCGTAGAAAATCCTAAAGCCTGAACTAACTTCATGGTATGTATGTTCAAACCAAAACCTCCATCTATTAGTACGTGTCTGACACGAAACTTGTGGATCATGACTTCTAAGTATAGCAATGAGTTATGGGGATGTGTCATCGAAACATCATCTTTCTCAAAGAATGAGAGACATGTGGGTGAGGACAAGTGTCCCACCATGGCTTAAAATTGTTCCATATCTAGATCAATGGATACAGTTGTTTCAACGAGGACCTTTTCTAGAATTTCCTTGTGTGTTGGGGAAATCTTCAGGAGTTCTAAGATAGAAATATGAGCAGGAGTTGTTCCAAGTTGATTCACTAAGTCATATTGATGTTGAGGTAGGGTCATAGTGGA
This sequence comes from Sequoia sempervirens, assembly GCA_007258455.2. Taxonomy (NCBI): domain Eukaryota; kingdom Viridiplantae; phylum Streptophyta; class Pinopsida; order Cupressales; family Cupressaceae; genus Sequoia; species Sequoia sempervirens. The sequence continues at coordinate 407,644,736 of VDFB02270651.1, read as the reverse complement.
TTTTGAAGAATCGCCCTTTAAGACAACTTTAGCTTGTGCCCTTGTTGTTGTGTTGATTTGGCTATATTCCAACTTCTCCTTAACTTTTATAACATTGACCCGTTTGTTGTTAGTGTAGATATGATTGATTATATCATCGTTGATATGATTCACACTTTTTTTAGAAGACTTTCCCTTTTGATAGTTGGGAAAATGGTTACGAAATTCTTGGTGGTCTTCATTTGATTGTTGGTGTCCTTCTATTGTGGCAGTGCCATTTTTGATTAAGTCTTGAATGGAATTCTTCAAGGCTTAACAGTTATTCATACGATGGCCCTTGCACTGATGATAGTTACAATAGTATGCATCATTCCATGATGGCGGCTTCACATTGGGTTCAAAGTTACACTGAGGTGGCAATGTAAGAGAATTTTTAGCCATCAACTCTTTGAATGCATATTCTAAAGATTAACCCAGTGGAGTAAAACTTCTTCTGCTAGAGAAGAATGAAGATCATTGTGGATTTGTGTTCAAGGTATTTCCTAAGGTATTTTTGTTGTTTCCATGGTATCCTTGATTGTTGGCATTCCCTTGATTGGGAGTAAAAGTTTGATTCACATTATTCCTTAGAGGAGGAGGATTGTTTCCTTGATTTGTGACTGAGTTGACATTGTTATAGTTATTGTTGCGAGGAGCACTTGGAGTACTAAGAACAAATGGCTTAGTCAAGACATGATTTGCATCTACAACACTATCATTTACCATGTTTTTGTTGTGAGTCCAAAACTTAGATTTGTCGTTGTGGTGATTTGAAGAGCTAGGATTGTCCTTGTCAAGTTCTATTATCCCTCTCTGGATTAAAGCACTTTCAATGGTGATGGAATTTTCGATTAATTTTTGAAAATAGGGAGGACAATGAAGATTAAGATGATAGCTCATCTCTTGATCTAGGTTGTTTATGATAGTGGTGATCTTTTCCTTTTTAGAAACATGATGTGGGTATCTAGCGAACAATATTCTCCATCTCTGAAGAAATGTAATGAATTGCTCACCAAGTTTTTGTTTAGCCTTGCAGAGATCAATCGTGGTTATTTGATGTTGTATGTTGTAGGAATATTGTGATATGAACTCGTTAATCAATTCCTCAAATGTATTGATAGGTAGTGTGATTTTCGATAGCCATTCCATAGATTGGCCTCCAAGACTTCTAGGAAACAAACACATCAAGTATGTATCCTCGTGGGAAAACTCTAAAGTCATATTTCAGAAGTCCCTAATATGATCAATTGGATCCGATTTCCCATTGTAACAATCAAACTTTGGGATTTCACAATGTTTAGTAAATGGGATCATGTTGAGACGTTGGTCAAAAGGATAAGGAAAAATGTAATCAAGATCATATGTCTTCGTTGTGGTTCCCCCTTGCATGTCTTTAATTTTCCCTTGAAGTGCCTTAACTTGTTGAGGCAAGGCACTAATATCAGACAAGGGTGTTTCATCGATACTTTTCTTTAAGTTCTCAGTATCAAAATCATGAGGCAATTTAGCTCCTTTGTTATCCACATATAGGAAATATTTCTCTTTGTTGCGCTCTAAAATATTTTCTAAAGCTTTGTGAAATTTGGGATCTTGCTCAGCTTCTCTAAGGTGATGTTCTTCATCTCGTTCATCATCGCTATCTACAGGAGTTCTACTCATGTCTCTATTGAAAGGGAACAAATTGTTTTCTCTTTCACCCATGTTGTCATTAAAAAGGGGATTACGACTCACACTATAAATGGGATTTCTACTCTCACCTTCTTCTTGAGTTCTTTGGGTATTATCTTCTTGTTGAATATCTTCTTTCATATTACTCTATTGAGATCTTGTAAAAATAGGCATATGATTTTGAAATGTTCTTCTAGACTTAGATCATAGTTTGATAAGTGCAAAAATGATGATATCTTGACCCGATAAGATGAAAATATTATGATATGATCAAAGATTTTCCTAATTCTTGATTGTGGCTTCCAATGATAAAGGATGTCAAAATCATGTTGGGGAAGTTGAATCAATAATCATAAATTTATTCAAAAGGTGCACTTTTAAGATTTGATCCTTATTTTTGAAAAATGATAAGTATATCAAATAGCCTAATTAAACTCACTAAAGGATTTGACTGGGATGTGTTGGATATTCAATAGAAGGTTGTGGTAGATAATCAAAGTTGAGAGGTTGATTGTGATTGTGTCATTGTGATAGAGCTCTCCTCTAGAAATAGGCTCGTGAATATAAAGGCTCTACAGTGTAATCATCAGTAAACCCCCTAGCAAAATCTTGGTACCTATGGAGAAACTCACGGTAATGGAGCAAGACGTTTCGAATTTTATACAAAAAAAATTCTTCGTTGCAAGGTTTTCTTGTAACCTAAATATTTCTTGGGTTTCTTGATCCTATTGGAAATCGATTTCCTAACAAATTTGGTTGATTTCCACCCTCTAAGCATGAGAGAAATGTCAAAATGCTACTGGACCAAGGATGTTACAAACTTAGAACTGTCAAAAGTAACAATTATAGAAAAGTGATAGATGTGCTACTATGTACCTTGTATGTGTTGTAGAAACAGGCATATGCGCTAGAGAAATAGTCAAATGTGCTACAACAGACTTCAGATGCGCTAAAAAATAATATTTTTTGACAGTGACCAAAAATTGTTCACAAAATATTCAGCATATGTGCTAAAACACTCAATGCATGAAAACAAGCTCTAAATGCACTGAACTAACTAGTGAATGTGCTAGAACAGACCTCATATGCACTAAGATATACCCTAGATGTGCTAAAATAGTTTTGCAAAGTAGTTTTCTGAACAGTTTTGATTAGTTTCAACTGAAACTTTGCATGTTCATTTTGGATGATCTTTTTTCTGAATTAATGTGATTGAAAACATAGAAAACACTCTAAGAATAGTTGTTTATAAGCCCTATACTAAACATCAAGTGTATGTTCAAAATGTTTTTCAAAAAGTGTTTTCACAGGTTTTGTACATAATAGACAATTCAGGAAAACTCACTCTTAGTACTCAAGTAGGTCATCATAATAACCACAACTCACATCTTAGAACTGCGTCGACTCACACAACCATGTCACCCCTGAAGGGGCGCCCATTTTTTTGTATTTTCTAGGCGCATACTCAGAGTGACAGAAGTGGATACTAGATCCCCTAAGCAAACAGTCCTTGGCAGTTATATGGTGAGTGTCTTGGGGGAAGATTCTTCCCTCCCCTTGCACTGTGATTATTAGAATGTTCAGAAACTGACACGGTCGACTACTACACTAGGTTCGTAGTAAAGGTTTCCATTTAGTGCGGCAATAATAAACTCCCTCAAGAGACCTCCCAACCTTTAGAACAAAGGCTTTGGGGATGGTTATCTTGCATACTACCGACAAAAGTGGGTTTCCCCAGATTTGCTTTAAATTTTATAGTGGGGTGGAATAGCCTAGCTTTGGCTTGAACCCACTTGGGTTGTTCCTCTTGAGTGAGTACATTTTCCCATAAGAGTGGGCCCTCTATAGGATGTAATAAAGCATTTAAAATTGTAGAAATTGAAAAGATAAGTTTGGTATTCTGATCACCCAGTTAAGGGGAGAGTATAGACCTATTGCCATAGACAAAGTAGACAGTGTTCTTTTTAGAGCCCAAATGACAATGATTTAATCTATGTAAAGATGTTTCACAACAAGCATTGGATTCATTTTAACCACAAAATCAATGTATGGTGACTACCTTAGGATTGATTCTTTTTAAATTACATGTCTATCCTAGGATTGGTTCATTTTAAATTGTTGTGTCTACCCTAGGGTTGCTTCTTTTTAAGCTAGAAAAGATCTTGTTTGCGGAAGGCATCAGACTCAGAATCCTATTTTAGTTACAACCTACATGCACTAAAAGATCATACATATGCACTACAAAAATCAGTTAATGCGCCAAAACAAACCCTATAAGCACTGCAGAAAATCCTAAATGCGCTAAAAGAAATCTTAAATGTGCTAATCTAAGAATGCAGTTTTATTTTTTAAACAAAATTTTGATGAAGTAAGCTAAATGCATGAACCATTTTGTTCCATAGATGAGCCATTCTATTCCCTAGATGTGCTGAAACAGTTCCTGGATGCACAAAAATAATTCTCGGATGCACCGAAAGACCTGCAAAAGCGCTGAAATAAGCCTTGGATGCACTAAAGAAACCCACGGATGTGCTAAAACGCGATTTTTTGTTTTGAAAAGCCAAACTTTAGAATGTGAAAACCTATCAAAAAACCTACAAGTAGATGTTAAAAATGGGGCAAAGGCCCCATAGTGGGTGCCATAAATGTGTGATCGATTTTGAGTGTATGAATAAACGTAGATAAAAATCAATAAATCAAACACACCAATAAGACATTATATCAAAAAAGAAAATCAAATAAAAAGAATGCAAACTTAGTCATATGTCCTTGATTTTGTCTTATTGTCCTCTATCTCCAGTTTTTTTGTCGATTCCAGCTTGCTCTCAGATTGTATGTTAGGCTCAACAAATAGTCTTCCCAAAGAATGAGATTAAAGATGAATGCATGCTATGGTAAGATATAATAAAAATGCTTAAGCTAAACATGATTGATAGAATGTAAAATTATGAATGCTAAAGCTGATAATGCCAAAATACTAATCTTTTGTCTCTAATGCATGTATGTGTATCTTTGTGTGTGTGTGTAACCAATGCTTGGATTCGTAGTGATATTTATAGAGTTTTCAAAAGCTTCTGATTGGTTGATGTGATCAATGGTTGTGATAATTCTAGCAGATCGAATGATCGAAGATGGAGAAGACTGGAGAGAAAAATAGAAGAAAATAAAAAGACGTATTTGTTTCCTCTTTCATAAGAGATGATAAAGATGAACTGTAAAAATCATTTTTTGTGAGATTTGAGAAAAGATTTTGAAGATAAATAATGAATTTATTGAATTCATTATTCATTTATTGGTGACATGTAAGATTTTCTTAATTAAATTTTAATTAAGATTTGGAGAAAATGGAAGATTCTTAATAAATATTTAATTAAGATTTGGAAAGTGACATGTGGAATTAATTAAATAAGCATATTTAATTAATATTTGATTTAGAAGAAAGAGAATTAAATTCAATTAAATCAAAGATTTAATTAAACTTAAATGTGATAATTAATTTAAATAAACACTGATATTTATTTAATTAATTAAGTGGACTTAAGAAAGTGGTAATTAAATAAAATGATTTTATTTCATTTAAAGTGGAAGAATAAAGTAGATGAACAATATAAATAAATAAATTAAATTTATTTATATGTAGAGGAATTAAGAAAGAAATTAATTAAATGCCAGGATTAATTAGACATGACCATTTTTATGCATATACATATACATTTTTCCCCTCTTTGAAGTAATGTGTTTACACGTTGCTTCAAAGAAAAAATTTATATCGATGCCGAGAAAAAAAAAATTCAATGCCCCAGACGTTGATTTTTAGGTGATGATGGATATATGCCCCCTTGGGAGATAAATCGGTGAATTTTGGAATTTTTATGATTTTTTGAAAATTTTGAAAATTTTGATGATTTGATAATGATCTCAAAATTTTATGCTTCAAAAATGATTTATCTCCCAAAAAATGTAGAAGCTAGTAGGTGAAAATCTAATTAATTAAGGCCCCTTTGAAAAATAAAAATAAAACAACCCCATAAAATGCCACTTAATTAACCTTTAAAAGGTTAAAAAGTTGATTAGAAAGGTCATTTGTGCATTTTGCAATGTGAGAAATTTGTGAGTGAGAGTGATTGAGAAAACTTGGAGTAGAATGGTGATCCCTTACCACACGCACCGGTTCAAGCAAGTCAGGTAGCACAACCGCCCAACAGCGTACGGACCTTTGGTGAGTACCCAGAAAACTGCCTTGTATTTAATGGATTTTGTTTTTCCCTCCCTTTTTCGTTTGAATTCGGTTTTAGAATGTTTTAGTGCATTAGAAGACTGAAATAGCACATAGATAATCTGTTATAGCGCATAGGTTATATTAGCACTTAGGGTGTCTGAAGTAGCACATAGGATAGATGATTTAGAGCATAGGACAAAGTAGCACATAGATGGCCCAAAGTGGCACATTTATGAATTTTTTTAGCGCATAGAGTAGTCAAGCACTTAGGGAAGTGAGATTAGCACATAGATTAAATAGAATAGCGCATTGGGTAGTTTGGCGCATCATGACTTTGTTTCAGCACATCGGAGAAATGTTCTAGTGCATAGAGTAATCTAGCGCATTGAAGGTCTATTTTAGCACATTGATGAATTTCTCTAGTGCATTGGGTTTTTTAGCTCATAGAAAGAATATTCTAGTGCATTGGTGAAGTATGATGATTTTCTTGAACTCCTTGATGTTGATGATGTTTGATGATTTTGATAGGTTAGATGTCCATTGATCTCATGATAGGTGAGATTCAATGATAGGATGATGATAATTGACCTCATGATAGGTGAGAATCAATTATAGGTTGATTGATCTGATAAACCTCATGATAGGCAAGGTTGAGTTAATTGATGAACCTCATGATAGGTGAGGTGTATTGATTGATTTGATAAACCTCATGATAGGCAAGGTTGATTTGATTGATGGACCTCACGATAGGAAAGGTGCACTGATTGATTTGATACACCTCATGATAGGCAAGGTTGAGTTGATTGATTTGATACACCTCATGATAGGTGAGGTTAAATGATAGATTGATGCTCACGATATTTGATCAAAGTCTCACCAGAGATTATTAGATTGATAGGTTGATTGATTTGGATTGATTGACTAATGTCAGTTGATGTTGGTTGATTGATGGACTAACTTGCAATTTTGTGTTGATAGGAGCCTTTGACTAGTTTATAGATTAGAGAGCAGTTCCTGAGGACTTGGGATCTGATTCACCATTTGACACAGCCTGAGACAACTATTATTACATGATGTGGGTTTTCCTCTCTCATCGATATGCCTTAGATTGGGATCAATAGGGAGTTATTGATAGCCTTAGCTGAGAGATGGCACAATGAGCATAACACTTTCCATTTTCCCACTCGTGAGATCATGGTGACTCCTGAGGATGTATACCGGATTTTCTGGATTCCTGTGGTTGGAGAGTTGGTCATATATGATGCACATGAGTAGGGTGGGACCGATGTGCTACGTTGGGTATTTCAGGATGATACGATCAGTGGTTACAAGATTCCATGGGGGACATGGTCGATGCATACGCCACGTTGCCTTTTGTATTAGTTGGTTTCATTGGAGGCTTCATTTGTCCTAACTGCATGTCAAAGGGACTCTCGATTGGATGGAGTAGGATCTTAGAGAGCATGATTGTGCATGGGATGAGATATGCATGGGGTTGTTGTATGCTAGTCCATCTTTACCATGATTTACACTAGCTGGTCTACTTTCAAGGGGCCAGTCTATTAGTGGGAGTCACAGTGCTCTAGGTTTGGGCCTAGGAGCATATAGCAATCAATCGGTCCATGGGAGACATACAGAAGCCAACCATGAGGCCCTATGTTCACATCTATGTAGGTCGAATTAGTCAGCCTAGGCTAGGCAAGTTGGACTATTGGAGGAGGGCATTGGATTATTTGGAGGTTGTTGTGTGGAGGCCCTACATTGATTGCGAGCAGTGGCCCAAGAATGACACAGAGCTGCCATATTGTTTCAGTCGATATTTTTGATTGCTCCGACTCACTTCATCATTAAGAGGTTCATGTTACTGAGATTTCAGAGACAATATGGTCAGGTTCATCCCATGCCCCAAGGGGTATCCCATGGCGAGGATAGGATGCGACAAAGTGGGGGCCATGTTTGTCTTATGATGTAGCTGTTGAGTACTATCAAGCATTACCATCCATCATTTGGGAGGTGCATCCAAAGATCACCGATGCACCGATATTAGTGGATTATTCCATGTACATGCTTACTCATATGTTCCCACAGATCACGATTCCAGATGAGCCTACACCATTGTTAGCGGAGGGGGAGGTAGGAGGTCATGGGTGGAGGTGACAAAGAGAGGAGGCGGAGGAGGAGCAGGGTGAGGAGGAGGAGGAGGGGAATAGCAGCGATGATGGTGATGATGAGGAGAGTGATGGGGGAGATGATGGGGGTGGCAAAGGACCAGGACCGAATGTTAGTGAGATGAGAGTGCCTCACAAGAGGTGACATGTGGAGGTTTGGCTACCCTCACCACAACAGTAGACACAAATTGGTGCACTCTAGGTACAAGTCGAGACCTTACAGGGTCATCTAGAGTAGGTGTAGGCTCTTCTTATACAAACACAAGGGCAAGTGCAGACTCCGATGGCTAAGAGAGATGCTACTAGGCAGCAGGTGTAGCAAGTATAGGGACAAATTGCATAGGTACAGGCTGAAGGATAGGTGTAGGGGTAGATTGCCATGTTGACTGTCGAGAGGGATGCCCTAAGATGGTAGGTGGAGAAGGCCATGTTCATCACTGAGAGGCTACAATAGTCCGCGGTAACTGTCGATACCTCATATTATTTCAGAGAGGTTCATCATTCTATATAGGAGGTCAAGTTCTATAGAGGTCAGTATCATGATGTGGTTCCTCTAGAGTGGCAGGAGAGCTTTTCCCAGTCTTGGTAAGGGAGGTCTCAGTCTTGAACTATTAGCATGGGTGTTACACAACCATTGCCTAGAGATAAGAGAGATCCTAGTGCAGGTCCAATAGGTGGAGGGGGAGGTACTGGTCCTAGGATGCCAGCACCATCTAGGGGGAGCATGACATAGCTCCAGTTTATGATTTTCTGATGTGTTCCTGGACATGTATACACTCTTTATTTAGTTGAGACATTGATGATATTCTTATTGTTTTCAGAATTTATGATACACTACCATTTTTTATATTGATGTATCTCTTCATACCTTTGGATATCCTTGTACATTTTGACATTATAATTTTGAGATTATATGATATGTGGAGATGATTATGATCCATGTGTTTATATGATGTTATATGATGATGGATGACATTGATGCATTTAATTTCTATGTTTATGATGATGATATGTTATGGATGCATTTAATTTCTATGTTTATGATGATGATATGCTATGGATGCATTTAATTTCTATGTTTATGATGATGATATGCTAATGCAAATGATGATGCAATTGATGTGTTATGATTCTATGATGATTTATGAATGATGCCTATATGATGCATGGAATGGATTTTATCATGCCAATGATATGTGATGTATTTGATGTTTTTGTTCTTTTCTTATGCAAATCAATGATGTAATGAATGGATGAGTGATCTATGAAAATGTGATTCTATTTGATTATGGGATGTATGCAATGATGATTTTGTTAATGACGATATGATATGATAATGCATGATGGATAATTATATGTTTTATGCTATGTGAGATGGATTTGATTATGCAAATGATACGTGATGATATTTGATGTTCATATTAATTATGTATGAATGTAATAATAATGGGATGTAATGATTATATAAATGATGTATGCTGTTTTGCAATGATATGTTTATGTGATGTAAATGATTATGCTTAACTAGATTTGTAATGCTTCAAAACCTCTTGGGTCTTAAGCTTAAATGAGTGAATATATCCAGCTTCCAAGAGTCATGGGAAGGTTGTTGTCAGTTGATTCTTTGTTAAGTTACGATTCATAAAACCTGACATATTTCCCAATTATTTTGGAAATTTGAAGAGACTCACTCATTTAAGCTTAGTGAACCATTTTTAATGCAACTATATGAAATGATTTTGATTATATAAATGAGATGCGATGCATGTCTTTTTGTTTTTTCTAATGCAAATAAATGATGTGATGTATGGATGTATGAATGATGTGATGATGTTTTCTAATGTATGCAAATGATGATGCAACTAATGTGTTTTTGGTAATGTCAAGTGTACTCAATCCATTAGTGCAAGAGATAACATCATTGTTGCAGCTTTGGAAATCCCATAAATACATATGCAAACTAACATGGATGCAATCTACACTAACCATGCAGATCTCTTATGAAAAAGTTATCATTCATAACAGCTAATTTGTTGTGCTTTTTATCACCATTGGGCCTTTAAAATGTTGAAAGTGAGTACAAGCATCGATGGCATATTTAGACCATGATGACCTAAGTACTACTTTCATGATGTTTGATAGTGCAAGTTAACACAAGAATCTAAGTATAATTAAACTGAGATGACTTGAGTGTTGCTTGTGTAAACAAGAAAGAGTTAACCATTTTCCTATGCAAATTCAGAATGTCATTAGTGATACTTTGTACAGCATGTCTCACGACAATTTGCACAGTAATAATGATCAACTCATAGACAACAGACAAAGAAAAATTATACTCCTTCCTGGCTCTTCTAGTTTGATACATCATCGAGGGGCTCTAGAGATATGATAACAAAAATAAAAGTATAACAATTGAACATTCATGTTTAACATGATAAACACATGATTCTAAAGCAACCGCATTCATTTGAAGTTTGCTTTTGGTTTGATTTGGCTATTTTAATTTGGATGTTCAATGTTGAGTTGCACTATGATCATTTTTTTGAGTTGTGTTTCCCCACTGTTGTTTGTCTATTGGTTCAAGCTCAAAGTTTATTGCCCCTAATGACTTCAGGATTTTTCCCCCAGTATAGGGTGAGATACGACCGCGATGCTAGGATATGTACATGGTGCTTTCCGAGGATAGGTAGATGGATGGTGAAAGTGAATGTTCAGTATGCTCAAATAGATGGAAAAGCTAACCTATCACAAATAGCACCTGCTGTCAGGTTTTCACTACTTGCTTTTATTGCACTTTTTCAAATTTTATGATATTTTTTATTTTTTTAATTTTTCACTTTTTTTTCTTTTTTTTTCATTTTTTTGGTTGTTGCCGAGACGCCTGTTTGTCAAGTTTTCATCAAGGTAACCATTTTTTCAGAACATTTTTTGATGTTTTTGGTATTTTTCTAGGAATTTTTCTAATACACTGGATGACTCAGGTGTAGAATTTCTTGAGATGCAAGTTGCTAAGGGGTTCATCAAAAAAATCCCCTTTTGGTGTGGATAGTTGATATGCTTCTAATCCAAAAATTAACACAATGACAAAGGGACCTAGCCAGTTTGGTTCCAATTTTCCCTTCTTCTCTCGATCTTGCTGATTATAGGGATTCTCTTTCAGGACTAAATCACCCACCTGAAATGTTCTAGGCTTGACTCTATGATTGTAGCTTCTGGATATCCTTTGTTGATAGGCTTTTAGGTGATCCACTACATGCTGACAATGTTCACCCAAGAGTTCCAATTCCTATAACCTAGACACTCTATAATCCTCATCTGAAATGATCCCTTTTAGAGACACACAAAGTGATGGTAGCTCAACCTCAATAGGTAGGATGGATTTTGATCCATAGACTAGAGCGTATGGTGTAGCTCTTGTTGGGGTGCAGATGTTGGTTCAATAAGCAACAAAGTAGGGTTTAGTTGAACATGCCAATCACGTCCAGCATCGTTGATGATTTTCTTCAAGATTTTTAGGATAGTTTTGTTTGAGGCCTCTACTTGGTCATTTCCTTGAGGATAATATGGTGTAGAAAACTGATGCTAGATGTTAAACCCCTCACAAAGTTCATCAACATCCTAATTTTTGAAAGGTCTATCATTGTAAGTGATAATGGATTGAGGGATGTCATACCGAAAAATGATGTAGTTCAGGATGAAGGATGAGATTTGTTTTCCTGTGATTATGGTTAGAGGGACAACTTTTATCCACTTCATAAAATATTCAGTGGTTGTGATAATGAACTTGTGTCCATTTGATGAATATGGATGAATTTTCCCCACGAGGTCCAATCCCCACTGACAAAAGGGCCATGTTGATGCAAAAGGTTGAAGTTCATGTGTTGGTGTGTGGATGAGATTGCCATGAATTTGACACTTTTGAAATTTCTTGATGAACTAAAAGAATCCCTCTCCATAGTTGGCCAGTAATATCCCAGATGGAGGAGCTTCTTGGCTAAGGTTAAACCACTCAAATGAGTTCCACAAACACCTTCATGAACTTCCCATAAAACTATTTCAGACTTGTCTTCCATGAATGTGTGCATCATATCATGAAAGATTGTTGTCATAGAATGCTAATACATTGCTCCTGCATTCTTCAACTCGAATGGCATGGCATTCCAACAAAAGGCTCCCCATGGACATGTGAAGGCTATCTTATCTTGATCTTAAGGTGCAATTTTGATTTGATTATAGCCAGAAAAACCATCCATGAGTGACAACATGCCATGTCCTGCTATTAGGTCCACAATGATGTCAATGTTGGGTAGGGGAAAGTCATCTTTTGGGAAAGCCTTGTTGAGATCCCTGAAATTTGTGCATATTATGATGCTCTTGTATGGTTTTGAAATAGACACAATGTTTGATATCCATTCGGCATAGTCAATTGGTCTAATCAACCCAACATCCAATAACTTCTTCAGTTCTAATTTTACTAATATGGCAACATGCGGATGCATTTTCCTTAACTTTTTCTTGACCGGTTTTACCCCTGATGGTAGTGATAAATGATGCATGATGAGTTTTGGATCAATCCCTAGCATGTTGGCATATGACCAAGCAAAAATGACCTATCTTTCTATGAAGAATTTGATGAAGTTTGATTTTTCTTGATCTGTCAAGGATTCTGCTAGATGGACAATCTTTACTATTTCTTCATTGTCAATATTGATAGACTGAGTAGGTTCAACCAATACTTTAGATAATTCTTGAAAGTGCTCAGGGAGTGTGTCAAATCTTCCATCCTTCAGCGCTTCATATAGGTTTTCACCATTGGATATGCTCTTTATTTTTTCTTTTTATAGATCTGATAATTCCATTGAATGTTTTTCACCATCAAATTTATTTCCTATATTATTCATTTTGTTGCTGGAAAATTTGGCACTCTCCTAGCTGGAAACTTTGTTACAATGTTCAATGGTGGAATCTATTTCAGGATTGGTGAAACAGACGAAATTGACAATGGCCTTGTCATTTGAAAATATGGGGATGTCTGACAGCTCAGTTTGATCCCAATCTATGAGTTCAGGATGTACGAGGGGTAAGGAGTCATTGGATTGGCTAAAGTCAGAGGTAGTAAGGGTTCCAATGGTAATGTCTTTGGATTTTCCAATAGTGAAATCAATGTCTATAAGGTAACTCTCCTTTGAATTATCCAATTCGCTCTGAGTCTAATTGTCTTCATTGGAACCATCAATATGTTGTGATCCTACTTTGAGTGGTCTATAACCTAACTTTGACCCTCCTCACGTATGGGTGTATACTTTTGTACCACATCAATTTCCTTATCATGACAAGACTCTTCAGATAGTGAATCCAAATCATATTCATTTGAATCAATTTCATCAACATCACTAGCTTGTAGTTGTAGGATTCTTTCAATGACTTTTTGACGGACTTCTTCTCTTGATTCTTCTTTATACCCCAATCATGTTTTATCCTTGGCCTACATTGTGATAGGTTGTATTGGTTTTGTGATTCCTTCTTTTCTTTTACCAATAGGACCTTTTCCCTCGTATCCCATCTTTTCCATGATTGACTTTCCTTTCCCATACTCCTCTATTTGTACACTTGAGGTGGATGCTTGTGATGATTCTTCATCTTTTTATAACTAGTTTAAAACCTCTTTGTCGTCTGATTCATCCACTAATGTCCCTGATCTCACAAAGGTGCCATCAAAGAGTGTATTGGGTTGTGATGATTATTTTCTAGATGTTGATGATTGCTCATATGACTTTGGAGAAGATGAAATTTGTGATAAACATAAGGATTTCTCCAAAGAGTATTCCTCCATGCCCTTGTCTTTCAATTGAATCTTGGCAACTTGTTTTGATAAGGATTCAAGTTGACTTTCTTGATTTTGTGGAGTAATATTTGATGTAATTTATTTACTTGAGAGATTGGCATCATCGATATCCTTATCCTTTGACTGGTCCCTTTTCTCCACCCACTTTGACAAGGCATTTAGTTGTTTCCCATCATTTGATGAACCCTGAGTTGGAGCTTCCATGTTGTGTGGTACAAAAGCATCTTGGGTAGTCTTGAGGGTGTTACAATATTGGGGGTTATTTGAATCAACTGCAATAGTGATTTCCTCCCCATTGAAAGGGAACTTCAAACATTGGTGATATGTGGATGGCATTGCTTACATGTCATGAATCCATGGCCTTCCCAAGAGTATGTTGTATGTTAACTCTTTGTCTAACACTTGGCATACTATATCTCTGAAAATTGGTCCCACTTGAATAGGTAGCACTATTATCCCTTGTGAAGATCTCTCCTCGTCATCACATGCTTTTATTGTGATTTTCCTTCTAGGATCAATAGCATTTTCTGAATAGCCTAGTGCATGGACAAGTTTCAAAGTATAGATATTCGGGCCAGCTCCTCCATCTATTAGGACATGCTTGACACGGTGTTTATGGATTAAGACCTCAATGTGGAGGGCAACATTGTGCAGATGATTGATAGATACATCGTTGTGTTCACAAAAGGATAAACAATGTGGCATAGTCAAGTGTCCCACCATAGTCTGAAATTGGAAAACCTCTAGATTGTTTAGTATCGTGGTGGCGACTAGAGCTTGTTCCAAGATTTCCTTGTGAACAAGTGAGATTTTGAGTAATTCCAAGATGGATATTTGTGCTGGTATTTTATGCAACTGGTCAACTATGTTATATTGATTTGCAGGGATAGTAGCTAGTTTGGACATGGAAGGGGCAGCTCCTTTCAATGTCACCTTGGCTTGTCCTCTTGTGATTGCATTGATTGGTGAATCATTTTGTTTTTCTATGATTTTGATAACATTGATTTGATGTGAGTTAGTGTCGACATCATGGTGATGATTTTCCATTGCAATGATGTTCCGTTCATGTTCGATGGTGTTATCATTTGTTGAGTTATCATTTGCACTAAGATCTGATTTGTCATGGGTTTGGTCATCACCCACCACTTCGATGTGCAAAATGGTGGTGTCATAAACATAGTTTATGTTTTTTTCCTTTTGTATTTGAAGAAGAAGATTCCCCTTTTTCATAGTTGGGTAGAGGGTTCTTGAACGCTCCATGATCATTGTTGGTTTGGGGTCCTACAAATATAGTCTTGTTGTCAATTAGATCTTGTATCAAATGGTTCAATTGCATGCAATTGTTGGTTTTATGTCCTTTGTTGCGATGAAAGTCATAGAAATGAGCATCATTCCACCATGGAGGCTTAACTTGTGGCTCCCAATTTCTTGCCTCTGGTAAAGTTATGACTTTATCTTTAATAAGTTCCTTTAATGTTGATTCTGATGATTGTCCCAAAGGGGTGAACCTCCTTTGATTTGAGGATGTTCGATATGATGATGTTCTAGATCCAACATTACCTTGATTGTTCCTTTGGTTGACATTCTGGTTGTTTTTTTGGTTGTTGCTTTTGTTGTTGGGGGGATTGTTATTCTAATTAGTTTTGGAGGCAGTTGTAGTTAGATTGAATATAGGTTTTTCATTTTGAATTTCAACTGCACCATCATTGTTTCTAGTGTTCTTTTCTTGCCAAAATGTGGGTTTTTCCCCACTATTGTAATTGTTGGAGTTTGATAATTTGTTTTCATTGCATGTCTTGATGACTCCTCTCTTGACTAAAGACTCTTTGATTTTAATCCTGTTTTCAATCAACTTTTCAAAGGTTGGTGGAAATTTTCAACTCCAATCTATAACTCATTTCATCATTGAGATTGTCAATAAATATTTCTATATTTTCCTTTTCGGGTACGGGACAAGAATATTGTGCAAATAACCTTCTCCATTTTTGCAAGAATACAAGGAAAGATTCACCCTTATTTTGTTTCAAGTTACAAATATCTTTCATGTTGATGTCATGTTGAATATTGTAAGAATATTGGGTGATGAACTTGTTGACCAACTCCTCAAAGGTGTTAATTGGTGGGGTGAGTTTGGAGAACCATTAAAGGCATTGCCCACCTAGACTTCGTGGGAATAATCTCATTAAGTACATTTCTTCATATGAAAATTTAAGACTCATGGTTCTAAATTCCCTCACATGGTCTATGGGATTGGTTTTGCCATTGTATTTGTCATATTTTGGGAATTCACAATGTTTTGGAAAGGGGATCATGTGGATACTTTGATCAAACAAATATGGACAAATGTCTTGGATCAAGTATCATTTTGAGGTTCCTCTTTGCATATCAAGAATTTGTTGTTGAAGGTTCTTCATTTGGTGAGTTAGAGCAACCACTTTTTTGGTCTCTTTCTTAGGTTGTTTTTGAGGTGCTTTCAATTGATTCACATCAAAGTCTTTGGGTAATTTGACACCTTGTTTAGCTAGCATAAGGAGGTACTTTTCCCCATTTCTTTCAAAAATATTTTCTAAGCATTTGTGGAAGTTGGGATCTTGTTTAGCGTGTTGGATATCTTCCTCAATTATTTCTTCACCTTCAGTGTTTTTGATCCCATGGAAAGGGTTTTCTTCAACCTTAGCCATGGTGTTTTGTGTTTCACTATTTTGAGTTTCGGTGTTTTGAGTCTCAATGATTGGAGTTTCAATGGTTGGAGTTTCAATGTTTGGAGTTCCAAGGTTTGGCTCTTCAATTTTTTTTATTTTCAAGTCCTTTTTCCTTGAGTTTTTTTTTTTTTAACCTTGTTTGAATGGGCATACAAGTGTTATAGTTTTGATTAAACTTTGATCTAAGTTTGGAAGAGTACCAAGGATTACAACTAAGTCAAATAGAATGAAAAATTCTAATGAGACTAAGTCTGATCTGACTATCTAGCTTCATCTTGTGATGAGAGGATGATAAATCATGATGATGAAACTAGGATTAATAGTCAAAGGTGTGATATGTTTGATGATTTTGGCACTTTGAAATATTAGATCTTGGTTAAGGTTGGAAAATTCCACTTGTAGCAATCAATTTTAACAAGTTTAGATTCTAAGGTACCTAAGGAATGATTCTAGACTTGAGAAAATTCTGAAATTTTGGTTCAAATTGTGAAACTAGAGACAAATTTTCTTCCTATACAAGATGCTCAAATCTTTGGAAAAGTATTGGATTTTGAAAGTAGTAAAATGAATAAAAGTTGGGATTGTTCTTTGAAGCTCTTTTGTAGAAATTGAAGACCAATCTCTCTCTAAATTCGTAGTGTTGAGAAACATTTTTTATGAGATTTTGGACTAAGAACTTTGGACTTTAGTTTCCAGATTTTAATCTTTCATAAAATCATTTGATAAAGCACATGTTTAGATTTTTTTGTACTTGAGGAATGATTTTGGATTGAAAAAGATTTTGAATTCTGGTTCAAACTGTGAAACAGGAGACAATTTTAACTCTCGGGTTTTGCATTTTATGGATGCGCTAAAACAGAGCCTAGATTCACTAAAAGACTTGACAAATGCACCAAAACAAAGGACAAATGTGCCATAAAATTGCACAGATGTGCTATAACAGTAGTTGGATGTACTAAAACAAAGGATCAATGTGCCAAAGTACTACACAGATGCACTATAACAAAGGGTAAATGCACTGGAAAAATGCACATATGTGCTAAACGATAGACTATATGCACTGGAATAGATGACAGTTGCACCATATTTTAGCACAGATGCGCTATAACAACAGTTGGATGCGCTAAAATATTTTACCAATGTGCTAAAAGACACAACAAATGCGTTGAACTAGGAAATGACGCAGTTTGTTGGAAATTTGTTTGATCTTTTGGATTTTTCAATTAGAGATTTAGTTGTTTCAATGAATGTTTTTCTGAGTCAAGGTTTTCACTTTCCACATGTGATGTTTTTGTTTGAAATTGGTTCAAAAACACATTGGTAAAGACACATCAAGCATGTACAACTTAGGCTATGTAGGACTATATTTGTTGAATTCCCACTTGGATTTTACTCCAGTTGCGCTTCCTTATAGCGGATGATTAGATGCTTGACCCGACTGGCTCCCCTCCATGACACTCACTTCTACGGGGCAGCCAAACATCAATACCCATGAATCTCCCATGGCATATGTCTCATCTCTACTAAAAGCCACAAGAATGTGAGACGGCTTCAGAATGACCGTTCTTGCACCAACAAATAGATTAAGGATTTTGGCCTTGTTACAACAAAGGGTTCTAGTATAGGCATTCCATTTGTGAGGGATCTTCCATGTGGAAAGATACCATTGCTTCCCTTCTTGTCAGAAAAATCCTCGTGATACTTGAACTTTCACAAAATACCCACATTTATATCCCAGTTGGAAGTCGCTTGGCTTTAAAATAGCATGTTACTGGTTGGGTCGTTCCCTTGGGTGATTTATTTTTCCCACAAGGAAGGCCCTCTATGGATTAAAAATTTGAGCAAGTACATCTGTAGTTTGATCAATCTTTGTTTTGTGTGAACAAAGAGAGAGCACATGCGATAGACTCAACTCACACTTGTAAGTTCAAAAGTGAATGAGTCTGGCTTTTTGGTCATTCAGTTAAGGGGAGAGCATATGCCTACCATTCATCAAGCACAAAAGAAATGGTGTTTTTTATCCTTCCTAATTAAGCTATATGCCTATCTTAAACAAAAGAAAGCATTTAAATAGCTCTAACCCCTACATAAATCATCCGTAGTTTGATAAATTTGTCTTTGACCAGCGTATAAAAGTACCTGCAAGCAGAAAACAAAAACTAGTTCTCATATTTTGTAATTTTAACTCAATGCACTAAAGCAGTCATCACATGCACTAAAACATCAATGAACTACAAGAACTAACCAATACACTAAAACAATTACTCTATGCGCTAAAATAACAACTGAATGTGCTAAGGCAGATATAGAATGCACTAAAAGAAAACCCTAATGTGCTAAAACAGATATTGGATGCACTATAGAAAAGATTGAATGCTCTAAAATATTCCCTGTATGCCCTAGAATATTTGTTGGATGCATCCAAATAGACCCTCGATGTGCTAAAAGATTCCTCGGATTCCCTGAAACATAAGTCCTATGTGCCAAAATATTTACCGTATGAGCTGAAAGAATTCACGATTACGCTAAAACGTCACGTCCAACCTATTTAAATGAACTTTTCTAGAAAATTGTTATAGTATGGGATTTGGCCCCATGATGGGTGCCATTTTGTGTGTGTGTGAAATGTGTAAATTATTAGTAAATCAACACAAACCTTAATGAAACAAATTATATCAAAGATATGAAATAAGTAAACTACTCTATTTTGCAGCTAAACAAATCTTTTAAGAACCTCTCATTGTCCTCTATTCCCAAGGATTTATTAAACCATTTGGCCCATAGATTTCTTTGTGCACTATGGTTGTTAAAATGGCAACTTAGGAAATGAGATAATATTCAACATGCAAGCCAATTAAATTCCTACATGAAACTATACGATGGAAAGGATAATAGATACTATGATGAATGGATGATAGTGCTAGATTATTTGAGGTAGATACTATGGTATTGAACTAGGATGATTCTACATATGATCAAATGCTAACTATGAATATGCTAATCTAAAATGCAACTATGATGCAAAGGATGGCATAAAATGCAACTATGAAGCAAAGTGTGATTCTAAGATCTAACTATGATGCAAAACATCATATGAAATGTAACTATAAGACTCCAAAATTCTCCAATGCTCAAATGATATTCCTGCATGATTACTCTACTCAAATGTGGATGCAAAATACAATGGTAAAGAGTTGTATTTATAGGCTTTTCCAAGCATCTTATGAGGTGGCAATGATCGACGATCCAGATTCAAACAAGAGGGATAAATGGTGGAGATGAAGAAAATCAAGAAGGTGTCCCCTTGACCAAAGACAACATGCCAAATGGATGAAGGAATCTCTTGACCAAAGGCAACATGCGAAATGGATGGAAGACCAAAGTGTGGGAAGAAAATACCATGTGTTTGAAAATTGGTTGAAGTGTGTGAGGAATAAGCCATGTGTTTGAAAATAATTCTAATTTAAAAATTAGAATTATTTAATTTCATGTGACCTTGGTGAGGTGGCATAAAAAGTTGTAGACATGTGCTTGAATTCCTAATCCAGATTAGTGAAACTTAATTAAATAAAACAAACTTATGAAATTTGTTTATTTAATTAAATTAGAAGAATATGATTTTAGATTTGAAGAATTAAAGAATATGGACAATATAAATAAATTGAGAATTTATTTATACATAGTCGAATATTAATTAAATAACTAGTATTTAATTAATTAAATGTCATGACCGATTTTAGGTGTATACAAGTACCATATGGATGATGAAATGGCATGGAACCAACAAGTAAAAGCCCTTCCAATCTTGAATAAAAAATATTACACCTAATTTATCCAGGTATCCCTTTGATACCCCATCAAAATTGAGTTTTAAAAATCCTGTTGGTGATGGAATCTAGGATATCTTGCTCCTATCTAACTTTCTCAGTGTATTCTGATGTAGGATTCCATTGAAAGGAAAGGCAAGCCAATCCCAATGCTTCATTATGTTTGCATCCCAATTTGTGAAAATAGATCCTACATTTTTTACTTTTTGAACATAAGCATTGGTAACTTCATAAATAGCTTTCACAATATTGATTAAAATCTACCCTCTCGATGTTACTTCTTTTCTAAAGATTCTTTTTTTTCTTTACCACCAGATATTCCATCTTACAATTGTTGGCACTAGGCACCAAATATTCCATAGAGTACTGTCCAGCTTGAGAATAACTCCCAAAGAGCTTTTGGAAAGGGAGAGAACCAATTTCATTTTCTCTTAATAAATTCCCAACATTTTAGAGCAAAAAATACAGTGTACAAATAGATGATCTGCATCTTCAAAGACTTTAGCACATAAGACAATTTGAAAGGATCTGAAATCCCTAAATGTGAAATCTCACCACTTGTTAAAATTTTGGTTTTTAATGCTATCCATGCAAAGAAACTATCTTTAACAAGCACCATAGAATTCCAATAAAAGGAAAATTCTCTTTCAATTTCTATTTGCTCACCATTACTGATAATTGACTTATATCATTTCCTGACTATATAGCACTTTGATTTAGATGGTGCCTAAATTAACCTATCTGGGGCATCTAATTTAAATATAATACTCTCTTTTAGAATATTTTCCAATCTTATTTTCTGATCTATAGGTGTTGGTATATTGGAGATATCTTTCCATGTAACTTTTCCTATGAAACCATCTACACTATGAAAGTAATTTTTCACTTTGGGCCCCATTTTAATGATAAAATGTTATTATTATTTTTGGAGTTCTTGAATGGTGTGTAAAGGTGGATGTCCATTCCATGAGTCCATCCAAAATAAGGACTCTTCCCCTCTATGCATTTCCCAAGAAATGTATGGGATGACAATTTCTATGCATGCTAATAACAGGTTCCACATTGTTGAGCCTAATGGTGGATTTGATAAAGTGAAGGCTCAGGGATGCATCATCCAAATAATTTTCTTGCATGATTGTGTACCATTTTGAATAAGGTTTTGAATACATGTTCCAAACTAGCTTTGCTCCTAGTGACATGTTTCTTGCTGTTAGATTATGAACCCCTGCACCCCCTTTAAGTTTTTTAACACAAATCTTGTCTAAAGATAGTAGGGGGATTTTCTTTTTCTTATCTATATTTCCTTTCAACAAGAAGTTTCTTATTATCTTTTCAATAATTGAAATAATAGATTTTGGGGCTTTTAGAACTACCATGTAATAATTAGGAATTGTTGACAAGTTAGACTTGATCATTATAATTCTACTTGAAAGTGATAACCATCTACCCTTCCAAGAGGAAATTTTAGAATGAATACTTTGTATGACTTTGTCCCAATATGATGTTTTATTAGCACCAGTAAAGAATGAAATTCCCAAGTATGAAAATAGAAACTTAGTCAGTTGAAAGCCTAATAATTTTAGTAATTGTCTTTTGATAGATGCTTTTGTGTTAAAAATGTAAACCCAGTTGGATTTGTTATCATTCACTTTTTGGCCTGATGCAACTAAATACTTGGCTAATATATCTTTGACTTGCTTAGCTTTTGATATAGAATCCTTGACAAAAAAAATTGTATCGTTAACAAACAATGAGTGCATAGCATTTATATTTGTGAATGGAATTGAAATACACTACCATAAGCCCTATAAATTTACCCTTTGAATAGATCTTCTCAAAGCCTATACAAGTATTTTGAATAGGAAAGGAGATAGAGGATCCCCACTGAGTTGAACTAAAAACAACTGGAGTGTGACTAATTATTATAAAAAAATTTACACTTGAAAAATAACAGAGGATCCATTTACACCACTTTTGACCAAAGCCAAACTTCTTTAAAAATTCAATCAAGAAAGACCAATCTACCCTATCATAGGCCTTCATCACATATAATTTGATAATGAAGGTTGATAGATTGTTAGAATTTATAGAATATAATACTTTGTGTGCAACTAGAAATCCTTTTACCATTTCCCTCCCTAGAACAAAGCTTCCTTGTTCCTCTAATATTATTTTATTTATAAAAAGATGGATCCTAAGGTAAATTGCCTTTGTGTTCAGATTTTATATACTATATTACATAGAGCCTTCACCTTTGGGATTATTTTCAAATGTGTTAAATTAAATTTCTTTGACATAGTCCCTGAATTTCTTGATTCTTTCATGGCTCAAAGAAGATCAACACATATAAAATCCCAAACATTTTTTAAAAAATATAGCTAAAAAATCATCTGGTCCTAGATCCTTATTAGTTGGCAAAGAAAATACAATAGATTTGACTTCATCTAATGTAAATGGCTTCATTAAATAGTCATTATCCTCTTCCAAAATCAACTTTGGGATGGCTTCCAATAACTCTTCTCTCTCCCTTGTGAACTGTGTAGATTGTGCCATAGGAGAAGATATAAAGTTTGAGAAAAATTTAACACCTTCATTTTGAATGTCTTCTTCTTTTGTGAGGATGACCCTTGATGAGCTATCCTGAATTGAGAAAATAGTATTTTAGATTTTTTCAACTGATTTTAAATGTGAAAGAACTTTGTGTTTTTGTCCCCTTCTCTCAACCAAATTTCTCTTGACTTTTTCCTCCAATATATTTCTTCCCTTCCCAACAAATCTTCACATTCTTCTTGTAATGTTTTTTGTTGATCAAATGATGCAACATCCATCCCTTGGGAAATAATGTGAATTTTAATCTCTGACAACTTCTTATAGACCCTTTACTTTTGCACAAAAATGTTTTTGAACACTTGCACATTCCATAATCTCATTTGTTGCTTAATAGATAAAATTGTGTTGCATAGTTGGAACATTCTAGAACCACTAAAATATGGTGCATTTTACCACCATTTCTTAAGTAGTCGAAGGAAATTAGGGTGTTGAAACCACATTACTTCAAACTTAAAAGAAGATATACCTTTTTGCCCAGAATATGTTGCTAGTATACTCATAGAGATTGCAAAGTGGTCTGATCCTAACAGTGGTAGAATTTCTAATGAGAGAAAATGATCTCCCATTATCCAATTTGAGGAGGATAGGAATATGTCTTGATGATTTGCAATCTACAGAAAGTCATTCATTTGGTTTTTCCACGTATACTGCCTATTACTAGGTTGTATATCAAGAAGTGAATTATCTTGTATGAAATAAATAAAGTCTTCCATATTTTTTTGTTTCCAGGGGCTATCCATCCTTTCTTTTTCTAAAGAGAGGAAATTGCATTAAAGACCTCTACTAGAATTAATTTATCTTCCCCTAGTTGACCCAAAATTTGTTTTAAACTATCTCATAGGAGTTTCTTACTAACTATTGTAGATGGTCCATACACATTTATTAACCAAAATCTTAAATCAAAATGTGTTACTTGGACAACAATTATCAATTTCATTCATTTGTATTAGAAACAAGGCTGACTGACTTTGCATTCCATAAAGTAATTACCCCCCCCAATGCCCCTTTGGAAAGTGAATGGATTTCTTTCCATTTTGACCACTTTTTGATAGATGAATCAAACATGTTTTCTAAAGTTCTTGTCTATTCGAGTAACACTATATCTTCTCCACAAGCATCCAACTGATGCTTGATTTGAGCCCTCTTGTTAGAGTAATTGATTTCCATAACATTCCATTATAGTATTTTCATTGTGTTCAAGGTGAGTAGGGTGATCCCACAATAGTGGGTTACACTTTTTTGCCAAACTTGACATTGAAATAAATATTTTGAACTAAATCTTCACATTCTAACACCTATAGTTGCTAAACCGTGAGGAATTTGGAGATGATATAAACTAGTGATTTTTGAAATTTTCTCTGTAGATTCTAAATCTATATTTTTTAAATTTTTTTGGAATCCAAGTGCATTTATTTTATAATCTCCTTTGATAACTAGTTTTTAACAGTAAGCAACATTTTTAAATATTGATGTTTATTGTGTGTTGATGGTGTTTTTATGCACTTCTCAACATAGGTAGTGCGTAGGTGCACTACCTCTCTTGAAAGATAATCTTCCACAATCGGATTGCAGAACACTATCCCAAGGTCTCTCGGGTGTCAGGTCATGACAATGCTTAGATACCTCAGTAGTTTGATGTGATTTGCTAGAATCACAAGGCGGTCTTACAGAAAATACAAAGTGTGGATACAAAGCATGGAAGTCGGATCTTGAAGTGGAGTTCTTAGGATAAAGGAAATTATACTTTGGTTGTAGGTTCAAACAGCAATCTTGGACTCCATCTAGTTGTTGGATTTGGCTTTACAATGTGCAATGAACCTTAACATAGGTCAGTTACTAAAAAAAGAAAAAGGGCGAAGGAGAGGAAAAGTTCCTAAGTATGAAACTTGCTATGAATAGTGACAATGGAGTTCCTGCAATGGACAATTCCTTAAAACAATATCCCACTTAACCAGGGATTTCACAGTATCATGGAAATTTTGCTATCTTCTAAGGGCTACAAATATGTCATCCTTCATCCACCACATACATGCATGGATCAAAGATAAATTTTTGGAGCAGCTTTAAAATCCAGTCCAGGCTAACTTTGCACAGCTATCTACCTTCAGCAAAAAGCAAAAAGTATGGACTAAGGGATCATCAACAAGGCAGGAATTTTCACAATCACCTAACAACATTCCTAAGATTTATCCAAAGAAAGTAAATAGCTAACTAAATAGCTATAGGATCTAAGCTAAACATGTGAAATTGGAGAATGAATCAAATAACATGAGAGAAACCAAGGAAATACACCAAGTCAATGTCTTTTCTTATAAATTTCAGCAGCAGGTCTTTACAACAACTCAACTCTCACTTTTGCAAATGAGAGGAGTGCCCTATTTATAGTTTTCCAAAAGCTAAATAAATGGCCAAGATTCATTACAAAATAGGGTTTCACCTACCCCCAAATAGATTTCAATTTAAAATTACATTTCTGTCTCTTCCCTATTTTGTCCTCTTGTGGATGACACTATAGCTCTTTCGTCCTATAGCTGATTGCTATTTTCTTCGCTGTAGCTACTCTTCAGGGAGGTCTTTATCTTTGGCTGGGTTGTCCTCCTGCTTCTCGAAAGTTGTGTGTTCTATGTACTTGAGGATGACAGCTTGGAGCTTGTCGATTTCAAGGATTTCACATCGTAATGCCTAGTAGCTCCATTCCTTAGCGTTCTCTTCCAGCCTTTTCCAATCTTCATCATACTTCGAGCCCTAGTCCCTAAATAGCTCTAATTAGTCGAAGGTGCGGGCAGCAAAACTCAAGAACTCCGTTGTGATTTCTCCGGTTGTCTTGTCCTTCATCTTCTCCTGGAAGTGCAGCTTGATCTTCTTTGGATCCATTTGTACCGTGGGCATATCATAGCCCATCATTATCTTGAGATACTCGGTGCACTCCGCCCAGATTTCTTTGATCCACTCAATATCTGGATCCACTCTACCTAGGATCTGCTCTAACCTCTCCTTCCAGTTGTTGAGGTCTCTGCGCCACACATCCACTAGCCAATGATCTTCTTTTTTTAGCTCTAGCTTCTCCTCCCACGTGTTCTCAGGCATCTGAAGGATGGCTTCAATTCTCGGGAGGGTGGAGTCATAGGTGGCGGGGAAATTGGTGCAGAGTCTCTTTGTGCCCTCCAGAGATTGCATCAAATCTAAGAACTTGTTGGCTATCCACACAGCCCTGCTGATTCCCATGTTTTCGACGTATGTGACCTGCTGGAACCAATCCTCAGTGGTCTTTTCCAAGTTCTTCCTTCTCTCCAGTTTATCTATTTGCTCTTTAGAAAGCAATTGAGGCGCAGTCGTGGACGTGGTGGGCAGGTCGTCCATTGAGGACCATTGCTGAATGTAGTCGGTTAGGGCAGCAACCTGCACTTTAAGCTCATCCTTGGAGACCTTGTCCTGCTTTACTAGGTGCACCACGATGGCCACAGACTCCTCAAGGTGCTCAACCTTCTGCTCTCTAGTTGTTGTCCCTAAGTCAATGGTGGAGATGTTGTAGCTCACCCCTGCCTGGCCAACAGTTGGCGTTGCAATTTGCGCCGCACGAGAACCGGAAGCGTCCATGGTTATCTTGGATCGAACCTTGGGCTTCTTCTCTTTCTTGGTTGTGATCAGGGATCGAGCCAAGATGGCCTCCAATCTTGCCTTTGGGTCCTTCAGCACAGGGGTCGCCTTCTCTAGTTCCCTTTCCAACCATTCGGGCATAGCAGACTTATCCTTAGGTGACTCACGGCTGCCCTCGCCCTTCTCAGTCAGAGGAAAAACCTCCCTCTCTCTCTCCTTTTGGGGTTCTTCTTTCTTTGGGGGAGCCTCCTCCTCTTCGTCGGAGTCATGAACGAATATAAGGCGCTTGACAGGCAGCCCAGCCGATGGTTGCCGGATGGGACTTTCTTCTTTCGCTGCCTCTTCTTCCTTCTTCTCTTTAGTGGCCTCAGCCTCAGGGCTCTTGGTAACATAGGTCTCAGCCTCTGTCAAATCTTTTATTGGCTGCTCTTCTCGCGGCTGCCCTTCTTCACCATGTGGTGACTCTTCTGCCTCTGTCCCCATGTCTTTTAACTACTGCGCCATTTCCTCCTCAAGGTCCTCATCAAATGTCTGCATGATCTCCTTAGCGTCTGAGCCACCCTCTTCCTCTCCACTCTCGGAAGAGCCTATCTCCTCTTCATCATAGACCACCTTGTTGATGGTTCGGTGCTTGTACTCGGGGTGCTCATGATACTCATCGGCCTCCTCCTCGACAGACTTCAAGGCTTCCTGTTCGTACTCCTCCAACTCCTCCAAAATTTGCATTGTGGCTTCCATGGCGGGCGGCCCTATTGGCGGTTGTGAAGGTTGAGCCGTTGCAAGGACTTGGGCAAGGGTTGTTTGGAGAGTTGGATTCATCAATATTTGGGAAAGCTCAGGGGGAAGGTTCGGCATGTGTCTTGTAAAAGCCTCGGGCATAGTGGCAAGGGGAACAAGTGATGTTATTGTTGCCAGAGGGAGAGAGGTTATTGGCGACATGGCAGCAGAAGAGGAAGGGGGAGTGGTCATGCCAGAAGAGGAGTCAACGTTATTTATTGACTCGATCGGGGGTGAGGGAGCAAGATGGACATAAATGTCCACCGCTGGCAGGGAAGCGGCAACCGTAGCAAGAGAGGTGGGCGGTGCCACAGGAGGCGCAGGGAGAGGCAATGGAGGCTGCAATTCTGTTGTAGCCACTGTCTACTTGAGCCTTATGGGAGATGAGCCTCTCGTTTCTTTCCTTGCTTGCTCCTTAGGATTCGCAGACTGTGCGGTTTCTGTTCCCTTCCTCTTCTGGGACCTGGTGAATGGAAGAGACTTGGAGGTCTCACCAGCCAATGTGGTGGCAGCAACGTCCTCCGAGGCACTTGGCTCGCTTTTGAGCCCTTCATAGGTCAGGACTACCCCCTGCTGCTTTAAATGTGCCACCTGTCCATCGATCCACTCCCTGGTGCGAGTTATGATTGGCTGGGTGATGGTGTCTAGGTCATCAACCTCTTGTTCATCCCAATCAATAGAGGGTATTGCTAGGCTGGCGACTGCAGGGTACCTTGGGTGCATAATGGTGGACTCGTCCTCTTCGACCTAGTCCAGTACCGAGAATGGTTGCAACCTTCTCAGGAACTGTACTGTCATGCGCATGTAGTGTCTTGTGCGAACCTCTTTGTCATCCTTGCAATCGCCCCAGAAATCTTTAATGTGGTATTGGTGGGCATATGCCGGTCCTAGGGCCTTCCTTACATGGCCATGTGGATCCATCCACAGG
Source organism: Sequoia sempervirens (assembly GCA_007258455.2). NCBI lineage: Eukaryota > Viridiplantae > Streptophyta > Pinopsida > Cupressales > Cupressaceae > Sequoia > Sequoia sempervirens. The sequence continues at coordinate 407,616,377 of VDFB02270651.1, read as the reverse complement.
TGGGTAGTGTACCTGTCGAAATTGTAATCCTTGAGCTCCTTCTCAGATTTGCTGGCACAATGGGAAGTCTGTAATCGATACATGCCCTAGCCAAGGGTCATGGGATAGGGGATCCCTACCACGTGCTTGTTGCCGAAGATTGCCTGGATGTGTTGGAGTTGTCGAGAGAGCTCCAAGAGGATGATCTTGTCATTTGGGTACCGTGGCAACCTATTTGGCCATTCTGTGAAGCCCTAGGCCCAGATGTAGGTGAACTTGGGAAACTGGATGAACAAGAAGGCGTATTCCTTTAGTAGCGCCCTGGCACTGTGGGAGACTCTCCTCTCGAAGTCCCCGGCGATCAATCTGATGATGTGGCCAGTGAAGGCGTCATTGACCCTGCAGTACTCTTTCTTAAAGTTGCGGTATTGGAGCTATGGGTACTTGTCATAGGCCTTAAGTCCTCATTTTTGCCCTTGATCGGGTGCTACAAACAGGCCGCTGTATTGTCTATGATCCACCAGAGAGTAGATGAGGTAGGAGGTCATGTAGAATTTGGAAGTCTTTTTTACATTGATGAACTGCTCATGGAAGCAGTCGCTAATGATGCCTCCCCAATAGAATGAGACCTTTGTCGTAACATCCTCATTCCCCCGCAGGATCTGCTTAATAAAATAGGTCATCCACTCCTGGAAGTAGGCTGCCATTGGGAGACCCCTGACCCTGCTCAACAAGGTCACCAAGTCATGGTAGTCCTCGTGGAAATCGCTACGGAAGAGTTCTTGGGGAACCTTCGCAGCGCTGCCCCGTTTTTCTTTAAGCCAATAGAAGTTAATTGACTTCTTGCACCCTAAAGGGTTGGCATCCCACGCCGCCTGGCATTCATCTAATGTAGGGACCTCCATCTGTTGGAACGTGGGGATGTGGAATGTCTTGGTGATTCCTTCTGGAGACATGTCTGCAAGGATGTTCCCTTCCTTGTCCACAATTGTTCCGGTGTCTATTTGATAGGTTTCTCGACAAGCCATCACTAGTTCGGGTTCCACCAGAGAGGGAGGGAAGTCGGTGGCCTTGGCAATTCTGCTTTGTCGTATTAACCTGGCATTCTTCGTGGTCAGGTTGACTCTGACCCTTTGAGTGAATTCATCAATATTCACTTGGCCAATATTGGTATCTGAAATCTCTTTCCAGTCAGTTGTGACCTTCAAGTGGAGCGGCTCGCCTTGGAACTGAAACTTCATTTGATCCTTGTCTTCTTTTCCCCGAGGGGTCCTCCCTAATTTCTCGCCCTTGTCCTTCTCGGTGGAGGCCCCTGAAGTTCCTGCAGCTGATTCCATATATTATGCAAGCAAGAGCAAAGTCAGCACAATAAAATATCAAAAGCACTCATGTTAGTCCATATTTCAAAATAACATCTAAGTAATCAATCAAGTATATCATAAATCTTATCTCTAAATGTTATCAATCTTCGTTTCAAGGCAATTGGACAATCCGGGCCCAGAGGGCCGGACTTCCCTGGAAGGAATGTTGTCTAGAAGTTAAAACGCGACGGAAAGCTCCCGGAGACCCTCCTCGGCCAGATGTTAATGCTTTAGGAGGCCCATGATGGAGAAGAGCAAAATTTGGGAGGTGGGTCGAGGTTGGATTCTAATTCTACAATCATTTGGATGGATCCAAGGGGCACCGGAGGTTTCAACCCGGGAAGCTATTGACAGACGGCCGTTGGCGATGGCAAACAGCGGGTGGAAATCTGGAGGCAGAAGTCCAAGGACCGGGGCCCGGAGGACAAAAAAGGCGGCTGACGTGTGCATTGTTTAGCCCTGGCGGCTTTTGGCGTGGCGGGGCCCGGAGGCCGAGAAGATGTGACGCGCCGGTCGCTGTGAGGTTTTCATTGATTTAAATGGCGGCGGTGAAGAGCGGCCCGGGACCCAGAGGGCGGGAAGCCGGCAAGGGTCCGCCGTCGAGGACGACGGAACCGTCACAGAGTTCAGGGAACGAAACTCCGAATGGCCAGGCCTGGCAGGTCCCGCGGCAGTGAGGAGTTTCGGCAAGATTATACGGAAAATGGAGGCCCGGGTTTGGGCAACCGGGTGGACGACGGGAAGCTTCTGACGGCAGGTGGGCGATGGACCTCCGAAGATGGAAGTCCGGACACCGGCGCCCAGGGATGCGGGGGTCGTGGCATGAAAAAACAATGCCGACGGCGGAGTGGAAGGCGGGCTCCGGGGTCCGAAAAGCACCGATGTCGTCGCTGAAAGAGTATGCAACGGGGCCAATGGAAAACCTAGCAGGGAAGCCCGCTGCCCGGGGCCTGAAGGTAATTAGGATAGATTAATTCTGCCAAGGGTTTAAAAGGGCCCAAGCATCGGCGGAGCCTGGAGGGTGGGACGTCGGGTGACACTCGCCGTTTGGAGAAGGCGAGCCTCCAGCAGAACTCCGTCGGCGGAACTCTGGGGGTTCGGGCCCGAGACGGTCAAAGGGCGCAGGTGCGGTTTCAAATTCTCATGGCGGAGCCGAAATCAGGATCCGGCAACCAGGGAGGTAGGGTGGATTGGCAATTCAAGCGCGGCGAAAGGCACACGGAATCCTGAGACAGGAAACCTGAAGAACCGGGCTCGGAGAGAAAGATTGCCGTCGGCAGGTGATTTGGAGTTTGAATTTCGATGGCGAAGGCGGGTTTCGGGCCCGGGAAGGACATTTTCCCTGCGCAAAGAACAGCCTCGGCAGGGAGAAGTCCCGAATTGGTGGCGAGGGCATTTTACGAGGTTTATTTGGTTTCCCATCACATGGGTTTGGTGTGCCCTTTAATATTCTACCATATTATACCCCATCATCAATTTGTTCATTTATTTTAATCATTGAAAATCACGAAAAAGAAGAACGGGAGGGCAACTGATTGCCTACCTCGAACACGCGGAGCGGGGAGATGTGGGATCCAACGGGAGTCGACGGAGTGATGCTGATGGCGAAAGCGCAACGCTGGTCGAAGGTTGTGGGCTCCAGATGATAGGTTGCGCAACTCGCTCCAATTCCTGTTTGTGAAAAAGACTTCGACGGATTGGGCATTTTATACCCCAACTGCCATTAATACCCACAATAAATTCCTGTACGGCCGCGGGAAAGTTGGTGAGATTTGAAATTAGGTCGGTGGTGGCAGCAGGAGCTCCGAGACCTGGCAGCCGGGAAGACGCGGCGGGACGGCCGCCGTTTGATTTTCGGCAACTTTGAATAGTGATGGCGATGAGTGGACCGGGGCCCAGAGGGCGGGAAGCCGGAAGGGATCAGCCGCGAAGGACGGTGGAAGCATCACAGAATTCTGAGAACGGAACTCCGGACGGTCGAGCCCGGAAGATCCAACAGCAGCCAGCGGGCGAGATAGCACCGCGGACGGCAAAGACAATGGCGGGACCCGGGGGGCAGGTCGCCATAGGAGGTTCACCGTTGTGGATGGCAAAACCAAGACGGAAGTCCGAAAGAGGACTTTCGGAGTCCGGGACCCGGAGGGGCAGGTGTCGCCCCGAAGATTTGCAACGGGTTTCATACGGCGGGCGGCAAGGCGGACCCCGAGGTCCGGAAAGACGCTCGGCGGACGCCACAAAGGGCGGCATTTCAAGAGGGGAAACCCGAAAGGGGAACCCTGGAAACCCGAGCCCGGAAGGGCCCTAGGCCATTTCAGGGCCAAAATGCCAGAGGGATTCCTCGAGGCCCCAGAAGGCAACAAAACCAAAAGCGGAGACAAAATCAATTTATGATGAAACCTTAGAGCAACATCAACCATGCAGAACATCAAAAAAAGAGGGGCACGCAAAACGAGGAAGCCCCGAAAGACCTGACAAGGTGAAAGAAAAAGAGGGTCCCCGTTCCGTACGGGGCATGTGTGCTAAGGGCACAACAAATGGCTACTCCCCTAAAGAACACTCTGGAGCGTTTTAGGGATAAATATTCATTCAGGACCCAGAATCTCTGGTTTCACAGACCAGGAACAGCTTCCAAAGATGAATCCGGGAGAACGAGATCCTTAATTGGGTCAGCTTACAGGACATCTCAGAAGTGTGTAGTGAATTCATTACTTTCTTAGGGATAGTGACCAGGGTTACCAATTCAACCGAGTGAGCTACATGAATCGTCTAACACCAAAAGTAACCTGGACATTGCCCCGCTGCCAGTCAGGTGTCCATAGCCCCGACGGGGTTGTCGCTAATCTCATAGGTATTGCTCTACTGCCGGTCAGACATCCATAGCCCTGGTAGAGTTACCCGAACACCCATACGGTCATTTATTTCCCTCTTTTCAGAGTTTTTTTTTTTCTTTTTTTGCTTTGATATTTCACTTCTCTTTTAACATATAGTTCGACCGAGTAAGCATTGAAGCCTACAATGGGTTTGAGACTACAATGGTCACTAGAGAAGACTTAAGATTTTTCACTCACTAGGGTGTCATAACAACCATAGTACGGTCCTTCAGAAATTATTATTACGTAATTTGTGCGAGATCCGAGATGTGGGTAAGAAGATCCAGCTAAGGGTCAAGTTCTGAGCAGAGTTCAAACAAGGAAATCATTCATGGACAGCTTTCAAAGACCGATAATTGAGAGTGAATGTTTAGCTGAAGAACACAAAGAATGAACAGCAAAGTGAACCGCTTGTCAAGCAAGCACGGCCACCGCAAAGGAGCAGGAAACCTCTTTTGAAACAAAACTACCAGGAGGGAGAAAATAAAAAGCGACGCAAACAAAACACAAACAAGCAAGAAAGCAACTACTCTAATCTACGTACAAGTATTTACAACGAAGAGCTCGAAGGAGCTCAAGCCTGGAAGTAATGCTTCAAGTGCTGTCGGTTGACTGGCAATGGGACATTATCACCGATTAAGGTCTTTAGGCGGAAGGCATTATCTCCCAAAATCTCAGCTATTTGAAAGGAGCCAAGCCAAAGTTTGTCTAATTTGTTGTGTCCCCCTTTCTTCTCATGGGCCTTGTCCCAATATAGGACCAGATCTGCAATTCTGAAGGTCTTGATTTTGGCTCGGCGGTCGAACCACCTCTTCACTATGCCCTGATGTTTGGCAAAATTTTCTATTACACGGTTTCGGACCTCCTCTAAATGCAAGAGCTCAACTAACCGAGATTCCCTACGATCTCCTCCCTCATAAAAATCGTTGATGAACTGAAGAGTAGGAATCTTCAAATGGATGGGGAATATAGGCTCTAGGCCATAGATAAGGTGGAACAGAGAATCGCCAAGGGCAGCCTTGTGGCGAGTGCGATCAGCCCAAAGGGCGAAACAGAGCTGGGTATGCCAGTCTTTGGGATTCCTATCTAGCTGCTTCTTGATCACAGTAATCAGATTCTTATTCGTGGATTCGGCAAGGCCATTGCCCTGGGGGTAGTAATTGGATGAGAATTTAAGGGCTATCCCATAGTCAAAAGCCTAACTAGCAAATTTTAATGAAGCAAATGCAGGTCCATTATCACATACCAAAGCATACAGACAACCAAAGTGATTTAAAATGAAACTTTCTAGAAAATTAGTAACTACTTTAGTTGTGCATTGCTTACACACTATTGCTTCCATCCATCTAGTACAATAATCAGTAGCGGTAAGAATGTACCTGTGTCCCGCAGATGATGGAGGGCTTATCGGACCGATGAAGTCGAGACCCCATTGCGCGAAAGACCTTACCTCCAGCACAGGCTGCAGTGGGACGGCAGCATTCTTCTCCCTGGTGGCGGCGGTCTGGCATGTGTGACATGAACGAACATGGCAATGGGCATCCTTGAAGATGGTTGGCCAATAATACCCTGCTCTCAATATTCGATGCGCCGTGGAGGAACCAGAACCGTGGCCCGTGCCAAATTTATTGTGAAACTCTCTTAAGGCGCGTTCTGCTTCTTCCTTGCTGAGGCATCTTAGATAAATGCTTTCATGATTCTTTTTGTAGAGAATGGAACCCTGCAGCATGTAACCAGTACTTTTCAATCTCAGGGCCCTCTTTTGGACTCCTTGCAGGTGCAGCAGGCACTTATGGTTTAGCAAATAATAGACAACATCCTGGTACCACTCTCTCAGGGAGACATCTTCAAGCTGGTATTGCTGCATCGTGAGTTCAGGTCCAGCCTCTGCTGCTGTTTCAGCAATTGTGTAGGTGAGTGCCTACCCTTGTACTAGTTTCATCGGTTAGATCTCCATATCATACTCTTGGAGTAGGGTGACCCATTTAGCTCTTCGTTTGCCCAATTCATTTTGCATGAGTAGTGTCTTAACTGCTGGGTCGGGGACAATAGCGAACACCTTGTTGCATAGAATGTAGTGCCTAAATTTCTTCACCCCTCTGACAAGAGCATACGCCTACTTTTCAATGTTGTGGTAACGTAATTCAGCATCTTTGAGGAGAGCACTCATGAAGGTGATTGGATGCTTGTTTCCTTCATCGTCCTTTTGGGTCAACATGCTAGCACAGGAATGCTCTGAAGCAAATGAGTAGATGTACAATGGTTTCAGATAGTCCAGGCTAACTAACACAGGGGCCTCAGCGATGGCCTGTTTGATTTCTTCAAAGGATTATTTGGCATCGAGTGTCCATTCGACTTTGGCGTCCTATTTGAGCATGGCGTTGAGAGGTTTGACAATCTCTGCGAAGCCTGTGATGAATTTCTGGACGAAGTTGATCTTTCCAAAGAAAGATTTTAATTCCTTCTTGCTGCCCAGGGGCTGAATTTTGAGTAAGGACTCGATGCGTTCAGGATCAATGGAGATTCCTTGCTCCGAAATGATGTGCCCGAGCAATCTGCCTTCAGTCACTCCGAAAATGCACTTCTTGGGGCTGAGGGAAACCCCGAACTCTCTACATCTCTGAAATACTTTACATAAGTCAGAGACGTGATCGCCCCACCTCTTATAAAATATGGTCAAATCATCCATGTAGATGATTATGCACTTGCCAATTAGGTCCTTGAAGGAAATATCCATGGCGCGTTGGAAAGTGGCGCCGGCATTGATGAGCCCGAAAGGCATTCTTCTGTATGCAAATGTCCCCCACTTAGTGGTGAATGTCGTTTTGTGGCGATCCTCGTATTGCACCATTACCTGGTTATATCTGGAGTACCCGTCAAGGAACGACATCATCTGGGAGCCGTTGACGATCTGCAGCACCTCGTCTAACGAAGGTACTGGATAGTTGTCTTTCTCTGAGGCGCGGTTTAGTTTGTGGAAATCCACACACAATCTAATCTCCCCATTCTTTTTCCTGACCGGGACCAAATTGGCCACTCACGTGGAGTGCCTAACTGAAAAAATGATCCTAGCTGAGAGCAACTTTTGCACCTCCTTGTAAACAACAAGCTATAGCAAGGAATTGATAGGGCGTTGCCACTGATGGAATGGCCTCACTTCTGTCTTAAGAGGGATAGTGTGTGTAATGACAGAAGTGTCATAAGTTTTCAAATCTTCGTAGCTCCATGCCACCACGCGGTGGTACCTTCACAACGCATCCGTGATTCCTCTTCTTTCCTCCGCGTGCACACCTTGTCGATAAAAACATTTTTGATCTCCTCGGCTGTCCCAAGGTTGTGTGCATCGCACTGGTTGCTTATGGCCTCCTTTTTCGTTTGCTGGTCCTGATCTCTGATCTGGTCCAAGTCGAATATGCGTTCCAGCTGAACCATACCCTTGGGAATTGTGTTGGTTTTGAGGTTGATAACCCCCTCTATGTCAAGTTCAGCTTCCTATGGATCGGCTTCATCAATTATTTAAGCTGCAAAGACATCAGAACTTGTGATGAACTGAAGAATATGTTTGTCATCATTGAAGACTTGCAGGTGGGTGACATTATCTAGGACCGATGGCGTGGATGTTAGCTCAACAGTGAATTTCTTGAGCCCAGACAAAGAGAGGGGTTGCAGCGTGCTAACCGCTTGAGCCAAGGCATCAGTTGTACGATTCCGAGCATGAGGGATCAATTGTATGTTGAATGCATCTAAGCCCTCCAAGAGATCCCAGACCTTGTGCCTATAGTTTGTGAGTCTCTGATCATGACAGGAATACAACTTCCTGACTTGTTTAACTACGAGCGCGAAATCTCTAAAAACTTGCAGCATTTTCACATTTTTCTCCAAAGCCATGAGAAGGCCAAGGACTAAGGCCTCATATTCCGCTATGTTATTGGTGCAATAAAACTACAATCGGTGGCCAACGAGAAATATTTTACCTGTTGGGCTGATGAGTTCGAACCCAGCTCCAGCTCCTTGCCTGCACTTGGATCTATCAAATCAGAGCGTCCAGCACGCAGATGATTCCTTATCTTTATATCCAATTAAGCTTCCACCCCCTTTCGGCTGGACGGCAGGCCGGGTGATCTTAGAGGAAATCTTTGATTTGAGGCTATGATCAATAGGCAATTCTTGTAGTGCCTCCTTTAGCGTTTCCATATGAGAAGCTGCTGTTTTTCTAACATGTGCGACTACTGCCTGGCACAAGCAACAATCAAATTCGGAGTGTGCAGCATTGTGAATCCTACACCAGTTTGGTAATAAGAGGTCCTGGAAATTCATTCGGGCTCCTAGGCTGAGCTGGTCCTTTGTGCACTTTTCCATGAATTCCTGTAAGCCATTGAGCAATCCCCAGTTGTCATCCTTATCAGGCTCATCATCAGCTTCTACCAATGTTTCTGTGTCTGGGGGTATTTGAGTAGAATCGATCGAAGGACTACACAACACCAACAATACTTCATCTGCATGTTCTTCATGAAGCCCGATCTCATTTTGGTAGGAAAAAGGGCGGTAATTCCCTAAATCAGTCTTGGCAAACAACACCTCACTGAGATTATTGTATTCCGTGATCATGTACTTCATACGGGGTTCACGGTTGATACAGATCTGATTTGGCAGCCCCTTCCATGGCAGCCACATGTGAGAAAGATCTATGGTGGTGTATCCATTCAGCGCCTTGGTGAACTCCCTTCCCAAGATGATTCCATATGCATCAGGAATGTCAGCCACTTGAATATCAATGACCTGCTGTATCCGTGGGTCTACGACAATCTGTATTGGGATACGGTTGATTTCACCCATGATGTTGATCTATGTTTTGTCCAGCTGGGTCACTTTCCTTTTTGAAGGCGTGGGAGTGATACTAAGAGCTTTGCAGATGGCCAAACGCATGACATTGGCAGATGCTCCTGAATCGAGTAGGCAGTTATGCAGATTCTTCCCAAAGACCCTAATGGTAGTCAGGAAAGGGGGAGTTTCTGGTCTTCCCTGGAGGATGCCCATAGGTGTGTCCATATGAGCTATTTGACCTTTGTTCCTTTCATTATCCATATCCCTGGTCTTCTTAAACAACTGGTCCTTGGAAAGTTGCCTATTAGCCCTTTCTGGCTCCTTTTCAGTTTGTCTATTCACTAACTGATTTACAGGGACATCGTTCCTTCTTCCCGTATTGTCCTGTATCTCTGATTCTTTCCTAGGCTTTTCAAAGGTTACCCTCTTAGCTGAGATTTCTTGTGTCGTATTAAAGGATGGAGTCTCATTCAAAACCCTAAAGAAAGCATGCCTCACTGTAGGAACTTTGAGTAATTCGAAGGCGGATGAGCTGATTTTTACCCTTTTGAACTCTTCTACCAAATATTCGCCCATTTGCTCGACTTCTGAGCTAAAAGCTTGGCCTATAGCAGAACTAGGGGTTTGGACCTTTGTTTGACTAGACAAGTTTTGAGGTTGACCTTGAGGCTGATTTTGCGACTGGTTTTGAAACTAGTTCTTGTTGAGGTATTGGGCAGGTACATGAGGAAGCCCAGGGTTGTTACTGGCATTTGGATCAGGCAGAGTGGCGAAATTGTTTGGTGGGGTAGAGGTTGTAAAGGGTTCTCCTGCTTGTCTATTCCTAAGGAAGTAAGGACTTGACTCTTGATGGAACATGTGGACCTCATCTACAAATGGTTCTTCTTCATCTACCGAACCATTATCTACTGAATCAAAGAGCTGAGCCAAGGTTTGTTCATTACTTACCTCTTGCACTTCTTTATCCTTAATAGGAGTAGGCTCGACCTCGGGTTTGTTGTAGTCACCCTGCGGAAATGACGCTTGATTAACCACGAGGCAGGAGGAATCGTATGGCTCCGACGGGACGATGTCCCTGCAGCTGGCATTGTTGACCGCACTTTGTACCTCCACCTGGAAGATTTCAGCAGCGGTTTGGAACTCGAGACAATCCAGCTCAGAATGTCTGCTGGTTTTGTGAAGCTGACACCATCCGGATAAGGCTGCTTCGGCCAGATACACACCACTGGATGTTTTGTCGTTGTTTGCTGGTTGATCGAAAGGCGTGGGGACACCACCATTGTTGGGCCTGGTGTTCCACGTGCGATTCTGCCTCTGAGAAGGTCTTATTTCTGCATTTTGATTGGTGTTTTGTCCCCTCTCATAATTCTACCTAGAGGAAGTGCCTACTTCACGATTATCCCTACTGTCTCTATTATCTCGGCTGTCCCGATTGAGATTGGCCTGAAAATTGTGCTGGGAGGCCTACAACTGATTATTCTGATTCTTTAGATGCGTCATCTCTGTGGACATTTTCTTGATCATCTTAGTCAGCTCCTCTAGCTTGTCTTTCTCAATCGCGCCTTCGGGCGATGGCGCCGGGTTTTGGAGAAAAGCGGGCGGGGCCGCCGGCTGATTTTGATAGGCTGGAGGAATGTCCGGTCCCAACAGGTACAACGGCACCTGGGGCTATTGGGAATATGCCTGCTGTTGTGGAGCAACCTGGGAATAGTTGTACTGCTGTTGGAGCTACAAATAGGAGGACGTAGGAGGCACATAATTCAACGATTGCCCCGGATGTGGCACCATAGGCAATTGGGGTACCTAGTTCATAAGAGGGGTTTGGTGAGCAAATGCCTGATTAAGCCCTTGAATCTACATTTGGTGGGCTACCGGTCCCAAAGAAGGCAATGGGCCGGAGATATTTTGTCCCAAGTTTGCACTGGCGATGGTGGCCTCCGCATAGGTGCTCACCAGTGTTGTGAGCGGAGGGCATATTCTTTTCACCAGGGCCAACGTGAGGTTGTCCAGGGCCACATAATAGACAGGGAGAGCCGCTACATCGTTATGGAGCTATGGGTCTTGAAGCCTTGTGTAAGCCCAATAGAAACAGTCGTTGAAGGAGCCGATAGGTTCGTTGACCTCCCTTATGACGGACATGAACTGTTGGTAAAGCTCCGAAGGCCTAACGGGAATCTTGTATTTCTACACGAAGGCATTCTTCATCAAGTTCCACGAGGTAATGGATCCCCTCGACAGATTGATGTACCAGTAGAAGACCTCTTCTCCCAACGAATGTGGAAAGAGGCGACATGCAACGTCCTCGTGGTCCACTTGCATTTTGATGATCGTCGTTTCGAATATCTTGATATGCTCCTTAGCTGTTCTTTGCAGATCTCACAGATGGAACTTTGAACAAAAGCCCTCCAGATTCTTAGGCATATCATTGTAGACAGCAAAATGTATAGGTGAAGGGTTATGTGCTAACCAAGCCATGGAGGGTGGAGGAGGTGGTACTTGCTGTCGGAAAATAGGAATTTTAGGTTGTATTTGTAATACAACAGCAATCTGGGGCTGCACTTGAGCGATGGCTGCCTGGACAGTGCCTGGGCTGGAAGGGCCGAGAGAGGAGTGAACCCCTAGCTGCTGGAGGTAGGATGTGCAAATGCTATTTGAGATGGTTGGGTGGAAGATGATGGCCAGCCAAATGAAGGTGAGGGTAAAATGGAGGCAGATGGAATGGAAGAAGAGGAAGAGGCAACGTTACTTCCTCGAGCCCGCTTTGCCCTCGTGGGTGGCTGCAATTCCTCGAATTCTCCCTTGTTTGGTGTTGACCGTAGAATCCGTTGAAATCTCTCCGGGGAGAATGATCCAATTTGATCCAGTTTCACTTTATCTCGTAGCTTAGTATTTCGAGTGTTTCCCTCCTTCTAGCACCAGTTCTGTTGATGGTGTTTTTATGCACTTCTCAACACAGGCAGTGCGTAGGTGCACTACCTCTCTTGATAGACAATCTTCCACAATCGGATTGCAGAACACTATACCAAGGTCTCTCGGGTGTCAGGTCATGACAGTTCTTAGATACCTCAGTAGTTTGATGTGATTTACTAGAATCACAAGGCGGTCTTACAGAAATACAAAGTGTGGATACAAAGCATGGAAGTCGGATCTTCAAGTGGAGTTCTTAGGATAAAGGCAATTATACTTTAGCTGTAGGTTCAAACAGCAATCTTGGACTCCATCTAGTTGTTGGATTTGGCTTTACAATGTGCAATGAACCTTAACATAGGTCAGTTACTAAAAAAAGAAAAAGGGCGAAGGAGAGGAAAAGTTCCTAAGTCTGAAACTTGCTATGAATAGTGAAAATGGAGTTCCTGCAATGGACAATTCCTTAAAACAATATCCCACTTAACCAGAGATTTCACAGTATCATGAAAATTGTGCTATCTTCTAAGGGTTGCAAATATGTCATCCTTCATCCACCACATACATGCATGGATCAAAGATAAATGTTTGAAGTAGTTTTAAAATTCAGTCTAGGCTAACTTTGCACAGCTATCTACCTTCAACAAACAATAAAAAGTATGGACTAAGGGATCATCAACAAGGCAGGAATTTTCACAATCACCCAACAACATTCCTAAGATTTATCCAAACAAAGTAAACAACTAACTAAATAGCCATACGATCTAAGCTAAACATGTGAAATTGGAGAATGAATCAAATAACATGAGAGAAACCAAGGAAATACACCAAGTCAACGTCTTTTCTTATAAATTTCAGCAGCATGTCTTTACAACAACTCAACTCTCACTTGTGCAAATGAAAGGAGTGCCCTATTTATAATTTTCCAAAAGCTAAATGAATGGCCAAGATTCATTACAATTGTGTGGCCAAGATTCATTACAAAATAGGGTTTCACCTACCCCCAAATAGATTTCAATTTAAAATTACATTTCTGTCTCTTCCCTATTTTGTCCTCTTGTGGATGACACTATAGCTCTTTCGTCCTATAGTTGATTGTTGTTTTCTTCACTGTAGCTACTCTTCAGGGAGGTCTTTGTCTTTGGCTGGGCTGTCCTCCTGCTTCTCGGAAGCTGCATGTTCTATGTACTTGAGGATGACGACCTGGATCTTGTCGATATCAAGGATTTCACATCGTAATGCTTGGTAGTTCCATTCCTTAGCATTCTCTTCCAGCCTTTTCCAATCTTCGTCACACTTCGATCCCTAGTCCCTAAACAGCTCTGATCGGTCGAAGGCGCAGGCAGCAAAACTCAGGAACTCCGTTGTGATTTCTCCGGTTGTCCCGTCCTTCATCTTCTCCTAGAAGTGCGACTTGATCTTCTCTGGATCCATTTGTACCGTGGGCATACCATAGCCGGTCATTATCTTGAGATACTTGGCGCACTCTGCCTGGATTTCTTTGATCCACTCAATATCTGGATCCACTCTACCCAGGATCTGCTCTAACCTCTCCTTCCAGTTGTCGAGGTCTCTGCGCCACACATCCACTAGCCAATGATCTTCCTTTTTCAGCTCTAGCTTCTCCTCCCACGTGTTCTTAGGCATCTAAAGGATGGCTTCAATTCTCGGGAGGGTGGAGTTGTAGGTGGCGGGAAAATTGGTGCAGAGTCTCTTTGTGCCCTCCAGAGATTGCATCAAATCTAAGAACTTGTTGGCTGTCCGCACAGCCCTGCTGATTCCCATGTTTCCGACGTATGTGACCTGCCAAAACCAATCCTTAGTGGTCTTTTCCAAGTTCTTCCTTCTCTCCAGTTTATCTATCTGCTCTTTCGAAAGCAATTGAGGCGCAGTCGTGGACGTAGTGGGCAGGTCATCCACTGAGGACCATTACTAAATGTAGTCGGTTAGGGCAGCAACCTGCGCTTTAAACTCATCCTTGGAGACCTTGTCCTGCTTTATTAGGTGCACCACGGTGGCCACGGACTCCTCAAGGTGCTTGACCTTCTGCTCTCTAGTTGTTGTCCCTAAGTCAATGGTGGAAATGCTTTAGCTCACCACTGCCTGGCCAACAGTTGGTGTTGCAATTTGCGCCGCACGGGAACCGGAAGCATCCATGGTTATATTGGATCAGACCTTGGGCTTCTTCTCTTTCTTGGTTGTGATCAGGGATCGAGCCAAGATGGCCTCCAATCTCGCCCTTGGGTCCTTCAGCATAGGGGTCGCCTTCTCCAGTTGCCTTTCCAACCATTCGGGCAAAGCAGACTTATCCTTAGGTGACTCACGGTTGCCCTCGCCCTTCTCAGTCAGAGGAAAAACTTCCGCCTCTCTCTCCTTTTGGGGTTCTTCTTTCTTTGGGGGAGCCTCCTCCTCTTCGTCAGAGTTGTGAACGAATATAAGGTGCTTGATAGGCAGCCCGGCTGATGGTTGTCGAATGGGACTTTCTTCTTTCGCTGCCTCTTCTTCCATCTTCTGTTCAGTGGCCTCGGCTTCAGGGCTCTTGGTAACATAGGTCTCAGCCTCTGTCAAATCCTTTATTGGCTGCTCTTCTGGCGGCTGCCCTTCTTCACCATGTGGTGACTCTTCTGCCTCCGTCCCCATGTCCTTTAACTGCTACGCTATTTCCTCCTCAAGGTCCTCATCAAATGTCTGGATGATCTCCTTAGCGTCTTAGCCACCCTCTTCATCTCCACGCTCGGAAGAGCCTATCTTCTCTTCCTCATAGACCACCCTGTCGATGGTTCGGTGCTCGTACTCGGGGTGCTTATGATACTCATCGGCCTCCTCCTCGACAGACTTTGAGGCTTCCCGTTCTTGCTCCTCCAACTCCTCCGAAATTTGCATTGTGGCTTCCATGGCGGGCGGCCCTATCGACGGTTGTGAAGGTTGAGCCGTTGCAAGGACTTGGGGAAGGGTTGCTCGGAGAGTTGGATTCATCAATATTTAGGAGAGCTCAGGGGGAAGGTTCGGCATGTGTCTTGTAAAAGCCTCGGGCATAGTGGCAAGGGGAACAAGTGATGTTATTGTTGCCAGATGGAGCGAGGTTATTGGTGACATGGCAGCAGAAGAGGAAGGGGGAGTGGTCATGCCAGAAGAGGAGTCAACGTTAATTATTGACTCGGTTGGGGGTGAGGGAGCAAGATGGACAGAAATGTCCACCGCCGGTGGGGAAGCGGAAACCACAGCAAGAGAGGTGGGTGGTGCCATAGGAGGGGCAGGGAGAGGCAAGGGAGGCTACAATTCGGTCGTAGCCACTATCTGCTTGAGCCTTTCGGGAGATGAGCCTCCCGTTTCTTTCTTTGCTTGCTCCTTAGGATCCGCAGACTGCGCTGTTTCTGTTCCCTTTCTCTTTTGGGACCTGGTGACTGGAAGAGACTTGGAGGCCTCACTAGTCGATGTGGTGGCAGCAACGTCCTCCGAGGCACTTGGCTTGCTTTTGAGCCCTTCATAGGTCAGGACTACCCCCTGCTGCTTTAAATGTGCCACCTGTCCATCAATCCACTCCCTGGTGCGACTTATGATTGGCTGGGTGATGGTGTCTAGGTCATCGACCTTTTGTTCATCTGAATCAATAGAGGGTATTGCTAGGCTGGTAATTGCAAGGTACCTTGGGTGCATAATGGTGGACTCGTCCTCTTCGACCTGGTCCGGTACCGGGAATGGTTGCACCCGTCTCAGGAACTATACTATCATGCGCATGTAGTGTCTGGTACAAACCTCTTTGTCATCCTTGCAGTCGCCCTAGAAATCTTCAATGTGGTATTGGTGGGCATATGCCGGTCCTAGGGCCTTCCTTACATGGCCATGTGGATCCATCCGCGGGCGAGGAGTGTACCAGTCGAAATTGTAATCCTTGAGCTCCTTCTCAGAGTTGCTGGCACACTGGGAAGTCTGTAATCGATACATGCCCTAGCCAAGGGTCATGGGATAGGGGATCCCTGCCACGTGCTTATTGCCGAAGATTGCCTGGATGTGTTGGAGTTTCTAAGAGAGCTCCAAGAGGATGATCCTGTCATTTGGGTACCGTGGAAACCTATTTGGCCATTCTATGAAGCCCTGGGCCCGGATGTAGGTGAACTTGTGAAACTGGATGAACAGGAAGGTGTATTCCTTTAGGAGTGCCCTAGCACTGTGGGAGACTCTCCTCTCGAAGTCCCCGGCGATCAATCTGATGATGTGGCCAGTGAAGGCGTCATTGACCCTGCAGTACTCTTTCTTAAAGTTGTGGTATTGGAGCTGCGGGTACTTGTCATAGGCCTTAAGTCCTCATTTTTGCCCTTGATCGGGTGCTACAAATAGGCCATTGTATTGTCTATGATCCGCCAGAGAGTAGACGAGGTAGGAGGTCATGTAGAATTTGGAAGTCTTTTTTACATTGATGAACTGCTCATGGAAGCAGTCGCTAATGATGCCTCCCCAGTAGAATGAGACCTTTGTCGTAACATCCTCATTCCCCCACAAGATCTACTCAATAAAATAGGTCATCCACTCCTGGAAGTAGGCTACCGTTGGGAGACCCCTGACCCTGCTCAACAAGGTCACCAATTCGTGGTAGTCCTCATGGAAATCGCTACGAAAGAGTTCTTGGGGAACCTTCGCAGCGCTGCCTCGTTTTTCTTTAAGCCAATAGAGGTTAATTGACTTCTTGCACCTTGAAGGGTTGGCATCCCATGTCGCCTGGCATTCGTCTAATGTGGGGACCTCCATCTGTTGGCACATGGGGATGTGGAATGTCTTGGTGATTCCTTTTAGAGACATGTCTGCAAGGATGTTCCCTTCCTTGTCCACAATTGTTCTGGTGTCTGTTTGATAGGATTCTCAACAAACCATCACTAGTTCAGGTGCCACCAGTGAGGGAGGGAAGCCGACGGCCTTGGCAATTCTGCTTTTCCATATTAACCTGGTGTTCTTCATGGTCGGGTTGACTCTGACCCTTTGAGTGAATTCATCAATATTCACCTGGCCAATATTGGTATCTGAAATCTCCTTCCAGTCAGTTGTGACCTTCGAGTGGAGCGGCTCGCCTTGGAACTGAAACTTCATTTGATCCTTGTCTTCTTTTCCTCGAGGGGTCCTCCCTGATTTTTGACCCTTGTCCTTCTCGGCGAAGGCCCCTAAAGTTCCTACAGCCGATTCCATATATTCTGCAAGCAAGGGAAAAGTCAGCACAATAAAATATCAAAAGCGCTCATGTTAGTCCATATTTCAAAATAACATCTAAGTAATCAATCAAGTATATCATAAATCTTATCTCTAAATGTTATCAATCTTCGTTTCAGGGCAATTGGACAATCCACGCCCGGAGGGCTGGACTTCCCTGGCAGGAATGCTGTCTAGAAGGGAAAACGCGACGGAAAGCTCCCGGAGACCCTCCTCGGCTAGATGTTAATGCTTTAAGAGGCCCATGATGGAGAAGAGCAAAATTTGGGAGGTGGGTCGAGGTTGGATTCTAATTCTATGATCGTTTGGATGGATCCAAGGGGCACCAGAGGTTTCAAGCCGGGAAGCTGTTGACAGACGGTCGTTGGCGATGGCAGACAGCGTGCGGAAATCCAGAGGCGGAAGTCCGAGGATCGGGGCCCAGAGGACAAAAAGGGCGGCCAACATGTGCATCGTTTAGGCTTAGCAACTTTTGGCGTGGTGGGGCCCAGAGGCTGGGAAGACGTGACGTGCCGGCCACCGTGAGATTTTCGTTGATTTAAACGGTGGCGACGAGGAGCGGCCCGGGACCCGAAGGACGAGAAGCCGACAGGGGTCCGCCGTCGAGGACGGCAGAACCATCATAGAGTTCTGGAAACGGAACTCCGAACAGTCGGGCCCGGCAGGTCTCGCGGCAGCGAGGAGTTTCGACAAGATTATACGGCAAATGGAGGCCCGGGTTCCGGCAACCTGGTGAACGATGAGAAGCTTCTGACGGCAGGTGGGCGACGGACCTCCGAAGACAGAAGTCCGGACACCGGCGCCCAGGGATGCGGGGGCCGTGGCACGAAAAAACAATGCCGACGGCGGAGTGGAAGGCGGGCTCCAGGGTCCGGAAAGCACCGATGTCGTCGCCAAAAGAGTATATAGCGGGGCCAACGAAAAACCTAGCAGGGAAGCCCGCCGCCCGGGGCCCGAAGGTAACAAGGATGGATTAGTTCCGCCAAGGGTTTAAAAGGGCCCAAGCATCCGCAGAGCCCGGAGGGTGGGACACCGAGCGATGCTCGCCGTTTGGAGAAGGCGAGCCTCCGGCGGAACTCCGGGGGTTCAGGCCTGAGACGGTCAAAGGGCATAGGTGCGGTTTCAGATTCTCACGGCGGAGCCGAAATCGGGATCCGGCAGCCAGGGAGGCAGGGTGGATTGGCAGTTCAAGCGTGGCGAAAGGCACACGGAATCCTGAGACAGGAAACCCGAAGAACCGGGCCCGGAGAGAAAGATTGCCATCGGCAGGTGTTTTGGAGTTTGAATTTTGACAGCGAAGGCAGGTTTCGGGCCTGGGAAGGACATTTTCCCTGCGCGGAGAACAGCCTCGGAAGGGAGAAGTCCCGAATCGGTGGCAAGGGCATTTTACGAGGTTTATTTGGTTTCCCGTCACATGGGTTTGGTGCGCCCTTTAATATTCTACCATATTATACCCCATCATTAATTTGTTCATTTATTTTAATCATTGAAAATCATGAAAAAGATGAATGGGAGGGCAACCGATTGCCTACCTCAAACACGCGGAGCGGGGAGATGTGGGATCCAACGAGAGTCGACGGAGTGATGCTGACGGCGAAAGCGCGACGCTGGTCGAAGGTTGTGGGCTCCAGATGATAGGTTGCGCAACTCGCTCCAATTCCTGTTTGTGAAAAAGACTTCGGCAGATTGGGCATTTTATACCCCAACTGCCATTAATACCCGCAATAAATGCCTGTACGGCCGTGAGAAAGTTGGTGAGAATTGAAATTAGGTCGGCGGCGGCGGCAGGAGCTCCGGGACCCGGCAGACAGGAAGACGCAGCGGGACGGCCGCCGTTTGATTTTCAGCAACTTTGAACGGCGATGGCGAGGAGTGGACCGGGGCCCAGAGGGCGGGAAGCCAGAAGGGATCCACCGCGGAGGACGGTGGAACCGTCACAGAATTCCGGGAACAGAACTCTTGACGGTCGAGCCCGGAAGATCCCACGGTAGCTAGCGGGCGAGTTAGCACCGCGGACGGCGCAGACGATGGCGGGACCCGGGGGGCGGGTCGCCATAGGAGGTTCACCGTCGCGGATGGAAAAACCAAGATGGAAGTCTGGAAGAGGACTTCCGGAGTCCAGGACCCGGAGGGGCAGGCGCCGCCCCGAAGATTTTGCAACGGGTTTCAGACGGCGGGCGGCAGGGTGGACCCCGAAGTCCGGAAAGACGCTCGGTGGACGCCGCGAAGGGCGGCATTTCAAGAGGGGAAACCCGAAAGGGGAACCCCGGAGACCCGGGCCCAGAAGGGCCCGAGGCCGTTTCAGGGCCAAAATGCCAGAGGCATTCCCCGAGGCCCCGGAAGGCAACAAAACCAAAAGTGGAGACACAATCGATCTATGATGAAACCTTGGAGCAACATCGACCATGCAGAATATCAAAAAAAGAGGGGCACGCAAAACGAGGCGACCCCAAAAGACCCGACGAGGCGAAAGAAAAAGAGGGTCCCCGTTCCGAACGAGGCGTGTGTGCTAAGGGCACAACATTGTGTACCACATAACTTTTTTTATATGAAGGATAAAATTCTAATTTTTTTTTAATTTAGATTTGTAACTATGATATCTAGTTCCTTCATTTGGTTTCATAATGTTTTATTGAATATTTATTTCTTAGTTAAGTTTTTAAGTCAAACCAGTTACAATTTAGACATAGGTTCACTATGTAGCACATAACATTTTTTGTATGTATCGAAATTCAATTTTTTTTGTTAGATCAAGGATGTCAATACCAAGAGCATAGATACTTTTTAGAATTTTTTTGGTAATCTACTATTTTTCCACATGTGCAGAACAAGCAGCTTGATTTTTGGTGAAAAACCTACATTCACAAGAAATAAAAAAAATATAATAATCAAATTAAATATATATTTAAAATTATAGTTTTTGGGAAGCTTATAATAAGGAATACAAACTTACAAAACCTAAATTTTAAATGAATTCATTTGATCCCCCAAAAGGTAAATTAAAAGTGGCTTTTTATCAACATTTTGATATGTGTAGAGGACACTCCATTATAGGTATGGTTTAAAACTAGTTGATTTCTATCAAAGAGGGTTTGATCTAAGCGGGTTTGATCATACCAGGCTCTTCCATTAAAATCCTTTAAATGGAACCTTTCAAGGCTTATATCATTATATTTTCTAGAAATATATGATTACAACAAAAAATAGGATGTCCCAAAAAGTGTAACCCATTATTGTTGCAACACCTAGAAACAAGCTCTCCTTGTCCTCGGTTTCTTATTTGAAGCAACATTAATAATACTATCCAAAGTTGACTGAATCCATGTTGCTATCTCTTCCTAAACCTTCACTAAATGAGGTTTCCTACCTCTTTTCCCTAGGGTTTTTTATTAGAAGGTTGTCTACTTGGAGTTTAGGATATAGAGAGATTTTTGAAGAAATTAAAATCACCCTCTCCCTCAATACCTGATTTGATATTTCATCAACTAATTGATATACCACCATTTTGATTATGTTCTCTACTAGACCTTCTAGGTTTCCCTCATCAACTAATCCCTTGAAATTTAATAAATCTAATTTGACAAAACTATTATTTTCTAGCTTCCCAAATCTTGTTTCTTCATCACACCAAAAATGTTAATTTCTAGTTTGAGAATAATATTTAGTAATTTATTTAAGTGATGTAACTACCCCTACACTCTGAGAGTCAATACCATTATTTCCCATATTCAATGCATTATGAGAGTAGATTTTTTCTTGAAGGATATCTCCTTATGAGAGATAACTTCAACACTATAACAACTGCCCAAAACTAATGATCTGATTATACTAACTAGCTGGTTTTTATTAATTTTTGGGAATGAGGGGATCTTGATAAGTGGAGAATGATAGATATTTCTGAGGATAGGGGATAATACCCTATTCTAATATTTTAAAAGAAAAAAAGTAAAATTTTGAACTTTTTTTTTACATGCTTGAATTAGTTTGAAGATTAGTATAAGACTTAAACAAGACAACACCATTTAGTTGAGTCTTCTCTTGAATTTTTCTTGAACAATCAAAAATAGGGTTCCATCTTTTGGGAGATGGAATACTAGGGGGACCTATTTCACTCTTAGTTCATTAAAGAAAACCAACATCTCTCAACCAATTCACTTGATTAAGGAATGGATTAGGGGTTAGGGAGGTTTCCTTAGGTGTGATTAATAAAGGGGAGTTCACCACTGGGCTAATGCAAGAAGTTGGGTATACAAAAAGCTCAAAAAGTGGAAGTGTTTTTGCTGTTTTTCAAAATTTGTCACACTTGAATTGAAAATTTGAGGCACTTACACAATGAATCTTAAAAAAATTCAGTAATATGAAATTTATCATTTTGAATCTAGTTTCCAAATATCTAAATTATTCAAATACCTAGATTATAGAAATTAAATTTGGATAGGGATCTATAAAAACCACTTTTTAAAAGTCCCTATTTTTTTACAATACCAAGCACGTGTACGGACAACACTTTTTGACCCAGATAAAAGTATTTTGCTAATTCCTTTTGGGAAAAGAGAGCTAACAACATGAAGTTTGATCTGGAATTTTTTTTGTAATTTTTGGTTGAATTTTTTTTTTATTAAATTTTTATTGGCCTTAATTGTTGTTTTTAAAAATCAACGTGTACGGAACAACATAATTGGACCTAAACCAAACATTTTTTGACTCTTTTTTTTTCATTGTGTAGAGAATTGTCTGAAGTTTGATGCCATATAATTTTTTTTACAAAAAATTTAACTAAAAAAAATTATTAAAAAATTAAAAAAGCCTGATATTTCAAGTTTAAGGACTAGTTTTCTTAGAAATTAATTAAAAAATAGCAAACGTAATCCAATATTAATAAAAATTATATATTTGGAAAGTAGGCATCGTGTTCTCTAATGGGTTTTAATTTTATAGATTGATTCAGAAAAGAAGTCCATCAACCATGTTGTCAAAGTTGGACATTCTTCTTCAATCTTAGTTTTTTAGTTGTAGGTCAAAGGCTAAGGCTCGGATTGCCAAGCCTTTCCCGATCCTAAAACCGAGGCAGTATGTGGGTTGGAAATTTTGAAATTTAAAAATGCATACGTGTTTTTAAAAAATGTGTACGTGTTAAAAAATGCGTATGCATTATAAAACACATGCGTTCTTTATTTTCTTGATTATTTATAAAATAAATATTTTTGAGAAACGGGTACGCGTTTTGAAACATGTACGCATTTTGTAACACAAAATGCATACGCGTTTCAAAATGCATACGCGTTTCAAAACACGTACGTATTTCTAAAAAAAATAAAAAAATTTAAATAATCAATTTTTACATGTTATAAAACATGTATGCATTATATAACAAGTACACGTTTTTGAGTGCATATGTGTTTTTTAGGCTCGGGTACCCGAAGCATAACGCATACGCATTTTTAAAATAATGCATACGTGTTTTCTGCGAGAATTTTTTTTGGCCAAAACTTCCCCTTTTCGTGTACCCAACTTCTTGCTTTTACCCCACTAAAAAAATTATTAGAAAGAAGAAAATGAAAGCAGTATGTAAATCTAACTATATGACCTAGGAAATGAACTTTTAAATCAAAATGACAAACTCAGACTAAACAGATAAGTACTTGGAAGACTAGAGATGTCCAAAACAAGCTTTGAAATTTTGAGATTTTTCTTTTTTATGTGCACTGGGGATCATACACCAGACTGGGTGATTTAGTCCTAGTTTAGGGTTTCAAGCTGAATTTGGAATCTACAACTGATAAACGAGGATCTACAAAAAAATGTTGAAAATTGGTATACTGGGACTCATACGACCAAGGTGGTGATTTAGTTCCAGTATTAGGGTTTGGTTGAAATTCCGGTATCCTCTAGTGATTTTTTGTAGCTTCTCTCCTATCCAATATGTGAGTCTAGATGCTTGAATTCTGGCTTGTAGGTGACTTTCCGTGAAGATGAAAACTTCTTGACAACTTTGAAAAATATCTTCAATCTTACAATTTTTTCTCCAAAGGATCTTCAAGCTATAAAACACCTAGATCTACAATCACACATGAAGAGAGAGAAAAATATTTTTGTGTTAGTGGATAGGGGTTTGCCTTGTTCAAACCCTATTTTGTTAATTAAACCTTGAAATGAAATAGAAATAGAATGAAGGAATGATAAATGAACAAAATGTAATGTTGTAACACACCAAACACTTGAATAAGAGGTTGCAATCTTGTGTGAAATGGCTAGCATGAATGTGGATCTCGACTCTTGATTGAAGGTTATGAATCTTGACTTGAATGCTTGCTTGAATCAAGAAAACCTACATCACAAATGTTTGCTCAAAAACACACATGATACATGAAGACTTTTACATGATGCTTGAATCTTGAATAATGCTACAAATGCTTGATAATCAACTATTGAATGCTCCTAAATTCTCTTGTAATCAATTTTGATCATAAATTTTTCCATAGGAATGCTTCATGAGATTGTTACGAAGAAATTATGTGAAATAACCTTGTTTTTATACTTGTTTATGCCAAATTTCCTGAAATTACAACACTAAAAGTTGACATTAGATCTAGGAGAATAAAATCCTACCAAGAATTAAATTCAAAATAGGTCCAAGCTAAAGCAGGACTCACACACCAGTTAGGGCGTATGTGTCCCAGTAGCCTTATCTTGGGACATAAATATCAAGAAATTTTAGGTTCTATGCAATATTCATGATCGGGCCTTGAGACCTAGGTGGGACCCATATGCCCAAGGTGGAATATGAGTCCTAGATCACTAAATATGGGACAGAGAACCAAAAAAACTTGAATTATGATTGGTCATTTCATGAATTTTGAGAATATCCTTAGAAAAATTCACTAAATAAGGCTTGTGGATGCAAAATAGGACTAAATAAAGGCATAAAGAAGCCATGATTTAACAAGGAGGGCCCAAACAAGTGTGAAAATGTAAAGGGATACATTTTTTTACAGTACAGTTCTATCATGTGGTGTCTCCCTGAGAGCAGTATTTAACTCTATCAGGGAAAAGGCACCCTTGAGCTAATACCCTTCATATTGAGACAAACTATGACTTTCACCCTGACCTTTTTATGATTCATATGGTTTTCATGGAATCTGACAATGTTTGTTAAAATGACCTATTAGGTGAAATTTTGCACAAAATTTTCTAGGGTTTCAGTAAGTATTCTTTGAGTCCACAATCCATTTTTTGAATTTATTTGTAAACAAATATTTTGGTACCTGAATGCTTTATAGTCCTTCTATGGTTTTTCACCTAAAAGGATAAAGATTGGGGCTAAAATGCAATGTATAAATTCAAAGATTAATGTGATATGGATGCAATTTGCCTAAATGAGATGACCTAAATATAGAAAATGAACAAATATTATTGATTATGTATGTAAAACTAAGAAATATGAAGTGTTTGAAAACATAGTGTTGTATGCAAACATGAACTAAACACATGAACAAACAAGAACAAAATTTAATGAAATTGATCAGGATGCACCTGGAAATCGAAATTAGATCTGGGAAGGTTCTAGAATGCCACATAATTCAATTTTGAATCCCATTGGGACTCATTCGCCAAAAATGGAAAATTAGTCCTATTTTGGGTAAAATCAGCCGAAACAGGTTTCGGGATGTCAGGAACACAAAACTTCAAAAAGCTCTTTTTCCAACCTGGCAGTGGGACTTATTCACTACAGATGGAGAATCATTCCACCCTCAGAAATATGCAAAATCAAAAGTCAACTTTGTGGGTCCTGATCGACACTTTTTTGTCTGTCAGGTTGTCAGATCTGAATCTACTTAAAATGGATTGAAAGATGTATCCAAACTTCAAATAAGGTTATGTTGAATTTGATGACTTTGCAAAACCTTTTTGACACCTTTCTCCTTGACAAATCTTCCTACAAGACCTACAAACACACATGCAAAGAGGGGAAAAAGGGACAAGGGTTAGAGTGTAGGGGTTTTCCTTGGTCAAACCCCACTTTGGTAATCAAACCCTATGAAATGAAAGGAAGTAAAGAGCGAATGATGAACAAATAACATGCAAATTTCATAAACTCACTAAACCCTTATTGTTGAAGTCTGAAGATATGCTACTCGAAGATGCTTGAATGCTTGATTCATTGATGCTATGATGCTTGAGTGAATGCTTAGATGGATTGGATGCATGAATAAATGAGGGGTAAAATGAATATAAAATCATGTATCTATACACACTTATGTCCTAATTTCTAGAAAATACATCATAGGTTGACGTTAGGTCTTTAGGAATAAAAACCCACCAATAATTTAAGTTTATTTTGATTTTTGTGCCAAGAGGGACTCATTCGCCCCTAGTGGTGAATGGGTATCAAAAATTATATTGTATTAAATGATGTTTGTTGGGTTTACACTCAAAAATACACTTAATTAAGACCTATAAGTGAGTAAAGGGGCCAAATAAAGCATAAGAAAGGTGTATTTGGTGATGACAAGTCTAGAAAAACATGAAAGTTAGTTACAAGACTTTACAACACTTTAAAATAAGACTTGGTAAGTGATAAAAAGGGGGTATGTAGGTGAATTATAATAAGAAGAGTCTAGAAAAGTGTGAAAATGTCTTACAACACTTCACAACACCTTTACAAGACATCATAAAGTCTTAATGATTCATAAAGATTCAAGACCTAATGTGAATGTGTGGGCCACATTGCAACATTAAATCAAGGAAAAATCAAGCCAAATAAGCACAAGGAAGGACAAAACAGGAGACAGTAGAAGGGTTACTTTTTCCATGTCCACAATTAGCCCCCACTTTAGTGAGAGGATAAACTTGCTTCAAAGTCACACTAAAGTAGCTAGATATGCAATCATGAGGGGTCTAAATGCACTAATGCTTTGTGAGATGAGACAACAACAATCAAGAGGGACGATAAAGCCCCCAGGATCAATATCCCATGGAAAACCAATCATAAGAACAAAGTAACACACATGAAAGTGATGAAAAAGAATGAAAGTGGGAAAGGAAAGCTTCAATCATTTGTCTAGCTCATTGTGGATTAGATCTAGGCTATTTGTTTGGAAAATGCATGCTCACTTTGGGGTGATTGAACTCATGGATGTTCACCAAGTGAGAACGCTCAAAAGGTGAGAAACATACACTCACGAATGGTATGTACTCACAAACACACAGGTGGTTATGGGGAAAATTCATGCCTCAGAATGGGCTTCCCACTCAACCATACTAAAGTTATACCACCTTATAACTTTAATAAGGTGCCACAAAGAAAAATGTTGTTTTGTGCTTCATGACACAAGCAAAGCTTCATATGCTTAGAACTCATGAAAAAATGCAATGGCACCATAGGCATGCAAGTTGTGTTATGAAATGTGGCCATGTAAATGCAAAATGTAACATGCAAAAGATGTTCAAATGAGTCTTTCTTGGTCCATGTGAGGTCTATAACTTAGGGAACATTGTGTCTAATGTCTCCAAGAGAGGAAAATTTAAGGAATAGAATATTCACAACATAGGGGATGCAGTGCATCTGATGTAGGAGCATCCATGGTCAAAGGACTATCCTCATCAACCAAAAATAAATTATTTAAATTTTCATTTCCTAAGGTTTGGTTTAATTATGCAATAGGTAAATAAATTGCAATGTTGAGGCCAAAATAATTTATTAAATAATTGGTCTTTTATTTTAATTTTTGTAGTGGAGATACTCTAGGTGGCAGTGTTGAACTTGAGCTTTGAAAAGGAAATCTTGGAATGGATTTTTGGGGGAGTTGCAAATTTTTAAAACTCAATTAAATCCTCATAAATTTTAATAATGGAGATCTTGAGTGTCCAAGTTGAGTTGGCAGTTGCTTTTCTAATTGGGTCCCTATTTTCTAGGAGTGGGAATCTTGCATGTTTGTTATTCTTGGAAAATTTGTTGGGAGTGGATTTGGAAGGATTTTTTTGAAGGAGGCCAAAAATTGGGGGTTAAGGAAGCTTGGATGAAGGGTTTCATAGAGAAATTGAAGGGAAAATTTTTAGATTTTGGGGAAAGAATGAAGAGTTGGGCATAGTTCTTGTTTGAAGGTTGAAATAAATCATTTTGTTGCAGGTGTAAGGAGTTATTTACAGCAGCATATTTTCTGGAAATGTATATTCCAGATTCTACAGAGAGTTTTTGTTGAATGTTGAAGGTTACAAGCTACAGATGTTGAGAAAGGATGCATGATTTGAGCAAAGAATTTCTGAAGCATGATTCTTAACTGATCTTGATGTTGTATATCAGCTTATTTTTAGTTTGTTATGCATATTTACTAGCCATGGAGGCTACAATAATTGTATTTTCAGATTTTTGAAGTATTTATGTTTCTTGTTGGCGATTTGAATGAACAAATAAAAATTTTGTATTGCAGATTTTAAATCTATTCTAGGTAATTTGTTTAAGACTTGGATTTTTTTTAAGTGGGGGAGCATGTGTGTTTCTCCTCCTACTTCAGTGGTATCAGAGTGGGAGTTCCTGAGTGTGTAGGCAGAGCGTCGAATGTGAGGCAGTTTGCACCAGGACTTGTGGTGTGTGTGATTTGTGTGTAGACAGATTGTTGGACGTGAGACCGTCTATACCAAAGAGGATGGGATGGGTCATGAGGAGGCCTGTAAGAATTTTATTTTTGGAAAATTATTAGGAAGAAGTGGAAAATAAGAATTACCATGAAGAATTTTCAAAATACAATTGGAGGAAAATGAAAGAGCAGATTTGGGATTTTAAAAAAATGTTTTAATATACATAAAATTGAGAATTTAATGTATTCAAGGGGAAGCAAGCAATAGCAGCAAGTTTGGAGAAAGAACTTGCAAGTTGCTCCTAAGAGTTGCACAAAGAAAAGTGTAGAAAATCAGCTTGTGAAAAGAAGAAGAATTTTGCAGGGGAAGTTTGGTGAGAGTTGAGGGAAGGAGAAATCGGTTTGGTATGAATGATTTTGCAGGCTTGGAAGTGAAGGAATAGCAGCAAATGGATTTAAGAATCCATGATTGAGTTGTTGCAGATTTTGTATTCAATTTTGCAAGTGTTTGATGATCTTGTTTCACAATTTTGGTAGAAGATTTGAAAGAATGAAATTATTGTTGTCTTTTAAATTATTTTGTTGCTGTACATGAGTTTTATATTAGTTTTGAGACTATTATTGTTAGCACATGAGGCTGCACCATTTGTATTGTCAATTTGGAGAAGTTATTGTGATGTTTGTAGGAGTTTATGAATAAACAATCAAGTGTTCATGTTGCAGATTTTTAAATTTGATTTGTTGCATTTGCAATGCATTTTCTCTTGTTGAGAATAGTTGTATGAAAAGGGGGTATGTGTGTTTATCCCCCTACTTCAGCATCGCATTAGGACGCTAAGAGGAATGTAATATGCTAAGATAGATCATGCTTATGAAGGACACTATACCCAATGTCATCCACAAAGTGACAAACACATCGTATGGAAAAAGAAGGCTACACTAAGAACCAAGAAAAAGAAAAAAAATGCAAATGAGTAATTCCAATGTATGCCCCCACTTTAAAAGAATTGCTACACACCATTTTGTGACCAATTACTTTAAAGTAGCGAATGAAAAATGCAAACAAGAAACAAGACATGAGAGCCAACTTGGAAAGCCCCCATGCCAAGTCATATTTTTTTGAGTAAGGCTACGTCATGCAAAGGAAAGGAAATAAAAGAAAGAGGGGTTTCCCCCAAAAAGGAACACAACAAACACATAAGGGGTCTATGGATTTGGGGTCAATATGTTCGTTGCTGCAATGTTTCGATTAAAGAGCTTGGAACTGTCATCGTTCCCCAAATACACATAGAACTTCAAGAATGATACAAAGAGAGCAAAAAAAAGAAGATGAAAAATTCATTTTGGGTCAACATGGAAGAGACATAGGATGTCTCAATGTCTTGCATCATCCCCAAAAGGGAAGCATAAGACAAAAGGAAAGGCGAAAGAAAATGAAAAGGATTTTGGGTCAACATGAGAGACATTTTTGTCTCAATTCCTTGCGTCATCCCCGAAAGGAAAACACAAAAAAAAAGTGAAAAAGAAAATAAAAAGACTTGTTGGTTCAACATCATGGAAGAGACATAGGGTGTCTCAATGCTTTGCATCATCCCGAAAACGAAAACACAAAACAGAAGCGAAAAAGAAAATAAAAAGACCTATTGGGTCAACATGGTAGAGACATAGGTCATCTCAACACTTTGCATCATCCCCAAAAGGAAAACACAAAATAGAAGCAAAAGGAAAAAGTGAAAGCAATTTACAACATATAGAAAATTAAGGTAAAAATAGAGGAATTGCACAAAGAGAGAGTACATCAAACGTCACATCACGGGGAACACGGTACACATATGCAAGCATGTACCGTAGAAAAAAGGAAACTTGGTTGATTTTGGGAATAATTGATGATAAATTGGACTTAATGAGGTCTTGATTCAGTGTTGTGAGGTGTTTTACACATCCACAGTAGGTCTTGGACCCTTGCAAATTGAATAAAATGAATTTATCAATGTCTTCTAAAGGTGTTGTAAAGTGTTGTAAAAGACTTTCACGCTTTTCTAGACTTAATGAACCCATTTTCCCTTAATTCAACATTGTAAAATATATTTAATAGAATTTTCATATCAATCTAGAATGCTTGTAAAATAAACTTAATATTATTCTAGTGTTATAATGTGTCTTGCACATTCACATTGAATGTTGTGCCTTTCTAGGCTATGTGGACCTCATTTTAGTGTTGTATAGTGTATTTAATTACACTTTCACATTGAATTGTGTGTCCCAAGCCCTAATTGACCTTTACACCATCACTAATTACCCCATATTGTGCATCTCAAGGCATAATTTGATGAAATACCTGACAAAGTAACCATATAAACCTAATTTTCTCATTCCCCAACAACCTAGCTGACAAATGGACCCCTTAGGGACTAATTCACCATCTATGGTGAATGAGTCCCTATTGATGGAAAATTAGTCCCTGCTAGGTGGGACTGATTCACCCAAGGTGGTGAATGAGTCTGATTTGGGCCATTTTTTAATTTTGAGTAGGAAATTTTGGAATTTAAGTTTTATTTTTCTTCATGTCGGCCTTCGGGATCCAATTTACGAGAAAATTAGGTGAATTTCCTATAAAATCAAGTCTCTAAACCATAATTTACATCTCTAAACTCATTCACAACTCATTCATCATTTCTATTCCACTTCAAGTTAAGCAAGTTAGGGTTTTATCACTTTAAGTCATCAAGAAAGCTTCCAAAGACATTCAAGGGAAAAATCTTCCTCCAATGCTAGAGAAATTCAAGATTAAAAATCATGGTAAGGTACTAACTTCATTTTTTCATGCTTCATTACATTCTTTCATCATTTTGGTTTAATTACCTACAAAGGGGTTTGACCAAGTCAAACCCCCATGCCCTAACATCCAACATCTTTCCTTCTCTTCTTATGTGTTTGCAGATTTAGGCATCTTGGAGGCTTGGAAATCATTGAAGATCAAGTTGCAAAGTTTTTCAAGTCATCTCTTCATTGGATAAGTAAAAATATCAACCAAAAGGTCACTTTCAAGCCTGAATTTAACAGTTTCAGAACTAAACACCTGAAGAAGCAGAAAGTACAGACCGAAAGCTCTTGTTTCCACTTTTGAATCTTAAAAAATTCAAAAGTGGACTCATTCACCATTAGTGACAAATGAGTTCCACTGCTAGGCTTGATTTTGGTTTTTGCATTTTTGGATACCCATTTGTCTGAAATGGGCTTTAGAATAGTTTCCTAGATTTGGGACTAATTCGCCTAGAATGGTGAATGAGTCCCACCAAGCCTAAAAATTAGGATCAATAGAATTTTAAAAGCCATTTCCATCCTCTAGCAAGATCTCAGGTGCACACATTCAGTTTCATCCCTTTCTGATACAGTTTACTTTCATTTCTAGGTGTTTTTGCATTGCATAGTGTGTTTTCAAACATTTCATATTTCTTAGGTTTTTGCATAAATAATCAATCCATTTAATCATTTTTTTGCACTTATAACATTGAATTTATGAATATTTCCATCATACATACATTAATTTGAGTGAGCCACCTAGATTTTGGTGTGAGATCTATCTCTTTCTATTAGGTGAAAGATCCTAATTGAGCAAAAGAGACATAGCATCTTAAACGCCTAAAATATATGGTTCATTTTGGTGAACCCTCTTTTCAAATACCTTATTTTTCTATTTTGGAGTCCTTCATCATAGATCTAGCCTTACATTGACTTTGCATTAGGGTTTTCATTAGTTAATTTGCATGGTAGGTTTCAAATTTTAAATTCATGAAAAGTGCATATAGCTTACATTTTTGGCATCATTAATAACTAAATTTTTTTGAAATTTTGCATTTTTAACTTAGTTTTGCATCATAGAAGTTTAAAAAACATCAAAATCACTCAAAAATATTTGAAAATTCTAAACAAAAATCCATGTTGGGACTCATTCGCCACCTTGGGAAAATCAATCCCTTTTCACCCCTGAAACTGTCTT
Organism: Sequoia sempervirens; assembly: GCA_007258455.2. Classification (NCBI taxonomy): domain Eukaryota; kingdom Viridiplantae; phylum Streptophyta; class Pinopsida; order Cupressales; family Cupressaceae; genus Sequoia; species Sequoia sempervirens. The sequence continues at coordinate 407,584,663 of VDFB02270651.1, read as the reverse complement.
TTATAGAGTTGAAAACCCTATTTTTAGGCTTATGTTTGGTGCCATTACCTGGTTGTATTAGTTGGTTGAGTTTTTGTAACATGCATTTTATTAGATTTAGCTTAAATTAGCTCATTTCATGCATTGCTTAATTTCAATTTTTCATTCACAACATTTCATTTTCAAATCATTGAATTATGTAATCAGAAAATTATCTTGTTTGAAAATTAAAAATTGCATTTCCTTTTACATTCTTACATTGCATTTCAAGTTTGTAAAGTTTACTTTTTCCAAATGCTAGTTTCAATCTTCTCCAAATTTTCAAAGAAGAAGTTTCTCAATAAGCATGATAATCATTCATTCAATTCCTTCCCTAGTTATGAAAGTCTCTTAGTACAAGAGAGTGAAAATGACAATGTTAACCTTAAACTTACACCCTCTCCTATCTCCCCTATTTGTGTGGATAATGTGATATAAGAGCATACAAACATAGATACCCATGATGATCATTATTTTTCTTCTTCCAATACCTCTCCTTTTAGTGACAAAGGTATCTTGGCAAAAGAAGATACAATTGTTGAGAATCATGAGGATCTTGTTTGTCCTTCTCCTCATACCCTTTGGGAAGATATTTTAGCACAAGAGAATGCAATCATAGACACATTCCTAAATATCACCTTACCTAATTTGACTTGTGAGAATGATTTTGAGGAAGATAAGATTATAAATGATGAGGATATGTTGGTCTACAACAACCCTCTTTATGATCCTTCCCCTACCTCTCCTATTTTGGAAGACATTAGGGAACAAAGGAATGAAGTCATAAATGATCATGATAATCATACTTGTTCTTCTCCTAGTATCTCCCCTAGTTGTAAGGAAGATGCTTTGATGTTAGAAAACACAATCAATGAGATTCATGAGAATCTTAGTCGTTCCCTTTCACTTAAGGAAAACCTTATTGAGCAAAAAAATTCAACCATTGATCATTCCCCTACTTGTGATGAAGTAATTTTAGAAGAACCAATCCTTGAATTTCAAGAATATTTTGTTTCTTGTTCTTCTACAAATTCTCCTCCTAGGGAGAATATCATGGTGTTATAAAATGGCAACAATAGTAATGTGTCTTCCTTATCTCATGCTAAAAAGGTGATTCTAGATTTTCCTTTATTAGAGATACATCAAACGAAGACTGTTGAGGTTATGAATGTGCAAGTGTCCATTAGATCCCCCTTGATCAATGGACCTCATACATACCCCATGGGACATCCTAACAACCCTCTAATTCTCTACCCACATTCACACAAACAACAAAATCAAGATAAACCTGAACTTATCCTTTACCCCCCTCAAAATAATGTGTCACAGTAACCGATTCATAATACCATTTCTCATACATATAACACTAGAAATAATCTACAACCACCACAACCAAACCTGACACCCTTATCATTGCCTAATCCTAACCCACCTCACCCTTTCTTGCCAGGTCGAAAGGAGTACAATCTTGTTGAGCAACTTAAGAATACTCTTGCTAAGATATCATTGCGAGACCTTATTCAAGCCTCCCCTCACTATTACAACATGATCCACATAGCCCTACAAGTTCTTGTCTCTTCTAATGTGCAACCAAATGACATCACAACCATCATTAATAGAATAAACAATGACATTGTTTTCCACCAAAGTGAACTCCCCTCTTTGGACATGCAAAAATAAACTGATCCAAGTTCATGATCATAGCACAAGACAAACGAAAAGGGATAAAGAGAACTCTTGTAGATACTAGTTCTACCCTTAATGTGTGTAGTGTGAGCCTTCTAGATAAGATTGGCATTGATCAATCGACCATTCGACCTGATTCTTTATCTATTAAGGGATTTGACAATGTCGAAAAGAAACTACTTGGGGTAATCATTATACCTCTTATAGTTGGAGTGGCCACATTGAATACGCCAATCCATGTTATGCCTTATACACTTTCACATAATCTTATCTTAGGCTGGACTATGGATTCATGCAATAAATGGGGTGCCCTCTACTCTTCATAGAAAAATGAAATACATTTACAACAACACAGTCCACACACTTGACGTTGATCTTGAGCCTGATAGTGTCTTACAACTTGAGAAAAATAAAGAAAATTCCTTAAACACATCAACATCAACTACACCAGTAGAACCCATTCAACAAAAAGGAAAAAAACAACATATTGAATAGGTCATGAAGTTATTAGAAGATGATTGGGGTTCCTTAGATTTTGAACATGAATTCATGGGCGAGTACAAGATCATACATAAAGATTCACATAGGGGAAATGAAAAATTAGATGACCCTTCGAAAGCATCCACTTTAACCACTTTAGACAACACAAAAAATTACACAACCACCTTTGACATCACCTATCACCAACCACCAACCAATCCAAATGCAATGAAAAAGCTTTATGGAAAAGGGTATGAGCTTATGAAACAACTTGGCTATAGTGGAAAATTATATGGTGCTATTGAACAAGGTATCCACAATCCTATAGACCCTATCACACAAAAAACCACTCATGGTCTTGGTTATTGTCCTTTGATAGAGATCGGCAAGCCTTCACTCAACATCACCAATCTCACACAGCATACTCCTAAATCATCCTTAATAGTCATCCATCCTGAACTCCTCGACACTAGTGGTCTTGAACATCATCCTTTACATAGCATGACACAAACAAATACATTTTCACTTAATGTCAATGTCATCTCGCAAGACCCTAATACTTTGAATTCATTAGATTTTGCACTCTCCTATAAAGGAGAGAACAAAATCTTGCAATCTAAAGAGTCTTGCGAAGATATGACAACTCATACTAAGCGAGATGTTTCTTTCAAGCAACCCATAGGACCACCTTCTCCCATTGATCAAGAAGGTATCTTGTCAACACTTCTCCAAGATCACTTGATCACCCTTCCTCCATGAACTCAAAATAAATTTTATTACAAGACTTCATTTTGTGCATATCATAGAGTTCATGGTCACTCCACTAATGAATGTAAATCCTTGAGTAGGAAAATTCAACATCTTAAGGAGTTTGGTGTTCTTATTTATGTGGGGGCACCTAATTCCTCTAATTGATATTGATTTTCACTCTAGAATGCATCTTATGCATCATTACGACTCACCTTTGTCCCGCACTAAGTGGGGGAAAGGGGTTAGGTAGCCTTGTCCTCATATGTCACTTTTTGTTTCCTCTTTTGGCTAGTCATTAACCTTTCATGAACATATAAGAGCAAGCTTGGGATGTGGATGACATGCCTTAAGTTGGCTCACATGTGACATACCACCATTTTCATGACGTAGCCTCTTGGAAACATATGACTTAGCATAGGGCTTTCCAAGTAAGCTCTCATGTTCTTCTTCTTCTACTTTAAAGAAATTTCACATAGTATTGGTGTTCGCGACACTTTAAACTGGGGGCATACATCACCACTCACATTTCAATGTGTGATTTCTTTCTTCTTGTGATGTGTGCTCTCCTTGGTGGTGTCATTACCACTTGATTCCATCCAAGAGTGTGATACTTCTTTTGACACATCCTCTCTTGGAAACATTAAGCATGATGTTCCCTAAGATGAGACCTTGCACAAACTAAGAAAAATCCCTTTGAACACACCTTACACTATTTTCACATTTACAACAATTGTTATGTGGCCACCTTGCATAATATAGCTTGCATGCTTGTGGTGCCATCCTATTTGTCTATGAGTATCAAGCATACAAATTTTTTCTTACCTCATAGAGCTCAAAAATAATTTTCCTTTATGGTGCCTTATTAAAGTTATCAGGAGGTATAACTTTAGTATGGTTGAGTGAGAAGCCCATTCTAAGGCATGAATTTTCCCCATAGCTACCTTGTGGATTTCTCACCCCATAGACAACCAAAAGTTTCATGGCCCAGATTGAGTATACTTAGGACTTCTCACCCGACAGACAACCAAGAATTATGGCGCGTCAAAGTGAGTATACATTTTTAGACAAACAACCTAGATCAGATCCACAATGTGTTGGACAAACGATCAAAGCTTCATCTACCTTTTCATTTTCATCTTTCCCTTCTTCCTAGTTCTTTCCATTGCATGATCATGTATCTTGTTTCACTACATGTCATTCACCTTGTGTGTGTCCTTTTGCACTCATGTCGGCTTGACTTAGGATCTTGGATCCCGGGGGCTTGACCGCCTTCACGATCTTTGTTATCCTAGACCATCTGCATTGGTACAATTGGACCTCTCTTGAATGTCTACTTTAGTGTGAGTTTGAAGCAAGTTCATCCTCTCACTAAAGTGGGGGCTAAATGTATCCTAGAAAAAAGGCAACTTGTTTGATTTGGGGAATAATTGATGATAAATTGAACTTAATGAGGCCTTGATTCAGTGTTGTAATGTGTTTTACACATCCATACTAAGTCTTGGACCCTTGCAAATTGAATAAAATGCATTTATCAATGTCTTGTAAAGGTGTTGTAAAGTGTTGTAAAAGACTTTCATGCTTTTCTAGACTTAATGAACCCATTTTCCCTTAATTCAAAAATGTAAAATATATTTAATGGAATTTTCATATCAATCTAGAAGGCTTGTAAAATAAACTTAATGTTAATCTAGTGTTGTAATGTGTCTTTCACATTCACATTGGATGTTGTGACTTTCTAGGCTATGTGGACCTCATTTTAGTGTTGTGAAGTGTATTTAATTATACTTTCACATTGAATTTTGTTTCCCAAGCCCTAATTGACCTTTACATCATCACTAATAGGTCCCTATTCCCCCATATTGTGCATCTTGAGGCATAATTTGATGAAATACCCGACAAAGTCACCATATAAACCTGATTTCCTCATTCCCCAACAACCCAACTAGCAAATGGACCCCTCGGGGACTACTTCACCATCTGTGGTGAATGAGTCCTTGCCAGGTGGGATCGATTCTCCCAAGGTGGTGAATGAGTCCCATTTGGGCCATTTTTTACTTTTGAGTGGGAAATTTTGGAATTTAAGTTTTATTTTTCTTCATGTCAGCCTTGGGGATCCAATTTATGAAAAAATTAGGAGAATTACCTATAAAATCAAGTCTCCAAACCCTAATTTACATCTTTGAATTCATTCACAACTCATTCATCATTTGTCTTCCACTTCAAGTCAAGAAATTTAGGGTTTTATCACTTTAAGTCATCAAGAAAGCTTCAAAAGACAATCAAGGGAAGAATCATCCTCCATTGTTGCAGAAATTCAAGATCAAACATAATGGCAAGGTACTAACTTCATTGTTTCATGCTTCATTACATTCTTTCATCATTTTGGTTTAATTACCTACAAAGGGGTTTGACCAAGGCAAACCCCCATGCCCTAACATCCAACATATTTCCTTCTCTTCTTGTGTGTTTGTATATTTAGGCATATTAGAGGGTTGGAAATCATCAACGATCAAGTTGCAAAGTTGTTCAAGTCATCTCTTCATTGGATAAGAAAAATATCAACAAAAAGGTCACTTTTAGGCCTGAAATTAACAGTTTCAGAGCCAGACACGTGAAGAAGTAGAAAGTGCAAACCGAAATCTCCTATTTCCACTTTTGAATCTTCAAAAATTTAGAAGTGGACTCATTCACCATTAGTGGAAAATGAGTCCCACTTCGAGGCTTGATTTTGGTTTTCTACATTTTTGGATACCCATTTGTTCGAAACAGGCTCTGGAACAATTTCCCAGATGTGGGACTAATTCGCCCAGAACAGAAAATGAGTCCCCCCAGACCTAAAAATTAGGATCAATAGAATTTTAGAAGCCATTTCCATCCTCCAGCTAGATCTCAGGTGCACACATTCAGTTTAATCCATCTTTGTTACAATTTGCTTTCATTTCTAGGTGTTTTTGCATTACACAATATGTTTTCAAACATTTCATATTTCTTGGGTTTTTGCATAAATAATCAATTTCTTGCACTTATAATATTTCATTTAGGAATATTTCCATCATGCATACATTAATTTGAGTGAACCACCAAGATTTTGGTGTGAGATCTATCTCTTTCCATTAGGTGAAAGATCCTAATTGAGGAAAAGAGACATAGCATCTTAAACACCTAAAATATATAGTTCAAAACACAAAAGAAAAAGAAAATAAAATGTAAAATACTAGTAAGGTAGATGTAAGTAAACCGTCAAGCAAGTCATCTACCTCCCAATCATGTTCAGGATATGTCAAGGGCAGTTGACTAGACAAAGGGACAAGTGCAAGTTCCCAACTAGGGGAACTACTAGGTTCTACACTTGATGCAAGAATTTTGTCATTTAAGCTCATGGAAGAGGAAAATAATGTATTCAAATCATTATGCACCTATTCATCTATTTTAGTGATCTCATCATCATCATCCAGATTAATCACGACAGGAGGATGGATGGTAATGTCCAATGAAGGTTGTATTATGAGTTGTGGTTGTTGTATTGGATCATTCTTTTGTGATTGGGGTGGAGGGTCATAATGCATTGCTTATATCAAATGTGGATGTTGATTTTCGTTGTTTTCTTCAGTTTGTAATTGACAAGAAAGGAGATGACAGTGACGCCTACGATCCCTAGCACCTCAGTTTCTTTTGATTCTATTTTGAATTTGTGTTGGTGTAGGAGTGGGTTGATCCACCATAGGCTCCTTTTCTTCCCTAAGGGGAGGAACAAAAGGAACCATGAGAGTTGGGTCAATCACTTTCTCTTTTACTTTATAAACGCGTTTTATGTGAGGGGGTGTGATTGGGTTGGTTTCAGTATCTCTTGGGCGTTTAGATGATGAAGGTGAAGTGTTTATTGTTGGTTGATCTAGAGTTGCTAGTTCAAGTTCAGGTTGAATCATTGTCTCATCTAGGATGGGAGTGTTGGAAGTGGATGGGGATATGTTGCGAAGAGACAATTTGGAAATTTTCTTTTCTTTAAAATTATGGTAAGCAATGAAAAATAAATATTTGTGAGGTGTTATGGGTTCCATGGGCTCTGGCCAAAAGGCTTCTAAAGAGAAGTTACCTTTAGAATACAAAGGGTTAAAGCCACTATGGTGAACAGTGAATATTTCATTATCATGTGAAAACTTTAGACATTTATGTATGACTGAAGGAACAACTTTCACTGAGCAAAGTCATGGATGACCTAGCCGCAAATGAAATTGATTTGATTGTGGAATGATGGAGAATGTTACATCCATTGTCTTAGGTCCTATCTGTAATGGAAGGATGATCAATCATATCATAGGTCACAAAAACCATTGTGTGTTTTGATTCATGCTCTTGGTTTGTCATAATCATCTTGATAAAGATCATGTAATACCAAAAATTCCTCAGTGATCACATTCTCGCCACAGGTGGGATCTATGAGTATCCCATTAGTGGGATTATCATAAATATGGTCGGCTATGTAAAGAGGACCATCAGGAAGATTTGGAAGAATATCCTTAGAAGAAAAAGTAATATCAAGAGATTTCTTAGGTTGGCCCTTACGTGGGATAACGTCTATCACACCTACCATATCATGCATAAGATTAACAGAAGTGGTATGTGGAATAGGATTAGGATGTTCAATAGTTGTATGAACAATCATCATATCATTTTTTTGAGTTTCAATGGCTTTGACGAATGACACATCATGTTTGGGCATCAAATTGGTAAAGATTTTCAAATTTTGATTGGGTGGGGCAACAGGCATATTGCCTTTAACATTAATATTGGAAACAGATAGACGACCAAAATTAATAGGGTCTTGCAAGTGCTATCTATTTAAGATGCTTACACTATTCTGTGTCATGTCCATTTTTTCTATGATAATGGCAATAAGTGTTGGGTTGAAAGGTTGGAGGTAAAGGCTTAGTGGGATCCAATGGTTTAACAATAGGTAAAGTAATCATTTGTTGCTGCAATAGTTGGGACATGGTGTTATGAAGAGTGTTTGGTAAAGGTGTAAACTGTCGTTTAGGATCTCCATAAGTAAAAGTTATCGTAGCTTTAATAGTTTTTACTTGGTTTGTGACGGGTTGAGGTGGTTGTTGAGGAGGGGGTTCAATTGTAAGAACCCTTTGATTGGTTTTCAAAATGGTTATGAATTGTTTGAAGTGCTAGGTTTAGATTTTTTAGTTCTGTTAGAAGTGGACTTTGCATCACAACTACTAATTGAATTGTGATAGTCACAAAGGGCGATACATAAATGCATGAAAGAGGGAAATTTCATCATGGTCAATTTATCTTGGATGTGACTTTGTAAATTTTCAATGACCATCTTTTGGAGATGTGGATCAGGAACCTTGACATTGATTTTGGCATAGAGTGACTAATACCATGAGATGAAATCGGCTACTTTTTCATCCACATTTTGTTTACATCTCATTAGATCAACCAATGTCTTTTTGGGAGTCATGTGCACTTGAAAATGATTGATAAATGCATTAACTAGTTCATTGAATGAATGGATTGAATTGTTTGGTAAGGATGAAAACCACTCCAAGGTAGTGTCCTTTAAAGTCCTAGGAAATAGTTTGGCCAACAGTTTATCGCCAAGGACAAAATCACTACATAAGGCGGTGTAAGCATTAACATTATTAGTAGGATCACCCTTCCCTTCAAACTTCTCAAATTTAGGTATCTCAATTCCTTGTGGCATTGGTGTTCTTAATATTTCCATAGATAATGGGCTGCTATGGACATAATAGGTGGGTGGGGCATTTTGAATTTGGCTTATGGTGGATATTTGTTGTTGCATGGATGAGACAATTTGGAAAAGTTGAGTGAGGAGAGGGTTAGTGTAAGTGGTATGAGGTGGAAAGAGAATGGTGATGGAGTGTATGCAGTGGTAAGGAAATTGAATGGAATGCTAATAGATGGTATGGTGGAAGAGGATAGAACATTCGATGCAACATAAGAATTAGGAATGATAGAAAGAATAGTCAAGGAAGGAATCACATTGCTAACCTGTTGCATTGTGGTTGTGACTTGGGGAGTGGTACAGGTAGCTATAGATGCTACTGTGGAAGGAGCAAGAGTGTTAAGTCCTCCTTGACTAACCACAATGTTGGTTGGTTGAGATGTACTAGAGGTGGAAGGAATATGTTTATTGTATATCTCAAAAATTTGATTCATAATTTCTAAGCCTTCATTACATTCAAGCAAACGATGGATTTTATCTATAGCAGGAATGGAAATGGTTGAAATGTTTTCAAGACACATGTTTTGTTGTAAATGTGCTAATTCCTCATGAGTGTTAATGATCTTTTCTTGCGGAATGTGATCATTTTGTGTGTCAACTTGCATGTTCTGGGAAGGAAAAGCATTTCTAAAGATGGGATCCATGCATAATGCACTATTGTCAACACCAAGAGTAGTAGCTTGAGACAAGGTCCACAACAAGTGTGTTATCACTAGATGCCATGAGTCATGAACTTCTTCTCACTAAAGTATTATCAATAGGGCACCAAACACTCATACAAGGGCTACTAAAGGTAGGGTTGATGCAAATGAAATGAAAACTAGGAGCAATAAAAATGCTAATAACAGAAATTCTAGAAACTGTAACAAAGATGTAATAACAACAAATAGAAATGTAGAAAATACCTAAAAAATGCAGTGCAGAATGTGCAATTGGATTAATTTGCCTAGGGTGGCGAATGAGTCCAAGGGTGAGTTTTTTTGAAAATTTTCAAAAAATTTAAATGCAGTTTGATGATTTTCAGAATGTCTTATATAAAACTATGATGTAGATGTAGAATTTCAGTGATTTTAAATCACTGAAAATGAAAAAATGGAAACTATATGATCTTTTCACTAATGCAATTTTTGAAAACAGCAGGATGCAAAACAATGCAAAACCCTAATGCAATGTTGATGTAAAATAACCCTAGGATGAGATACACTTGAAATCCAAAAGTAAAAAATGTCCTAAATATGGGTTCACCAAAATGTAAATAAAGATTTGGCACCCAAATGCTTTATAGTCCTTCTAGGGTTTCACCTAAAGGATAAGGTGGGGCCAAAATGCAATATATACATACAAAAGATTAATGAAACTAACCAAGTTATAGTGGATATTTGTTAGTAAAGCTGATAAAAGTGCACCTGGAAATTGAAAGTAGATCTGGGAAGGTTCTAGAATGCTACAAAATTCAGTTTTGAAGCCCATCGGGACTCATTTTCCACAGATGGCTAATTAGTCCTATTTCTGGTAAAATCTATTGGAATAGGTTTCGGGATGTCAGGAACATAAAACATCAGAAAACTCTTTTTCCAACTTGGCAGTGGAACTCATTCGCCATCGATGGTGAAATAGTCCACCCTCAAAAATTTTCCAAATCAAAAGTCAACTTTGTGGGTCCTGGTCTACATTTTTTTGTCTATCAGGTTGTCAGATCTGAATCTATAGTAAACAGGCTAAAAGATGTCTCCAAACTTCAAATAAGGTTATGTTGATTATGATTACTTTGCAACACCTTTTTGACACCTTTCTCCTTAACAAATCTACTCACAAGACCTGCAAACACACATGCAAAGAGGGGAAAAATGGTTAAGGGTTAGAGTATAGGGGTTTTCCTTGGTCAAACCCCACTTTGGTAATCAAACCCTATGGAATGAAATGAAGTAAAGAGGGAATGAGGAATAAATAACATGCAAATTTCATAAACTCACTGAACCCTTGTTGTTGAAGTCTGAAGATATACTGCTCTAAGATGCTTGAATGTTTAATTGAATGATGCTATGATGCTATGGGGGGTAAAATGAATAGAAAATCATCTATTTATACATACTTATGCCCTAATTTCCCAAAAATACAACATCACGGGTCGACCTTAGGTCTTTCAAAATAAAATCCCACCAGTAATTTAAGTTTATTTTTATTTTTGTGCCAAGAGGGACTCATTTGCCCCTAGTGGCGAATGGGTCCCACTCAAGGCACGTGAATGGGTGTCAAAAATTATATTGTATTAAATGGTGTTTGTCAGGTTTACATTCAAAAATAAACTTAATTAAGACTTGTAAGTGCATAAAGGGGTCAAATAAAGCATAAGAAAGGTGTATTTGGTGATGACAAGTCTAGAAAAGTTTGAAAGTTAGTTATAAGAATTTACAACACTTTAAAGTAAGACTTGGTAAGTGATAAAAAGGGGGTATGTAGGTGAATTATAATAAGAAGAGTCTAGAAAAGTGTGAAAATGTCTTACAACACTTCACAACACCTTTACAAGACATCATAAAGTCTTAATGATTCATAAAGATTCAAGACCTAGTGTGAATGTGTGGGCCACATTGCAACATTAAATCAAGAAAAAATCAAGCCAAATAAGCACAAGGAAGGAAAAAATAGGAAAAAGTAGAAGGGTTACCTTTTTCGTTTCCACGTTATTTAAAAATAAAAATGAAAACCCTTGGTTGTTTCTAATAAAATACAGACACTCACTAGCTAGGTGAGATTGTTAAAAAAATAATAATCATGCTTAAGAAATATTCCCATTTGGTTAGCCAAGGTTTGAACAATTTTTGGTGCCCTATACTAAAAGGGAAGAGAATGAAACCGAACCAAGAAAGGAATGAACTTGATTGCAAAAAGTAGTTGGATTAAAGTTTGGAATCCATGGATGTACATAAAGCCTTGAACCCTCAAGAACCTAAGATTTAACTTTGTATACAACATTCCTAAATGCTTTTGTAGAAAAAATGACTACAAAAACCCTTGCCCTGATCTAATTAAAACACTTAATTTCCCCTTCCCACTCTTCAAAAATCAAATCTTTCAAATAAATTAAATCAAGTTTAAAGTTATAGAACTTACAAATTAGTTGAAGATCCTAAATTTTTTGAAGAAAGAATCTCCTCAAAAATGTGATATTGATTATGGGTATGTGCAAGATCATCATGGAAAAAACATACCCTTAAGTGGCAAAAAATAGAAAAATTAGAATTAGGCAACTTGACATAAAAAATTTGAATCGTTATCTATATTATTTCAAAAATATGTAAGAATATAATATGTAGCAAATTGAATGTAGTTTCTAAACTACTAGGTTTGTTTTTAAAAAAACAAAAATCTAGTTGGTGAAATTGAAATTTCAATGCAATAGTACCTAAATTCCGGGAAAAATAAGTAGGTGTTTCTTAGACCACCTAACCATAATAAAATGATAATATTTTTTATAAGATTTTAGATATAAGTAGAGGACTCATGTCTAGATGTGATGCATTTTTTGTAATTTTTTTCAAAGTAAATAATTAATTATGATTTTTTATTACAACTTTTAAAAATATAAAAACTCGTGATGTCGACCACCTTAACTTGGTCAAAACTTCATGAAATTTCTTTTTTCTTTTTAATCCTATAGTATACAAAGCATAGAATGTGACGATGTTTTGGATTCAAAAAATATGATACTATTTAGAGAAAGCTATAGGTGTTTTTCAATCAATCTATCAATCAGACTTTAGCCAGTAATTTGAATACAAAATAAATAATAATTACTTATTAAATTCAAAGTAAAGCATAATTTATATTGATGAAAAGTTGAGAATATCCTTTAAAAACCCTTTTCATTTCATCAATTTTGGGTAAAAAAAATAGTCATCAGCCACATACCCATCACATTGCCACTTTTTGGCCCATCATGATCCTGCACATACCCTTATCCCCTTCTTTGACTTTTGTTGAGCAAGTATTAAATGATTTGGTGCTCAGTTCAACTAGGAATGCTATTGCTTTTGGAATTTTGGAGCCTAATTTTTCCTCGAGTAATGCTTGGTTAAAATATTTTACAATTTCTTCCACTCCCCCTTTTGTGATGCTGCAAAATCCATTTTCTTATCAAATCCAAACCACATCTTAGGCTTTGGATTGAAGGGGGTGCCATTTGAGAAAAAAATATTATTTGGGAATGATACAATAAGAGGGATATTGTTTGAAAAGGTTGTAGGAATTCCCAAGCCAGAAAGATAATCATTCCTAGAAGATTGATGGTAGGGTTTGTTGGTAGTTTGAACACTAAACTTTCCTCCAAGTGTTTTTTAAGCTGTATTGAGGGAATTATTGTTCAATGGAGGATGAACAGTTGGCCCTATTACCCTACCATAATGAAAGCAACCCCTGGCACCATGGCTTCCTCGAGAGGAGAAAACCTAGCCTTTTTTTTTTAAAAAGTTATTGTTAGGTTGTAGGGGAGAGTTTCTCGGAGCAACCCTCATTGTGTTTACATTTCAAGCATAACCATGCCTAAATTATAATTAATCTCACATAAAAAGAATAAATAAAATATGCAAAAAAAATTATGAAAAAATATATGCATAATAGATATTGGTGCTACTAATCTGTGTTTAAGTATTTATAATTTTATCTTTTTCATTAAAATTAATTTTACATTATGGAATAAATATCACCTTTTAGAGATATTGTTCACTAAAAAAGTTATTTATTAAAAATTGAATTACTTTTTTTCACAATTATTTTTATTTTTTTTAAATATATATATTTAGAATCCACCCATGAAATATAAGAAATCACTAGTTCACATAATCTTCAAATTCTTAGTGGTTTAGTTGCAATAGATGATAAAAAGTAAAAACTTGGTCAGAAATTTTGATTGAAAGGGTGGGACACACTATTATAGGATCACTTAATGATTTTAAAACTAGTGAAAATGGGGAGGCATCTTGAATGTCTCTTTCTTTTGGTTCTACATTCTCATTTTTTGCACTAAAACAACATATCAATCTATTTTTCTAGTGTGTTAATTAATAGTTCCTATTGTCACACCCTACATCAATTTTGATTGGAATATAAAATTAAAGGATTCCATTGGGTTACAATGGTTCTTGAAACAAAACCATGATTAATTATAGAAAATGTTAAGTGGTATAATATGTGTGATGAAATTTTTGAAACCTTATAACATTATTGTATCTCTGTATTTACTCTTTCATGTTGAGTCTGTTGAACAAGAATACTGAGAGGGGGGGTGAATCAGTTGTAGAAAATTTAACCTATAAAAACTTCCACCAAATTTTAGATCAATAACCATTCGTAAATCCTTTACTTTTCTAATGTGATTAATCATTAAGTGTTGAAGCAAAAACTGATAGTAGTAAAATCATACACATAACAACACCATATTTTCGTGGAAAACCTAATGAGGGAAAAACCGTGGTGAGGATTAGCTCACAATATAAATTATTCCAAAACTAAATAAAAAGGCTCACTTTTGGAAAGGCTCACTGCCAATACAGGACTTACTTGTCCAAGAATGATACAAAATAGGACTCACTGTCCAACGAGGGCTGACTGTCTGAAGGGCTCACTGCCACAAAATTACAAAAAAGATAGAAGAGAAATTTCATAGATAGAATAATATCTCAATTTAATAGAGATTTCCACCATAATTCGCTCACACACTTGCAGTCATGCTTGAATGATAGAGTATACCTTCAGTTCATTTCCTCCAAGAACTCAACAATTCAATTTTGCACTAATATGCACAAATTCACATCACACACACTTTTTCACATCTATCTCGCATTTATCTCACACCAATATTTCATATATATTAACTCTATCTTGTCTTTTATTAACACAACAACTTGTACCTATACCATCTTCAACCTTGAAACCCATCCAAGGTCACCCATACACTATTTGTATTTTCAAATTCAAATTAGGTTGGAGCCAAAACATTCTATAGTGGAATTAGAATGAGGGTGACCCAAACACATACTTGATGAGGACCTAAATAAGTCCCAACACGTCTCAACATACTTCCATGAACTTTTTGAGTAGTGTTTAACACAAGGTCAGCCAACACCAGTGTAAAACACGTAGAACAATTAAGCACATGCATCCTTAACTTGGTCCATTCTTCTTAGAAAATAAAATTCACTTGAACTCGACCTTATCAAGTTACTCTTAGAACAACAGGTCATGAAACCAAAGCACAAAGAAATCCAGAGCAACTACATTTCTCCCGGACCTCACCAGACCCACCAAACTGTATAGACATAATTGGTGAAGATATTTTTCACTACACAATGATCTAGAGACCCAAATTCTAGATACAACAACCACCAACAACCATGAATAATATGTTAGGAACTCAAAAGCATAGAGGCAATATAAAGCACATCCCAGAGCACACACATAATACCTGCAAACACTCTTTATTACAATTTTCTCAATATCCTCAAGTGACATGTACAACCAAAAACCACTTCCATGACATCAATGACAACAACAACCAGTTGAAAACTAGTTAACCAGTTGACATCAATAACAAAACCTTCATACTTGAAACAATCTCCCCCTTTGTCATTGATGGAAACACATGATGTGAAAAACCTTCAATCTCTCCTTCTTCCAGAATTCTTTCTCCACCTTAATTTTTCACATGATACTTTCTCCCCCTTTGACATCAATGGAAAAGGAAAAAGATATTTAACATTATTTTCCCCTTTAACATTAAGAACATTACCAATACAAAATTCTCCCCCTTAGGAGTACACCCAAGCAATTCCACAATGACAACGCATGACACTACCTACTCTCCCTGAGAGGTAGCCACCAAATATTGGTCCAGAGAGAAGATAGATTCATAGACCCATCGGATTTGTGTACGTCCATATGCATCTAGTTCAAGAAAGGAGGGGAAATAACCCCTAACTTCTCTTAGAGATACTCAAAAGTATCTTTAGGAAGAACCTTGGTAAATATGTCTACAATCTGATCCTTTGTAGGTATATATTGAAGTTTCACTTCATTCTCCATTACCTTTTCTCTCAAAAATTGATACCTTATTGATATATTCTTTGTCCTCGAGCGTATCATTGGATTCTTTGAAATATTAATTGCACTTGTATTATCACAAAAAATAGAAATGGGATCATCATACATTATTTTGATACCCTTCAATGTCTTTCAACCTTGAAACCCATCCAAGGTTGACCACACACCATTTGTATTTTCAAATTCAAATTAGGTCAATGCCAAAACATTCTATGGTGGTATTAGAATGAGGGAAACCCAAATACATACTTGATGAGGACCTAAATAAGTCCCAAAATTCCTCAACACACTTCCATGAACTTCATGAGTAGTGTTTAACACAAGGTCGACCAACACTAGTGTAAAAAAAATAGAACAATTAAGCACATGCATCCTTAACTCAATCCAGTCTTCTCAGACAACAAATTTCACTTGAACTTGACCTTATCAGCTTACTCTCAAAACCATAGGTCTTGAAACAAAGAAAAGGGAAATACGAAGCAACTGCATTTCTCTCAAACCTCAGCTAGACACACCAAACTATACAGACACAACTGGTGAAGATATCTTGCACTGCACAGTTATCCAAAAACCCAAATTCTAGATACAACATCTACTAGCAACCATGAATAATATGTCAATAATTCAAAATCATAGAGGCAATATAAGGCACATCTCGAAGAATAGAAAAAATACATGCAAACCTTATTTATTACAATTTTCTCAATATCCTCAACATGTACAACCAAAAAACACTTCCAGGACATCAATGACAATAATAACCAGTTGATGACCAATTAACTAGTTTACATCAATGACAACACCCTCATACTTGCAACAGAGTCTACCTTTACACCAAATGAAGTGTGGACCACCTTAGAAAACCTCTTTTGTTAACATGATGAAATAAGAGGTCATCAACCATAGAATGAGCTCACAGTGTTAATTCCTCCAAAATTTGACAATAATAAGGAATTTTTCACTTAGATAAGATCCATAAGGTTACAAATCAAATAGTTTCAATTGAGAAAAAAGATACATATTTGATTTGAAATATTCACTCTAAACATGATCTAAGCTATTTAGTTTTTTTTTCTATATTTAATGATACTAAAATTTCCTTAGGATCTACCTAAACTCATAAAGGAGAAGGATAAGTTGTTTCAAATGGGAAATATGAAACCTTATCAGTCTATATATTCTAGTAAGGGGAAGGAAATGACAAATCTCCTGTTATAGTAGTCTCATGACAAGGCAGTTGGGTTATTGACTTGGGTGTTTCTCACCACATGGAAAATTTATTAAGAAAGTTTCTCATCCTTGGATTCTCCATGACATTGAAATTACTCACAATTATGAAATTTAGTATGCAATAAGTGTGGAATTTTACTTGGTGGGACACAATTATTTATATTAGGTAAGTGATACGCAAGATTGCAAGTCTACTTTATGCTATTAATTCTCACTTTTTTCTAGTATAGTGTATTGGTCAAGAAAGTAATCTATAATTACTCGTTCATCTATAGAGGTTGGCTATCAAGGAAAAATATTGCTTCCCCTAAGGATATTTGTATTTAGAATATTCTCATTGATTTTATTATTCCATTAAAAAATACTATGCAATCATCTTTTGTCATAACCAAAGTGAAATACAAGTGACAAGAAATGTGCAATCCATCTATTAAGAACCAATTAAAATGAGATACACATGTACTACATCCAAGAGTTGATTCATGATCACATCACCGATCTTTACTACTATTTTAAATTAGAGAAGATCATATAAATATTCACCAAACCCTTCACTAGAAGTAAGTTCCTTCACTTGAAATATTTGTTGGTGGTGCAGTAGGTTTCCACTTGGGGTGAAGAATCTTAATCCTTCTATCTCTCCACTATGGAGGATCTTTTTATCTTTATATTTTGGGGGATATTATTTTCCTTTTGTGGGGGTGGAGGCTTATTCTCTTTAGAGGAGATCTCTTTGTATATGGGTACCTACTCAGGCTTCAATTTTTAAGACCCACCTAACTTATGCTTAATGGGGGTTGCACCACCACGGTCTTGTCATAATAGTGGTTTACAATTCCTAAGAGGAACAAATTTTAGCTAAAATCACATATTTTTAGAAAATATAATGATTTAAGCCTTTAAAAGTTCCATTTTAAGGATTCCAATTGAAGAGGGTTTGATCAAATCATCTTAGATCAAAACCCTTGGATAGAACCCTACTAGTTTTAAACCATACCTATAAATGCGTCTCCTTTACACCTATCAAAATGCTGATAAAAAATCACTTTCGATTTAGCTTTTGGGGGATCAAAAGAATTCATTTAAAATTTATTTCAAATGATTATGGTATTCCTTAGAACAAGCTATCCAATGAATATAATTTTAATATGTTTTGGTTTTGTTATGTATTTGTTTTTTAAGTTTTATTAAACATAGGTTTTCATTGAAAATGAATTTCTTTGTTCTTCACATGTGGAAAAATAGAAGATTATCAAAAAAAATTTGAAAAATATGAGTGCACCAGATATTGAAGTCCTTGATCCAACAAAAAAATAAAATAAAATTTTTGACATATACAAAAAAAGTTCACTTATATACGGTCCTGTTATTGTGAATTGTAATTTGTTTGACTTTGAAACTTTATTAAGGAAAAATATTCAATAAAAAACTATCTAACTAAGTGGAAGCACTAGATATCAGAGTTACAAATCTAAATTTGAAAGAATTAGAATTTTATCCTTCATGGAAAAAAGTTATGCATTATCTTGTGCCACTTTTAAAAATGTTGTTTTCTGAAAAAAATCAATTTTAAATTGGGAGATGGAAAAGAAGTGCAATTTGATTCCAAAAATTTTGAAAAAAATAGTTTTAGAATCTACAGATAAAATTTGATGAGACTCTAGTTTGTACCATCTTCAAATTCCTCACATTTTAGCCGCTATAGGTGCCCAAATGTGAAGATTTAGTTAAAAATAATAATTTAAGTGTCGGTTTGGCCAAAATTGTAAACCACTATTATGGGATCACCACATGAGTGTAGATTTTTATATCCTTCTTCTAGGTTTTTCCTATACATTTATTAAGATTTCTTAGGTTAATAAATTGAGTATTAATTAGGTGACTAGGTTTTTGAAGTGTCATCATATTCCAAGGGAGCTATAGTTACAAATTTTTCATTTGGACATTTTCCACATCTTTTAGAATATCTTGTTTATTTTTGTTTGTACATTTATAGTTTTATGTCTTATTTCTTTCAAATAAAATTCTTGCATTATTAATCTATTTTCAAACTTATAACACTAATGAATTTAGCTTCCTTAGATTTTGGACATTCTATGATTTTTTTGAAAGGTGACAAGGGAGGTGATAGAAACTTTTCTTCAAATAAGAACCGAGGAAAAACTTTGTATTCACTCTCACTTTTTTAAGGATAGGAGCCATTCCAAAAAAATAGGATGATATTGAATTCACATCAGATAATAAGCATGGGACAAAATAAACATTCCTAAGTTCACTTCCCTATGCACAAGGGCCATTTTTTATCCTTTATTTTTTAAATTTGTGACCAAATAACCTGATTAGGAAAAAACCCATATTTTTATAATATTATTCAAGGTATGTGCATGGAAATAGGTTACCAAAAGGGATTCCTAAGTGGCCATTTTTTTTCAAAATAGTAGAAACTAATCTTGGATAATAAATTGAAGATATTAATGCTCAAAATTTGGAGATGTGATGAGAACAAGAGTTGTAGTACTATGAATATACTTTCTAAGTTGTAATTTATTTCAAATAATGGAGATTTAGATGTTTGAATAGGGGGAGCACACAAAGTGCTCTTGGTTTATTAAAAAAATATAAGTTATTGTTTAGTGTGCTCCCCCTAAAATGTTGATTTTTAAAAATATTTCATAAATACATTTGGTGGAAAATTGGCTAACATCATGTAGTTAATTCCTTTTCTTTTCTAACGTTTTAATTAATATGATTTTTTACTAATTTTTCAAATTGGAGACATCTTAAAAGGTGAAAATTGAGCATGCTCACCTCTAGTATTTTTTAAAACTATTCAAAATTCAATATTTTTTGAATGTGTATAGAATAGAGTCTATAATGTAGAAATATAATTTGTTTTGAATATGGATCTAAATAGATTAAAAATGACACTAAAAATACTATACATAGGTTTTTGAACAAGAAAATAAAACACTAATAAAATAAATTAATGATCAAAACCTTGACATATAAAATGTTTATAAAAAATTACATGGTTAGAAAGATAAGAAAGATCTTTGACATTATTGTGTATTTTTTCTTAGATCAACATTGAAATACATGTAAACCTAATGCAGAGCACACTCAACATTTATGTGTTTTTAGATATAGTTTTAGAAAACATTTCCTTGAGCATTGACATGCATGTCCAATTCATTAGGTTGGATTCCCAAGGAAAATCCAAACCTAAGGTATGGTATTTTCCAATCCAAGTTAAAATAAAATAGGGTTATGAGAAAAATTAAAAAATAATCTAAATAATGCATGATTTAGACTAATTTTGTTTTTCTCATAATACAAGATCATTATATTAATGTTCTCACACTATGGATTAGTAGTGACTAAGCCATAACACAATCATGTTATAATTATGTGAGTGCATTATAGCACACTTGCATTATATGAAAAATAGACCAAAAATCCTTTTTGTCCACTTTTTGGTCCCCCATCTTTGTGCACTTACCCCTCAAATAATTCATAGGCTCGAACCTAGGTGAATGACATAACTTAATTGAAGAATATTTTGAATATCCTTAAATCCATTACAATTATAAGTGTCTTTCATATATATTCACCCTTGACCATAACCTTCAAGTTTTGTCCATGGTCAACCTACTAAACTATTGAATACCATCAAAAGTGTTATTAAGTCATACATCCTTACTACCCTCCTTTCTTCTTTAGAATTATTCTCCTCTAAATAAAAACCTAAGGCATTATAGAAACATACTACAATTAGGGGTTACATAATCCCATTACTTTTACTCCCTACTATATCATAGCCTTTCAAGTAGTAATTTAAAAAACATCTATATTATCTTCTCAACTAGAAAAAACATGAAGTATTCTTATCAAACAGTGATTGATATCATTTACCAAACTTTGATGATAATTATAAATAAAGGGAGAAACCTATTAATCTCTAAATTAATTTAGAACCAGGTAAAAATCAAACTCTTCCTCAATCTAGTGACACAATCAATAGTGATAAATTATTTAAATGAATTAGAAATCTCCTCTAACATATTTTACTATCAATAGTTAAGAGGAATATTGTGTAACCTTACCAAAATAAAAATGTGTATTACATATGTCTATGGTGAGGCCAAAGCCCAAATTTCACCTGTAAAGGAATAGATCTATTTTTACCAAAAACCACAAGCCTTCAAAAAAAAAATTACACTATCATCTTAACATTTTCATCTTGACAAGATTAAAAAAATAAAAATAAACTTTTAGGCAAGACACAAACATCCATATGACCTTGTGATTTCCACCTTTACTTTTCCCATTTTCTAACTGTATCAATATTTGGGTGATAAGCATAAAACTTATAAATAGGGCATGTTCAAGCCTTAGGATAAATCTTTCCACCACTACTTTTGGCACTTGAAGATAGATCATATATATCCTTGTTTACAATCTCAACCAAACAAGAAACCAACCAACTCATGATTTTATTTCTCAACAATGCCCCAAGCCATGACCATGAACCCAACAAATTAGAGGAAGGTTGAAAAAGTTTTGACATAGCCCCACTAGGAATAAAGATAACAAAATCACAAAAGGCCACTTTTTCCTTGGTCACTTCAATCTTGGAAGCCATAAGAAACCCATGTGGTACATCCAATCTATCAACACCCTCCTCTACTTCACCCAACAACCCTAACTTATAAACTTTCCTAGAGCCTCCTAAACTATTTCTCACTCAAATATCATTAAAACTCAACATCTAACTATCACAAATTAATATAAACTTATATATATATAATTGATTATATTTTCTTAATATACCTAAATTAATCATAAAATAAAATTTTACTTAATAAACCTAAGTTGAAAAGTGATGCAAAGTCAGAGGAATGAAACAAACTCACACAATCTCATTAATCAAAAATCAAAACTTTCTTAGTTTGTTTACTCATTTCAAGTTCATTCTACCCTTCATAATCCTTGTAACAACTCACAAAAACTGAGATCCAAGCAATAAGCCACTTGTTGATTCTGCAAACACCTTAAGCAACATACAATTTGATCAAAACAATCAATTACCAAGTCTGTCCTTTCAATTTATCACCATTCTTCTTGACTGTCCTAATGTACACCAATGGCATCTACAAGCCCCAACCATAGAAGTTAAGTTTCCCCATTGCTACAAACAACAAAAACAACAAATCTTCCTTCTATCCTTTATCCAAACATAAATACATATGTGAGAACATCAAATAGTCATTATTCAAACATTTACAACCATTCTTTGCATTGTTCCATCAAAATATTAGTTTCTTGCATTCAAAAGGCCAAAATTTGCTCACAAGTGCCAAAACACTAAATCAGGTGTAACTTGCAACCCACAATCAATCTCTACAGGATGAATTTTTTTGAGTAACCATATTGATCACTAAAAACATATGTCATTTGTAGGTACACTTTTTTTGGAACACATGCCTATTGTCTTGATTTCTTTACTACTAATTAGGCCTAAATAGGCAGATATGCATGCAAATAGCCACCTATAACTTTCACAAATCAATTAATTAATCCAATCTCTCTAGTGAGAATTTAGAGGAGCTTCTTATGGACATTTCCTCCAATTTTTAGCAAAATCCAATAGTTAAATTTGGAGAAACACGATTTTTACTGAAAACTGTTACCCTGGCAAGGGTTTTAGACAATTTTGAGAAAAACGACTATATCTTGAACAATTCTTAACTAAAACGCATGAAACAAGAAATATTTGGAAGGTGACTGATAATATCAACTTTAAAAAACATTCTTACACGTTTTCAAGTCCGTACAGTCCGTACATAATCCTGAAAACAGTCAATTTTTTGGAAAATGTGTTTAAAATCAGAGTTCTTTCATTATTAGATCCAAGGATTCAATCACCAATGACCACAAAATGATTACAAAAGAATTTTTAAAGGAATTTACATCATGTATGATCAGTTTCTAACTGATTTCCAACTTCCTACCCATCTTTAGTCCCTAATGATCTTTTAACTCCCTAATTGCAACTTTTACACTTTTTGCAAATTGACATTATTTGTTGACAATTTTACATTTTTTGCCTAATACTCATCCAATGACTTTGAAATGATTTCTACAAATGGAAAATGGAATCATCTACAAAATAGAACCATGGAGGTGAAAAGGTGCTCTTGCACCAAAAAGTTAATTTTTCTTTCCAACACATTACTTTAAATACCCCTATATTTTAATAATTTTACTCTTTCATTTTATTTTCTAGCAATTCTTTTTGTAAACATGATAAAAACTAGCACTTGCAACTTTAAGAGGTGTAGGAGATGTGCCTATATGAAATTTAAAGGAATTTCATCATCATCTTCTCCCTAAATTGAACCATTATTATCCTCGGCATTACTTCCTTCAAAATTTTCAACTTTAGCCAAAGTATTTTATTACAACTAAAAATAAGCACATGCAACTACAAAATAATTAGAGCACTATAAACATAGGAGCTATTAGATACCATTCAATGTCATTTTGTAATGAAATATATGAAATAAAAAGGTCATGTCAATATGTACAAACATTACTCACCCACAAAACCTAAAACAACTATACCTACACATAAGAATATAAAAATGTCCATTAGTATTTTGGCATGCCATTCAAAACCACAACTATTTGGATTAACACCAAACTTTTGACTAGTAATATGATGAATCAAAGCCAACATAGGTAATAAAAATAATAGCCAAATGAACAATATTTGGAAAAATAACCTTTATATGACCCATTTAATTGCTCACAAACTCTGCTAAACTTAACACAATGATCAAATAGCATCTTAAAATGATTAAGCATTTAAATTAAGTCACCATACTACACTATCATAAAGTTGAAAATACATCTTGAATCTTTGTCAAATTAAAATGATATTAAAAGTTCCTAAATGTCACAAGAAAAAACATAATCATCTCAACAAGGTAGAACTTGCTAATATATTATAAAATATATTTTCTTCAAGCATATCATTGGAGTTATCTTAATTTTGATAAGTGATGGAAGCAATAAATGAACTAAAATAAGTTGTAGCATTTACAAATACTTCAAATCAAAATTAACCACTTCAGTCATTTTCTAAATTTTTTAAATTACTAGAAGATTCTGCATAGATTGTGTCTAGCTGTCAGACAAAACAGACAGAGTTGCAGGAAAAAATTCACGTGCTCTTGTTCGTTTTTTCTGTCACGTCAATATGGTACATATTGATCATCACCATTCACTTCGTACACTATATCCAGCCAAACTTTTATTAATATTAAAAGTTGAATCAACGCGTTATGCCCACCATGGTGTAATTATTTGTGTGGGTTGGTCAATTAAATAGAAAACTTTCAAGGTATGATAAGACAGCATATTTAACCAGATAAGGCTTCGAGAGGGAGGATACCATATTGTAACATATGACTGAGTTCAGTGAATGAAAGTGAATCCAAGGTGAAAGATGAGTAAGCAGACGCGGATGTATTTTTGACCAAATGCCATTGTCGTCCATGCACAGGCGCACCCAGAATTAATGTCCCACGCCTTGAGATCTTATAAGAAAGCCTTACAGGATAGTAGAATGCGCCCAATGCTCACTGGTTATGGAACCTGAAAATTGTATTGTAGGTGTTAGATCTATTCACTCTTCCGATAATGGAACACTTGTTATGCCCACAAAACGGAAACCTGAGGTTGTATTGGGAGGACTGAGTTGTTCAACTGAATGTGGCAACAGAAAATTGCCAATGGTTGCAGAGAAATTGAGGAGGAATCGAATGAGATATCTCTATGCTAAACTGGAATCTCTTATACCAATCTCTCTCCCTAAGGTAATTTAAAACGGCCTTCCTTTAATGTTTATTCAGTTTAATAGGTATTTTCTTAAATATTGTATTTGAATGAAGGGGTATATGGATTAATATAAAATATCTCTTGAAAGTAGTGAATCTTGTGTTCAGATCTCTATATTTAATTCTTTATATTTACATATCCTATCATTTGATGTATATATTATTTCAATATAAAGAAAAAAATAAATATAATAACTAGAATTTGTGGAACATAAATTTGATATATATGTATGATTAGTATAAATGTTTGTATAGAAAAATATAAGAAATAGAGAATTTTAAAGTCCTTTTAAATGTTTTTTCTATGGGATTATGAGAAGTGTGTAGTTCATATTGTTCTCAATGTTCACTTTCAAAGGACTTTTGGGGTAGTATTATCACATTTAAAATGAGGATTTAATACATGCTATATTTGTGTTTAATTTGCAGACTATTTTGGGATATCTTTCTACTTCTACTTCTTTTGGTTGGAAAAAAATTGTCAAATTTTCAAAATTATTAGTCAATTTGGTGGCTAAGTGTTTTGAGAATGAAGTCTTAGCTCTAAAATTATTAGTCTTTTTGCTGGCTAAAGAATGGAGTCTTAGCTCTATATGATAATTAAATTTCGAGGAAAATAGATTTTGTTCATTTGGTTTGGCTCTAATCATTTAGGATCTAGGATCAAATGTTCAAATAAAATGAATAGAATGGATAAATGGATTTTTCCACTGGTTTTTCTCAAAATTAATGCTAATGGTTATTTTCATAGCAATTTAGGTGAAGCAGGTTTTGATGACTTGGGTGGGATAGTGTTACTTCAGTTCACTTTTTTTCCTCTTCTAGGATTTAACATTAACAATTAGATGGAGGCTGAGGTCATCCTTGTGGCTCTAGAAAAAGCAAGTGAGTTGGGTTAGAAGAAGATAGAATATGAGATGGATTCTACAATTTGGATCTACCTTTTCAATAATGGAAGGTCTCATGAGTCTTTTTGAAAGATGGCATCTTTTATGGAGAAAAGTTTTTTTCATTTATGAAACACCAATTCCATCTCTTTTGTTCATATTCTTAGAAAATAAAATATTGTTGTGAACTGTTTGACCAAATAGATCTCTAATATTAATCACAACTGAAATGTCATATACTGGGAATCCTGGTCTTTTGTTCAATTTCCATAATGTCTTCAAATCCTTCATAATGATTTGATTTGATCATTTTGATCTATTTTTCCTAAAATTTTGTGTTTTATTAGCTCCAAGGTTTCTATTCATTGAACTTTTATTCTATAGATTTTAATAACAGTTAAGTCTCTATTTAAGTTTTCTTAATTCTATATATATTAAAAATTAAAATGTGTTGCTACAAGATATAGGACACAGATATGACTGATTGTATTGAACTCATTTGTATTTGGCATCGCAGACCGACAGGTGTGGGTTATTAAAGGAAACCAGGAATTATATTCGAAAACTGCAGGATGAAATATACCGATTGAAGCGACACAGAGACAATCTCCTTGCGAAACAGAAATGTGGGGGAACAGAAAAAGAAAGTAGAGAGCTCACTAAGGTGGAGGTGGATGTTTATGGAAGGGAGGCTATAATTAACATTTATAGCTTTACAAGGGCGAGGTGCATTTCCATGCTGATTGAGGAGATCGAAAAGCACGGCCTAGATGTGCATATGTCTCAGTTTTCAACAAGTGAATTCTCTGTATATCTGTTCTTCCATGCTATGTATAAAGAAGACATCAAAGAGCACAAGGCTGGCAAATTACAGTCTTCTCTGCAAAAGAGGCTACTTCTCGTCTATTAAAATATATATAAGTGATGGGTGTCTGTTCCAGATGTTCTACTAAGAAAAAATAACACCCAAAGTAACACTCAAAACCCTAGTTTAAAAAAAAGTGGAGATAGTGATAGAATCACAAATCCATGAAGAAGCTAGCCTTTGGGAGTATTCTGTATTTAGTAGAATATATCTAGAACATTTCAGTATCTGGAACACTGAGCATTTGATATCTGCCCCTTTTTCCTATAAGCTGCCCTTCTAGAGTGTTTTACAAGCTGTTTGCTTTATAAATATATATTGTTGGAAAATTAATCTCTCCCACCTAATAAATCTTCCAGTGATTTCTACAACCTACGCAGTTTCTGGAGATTTCCAGCACCTAACCACCTAATAAATCTTCCAGTGATATCTATAACCTACGCAGTTTCTGGAGACTTCCAGCACCTAGCCAATAGGAAGCAGGTGAAACATTAAATGTTGTATGAGCGCTCATTATCTCGAAGCTTCCTGAGGCTTCTCATGAACTCTACTTGCATAATCTGGAAATTTCTGTACTTCTCTATAAAAGAGGATCGATGTAAAGCATTTTGCAGTGTAATACAAATCATACTGAATTCTCTCCAGTGTTTTAGTGTCTGTGGCTATGTGTTTACTCAGCTCTCTATTTCTCAATACGGTATCAGAGCCGATGGTGAATCGGAAGGATTGATATCGCCATGTAAAGTTCATGCTGCAGTTGTTTCAAAGCCACTGTGGAGAGGTGGAGTCGCTGAAGGGAAGGAGATCAAAGAGCAGTCGAAAAGGAGATCGTGTTGAAGAAAAAGTTGCTAAACTAGCCGATGCTTTTTAAGAAAGGTGATTGTTGTTTGATGATAAAAAATCTTCTTGTTTTCAGGAAATAAATCAATGTTGTCAAGTTTGGATGAAAATGTCTTTAATTCAAAATATGAAGAGGTGAATGCAATTGTATGTTTGCATTTTGAGAAGTTGAAATCAAAGAGTCACAATATGTAAATACAAAAGTAGATATTGTCATGTCTAAAGAAAATAAATTGTAGTTCAAATCACAATCGAAGTTGAAGCTGGCGGTTAAGAATAAATTATAGTGTTCTAAGCTGTCACACAACTCATCGTAGTTTTGGAAAAAATGTTCATATGAGGAGATATCTTTTGTTTTGTAATCTGTTGAGGATAAAGTCAGTCCAACAACTTGTGAGACTTTGAACATGGTTGAGCTATATTCGGTTTCTGATTTGGATGAGATGAGAAAGAAAGGATTATGGAAGATTAAAGACCAGTTTGAAGTTGGTTGTTGACCCAAACATCGAAGAAGCCAAAGTGAGATCCCCCATCGAGGGAGTTTAGTTTTGATAGTCAGCAATGAGGTGAAGAATATGTATAAATTCAAGCAGTTGCAGTTTTTTGCGAGGTTTTCTCAAGTCACTATCTTCAGGAAAGAGAGGTAACTGTTATTTTTTAATGAAAAGATTGATTGTGTGTGTTTGCCTTTATCTGCCATTAGAGTGGAGTAGAGCAATAAGACAAAGTGGGTTAATAAGTTGTTTTTAATAATGTTTTTAACGAAAGAGAAGGGAAGTTGTAGAAAAGATAATGTTGCAAAGGCGTATAGAATTTGAATGTTTGATTGCTATCATCAAAAAAATAATTGTAAATGGGTACCTAACAAGGCTTTAGGTTAGGACCCATCCTTTTTCTTTCTTTGCACAGATTATTTTGTGGGATGATTTGGTTTGTAAATCTTGAAGATAATTTGAAGAATGAGTGACTAAGTCTGCAGACTTGAAAGACTGAAATTTTGAAATAATAAAATTATGAGTGATCAAAATTAAGAGGGAGTGTTGGAAAATTAATTTCTCCCACCTAATGAATCTTCCAATAATTTCTACAACCTACACAGTTTCTGGAGATTTCCAACACCTAACCAAAAGGAAGCAGGTGAAACATTAAATGCCGTATGTTAAAATATTCAGGTAATTTCTACTAGCTGTAGGTTAAGTTTTTTATTTTTATTTTTACTTTTATGTTGGCTAGGGTTAGACTAATTCTAGAAGTCTAGGGTTAGGTAAATTCTAGAAACTTATTTTATGTCGACCAAGATAAAATAATAAAAATAATGTCGGTCTATATTCTAGATTTTTCTAAATGTATCTAAAGTCCTCTATAAAAAGAACTCATGTAAAAAAAATTTACTCAAGCAATGTGAATGAAGAATTTTCTTATTGTGTAGCAGCACGAATATTTTATTTTTTCCGCTTAATTTCTTTGCCTCTGCCCACAATCAGAGTGGTATCAGAGCCAGGTTAAAAGAAAACAGGATTGCTACAGATCGTAGCTTTTTGGAGAAGAGACAAAGCCACAACTGTAAGTGAAGATCGTTGTTTTTAAAGCAGAGACATATTTACAAATTGATGAAGCCGCAGCCACAGCTGTAAAACAAGAAATCAGAAGTCATTAATACCATAGAAAGAGAGATTGCAAGCCGCAGCTGGAGCTGAGATCTGCCACCTCAAAGGGAAAGGCCGAGATTATTAGGGAGGAAGCTTCCAGTGTTCAAGTTGCAGATTACTGTGTATTGAGTCGCCTTCTCAAGGAGATCAATCAAATGAACAAGGAGGAATTCCATCAAGAAGTCCACAAGGAGATAACACGCAAGGGGAAGTTGAGCAAGGAGAATCATCAAGTCCACAAGTAAGTGATGACTCAAATCCTACAATTGCATTATTAAGATCAAAGCTTAAAAGCAAGAAATCTAGAAGTTTGCAAAAAAATTATGATCAAGGAGATAGGATAGATTTGCAATCAAACTTTGTTTTATTTGCTCAAGATCCTATTTATTTTGAAGATGCAATTAAAGAAGAACATTGAATTAATGCAATGAATGATGAAATGGAATCCATTAAGAAGAATGATACATGGGATTTAGTTGATTTGCCTAAGGAAAAAGATTGCATTGGTGTAAAATGGGTTTATAAAACTAAGTATAATGCAAATGGAGAAATTGACAAATATAAGGCAAGACTAGTAGCTAAAGGATTTTTTCAAGAATGTGGAGTTGATTGTAATGAAACGTTTGCACCTGTAGCAAGACTTGACACTGTTAGAATGGTATTAGCTATTAGAGCTCAAAATGATTGGAAGGTTTATCAAATGGATGTTAAATCAGCCTTCTTGAATGAATATTTAGAAGAAAAGGTTTATGTGCAGCAACCACCAGGATATGAAATAAAAGGTTATGAAGACAAAGTTTACAAGTTAAAGAAGGCACTTTATGGATTAAAGCAAGCTCCAGGAGCATGGTACAACATGATAGATTCATACATGATAAGCAATGGATTCAATAGAAGTACTAGTGAGCCTACTTTATACACCAAAGTCAATGAGCAAGGTCAGATTTTAATTGTTTGCTTGTATGTTGATGATTTGATTTTTATAGGTAATTTTTCTATTGACATTTTTAAATCAACAATGAAGAAGAAATTTGAGATGACTGATTTGGTGTTGATGAAATATTTTCTTGGCATTGAAGTAACAAAAAATGATAAGGGAATTTTTATTTGTCAAAATAAATATGCAAAAGATGTTTTGAGAAGGTTTAGAATGATAAATTGTAGTCCAATTTCTACACCTGTGGCAATAGGCACAAAACTAAGTAGAGAAGATAATGAGATTGATTTTGATTCAACTATATTTAGAAAATTGGTTGGTAGTTTGATGTATCTCATAGCAACTAGACCAGATGTAATGTATGGAGTAAGTTTGATTTCGAGATTCATGGATTCGCCAAAGAACTCACATTGGCAAGCAGGAAAAAAATTATTGAGGTACATTGCAGGAACTATGAATCATGGCATATTGTATTCTACTTCAAATAAATTTCAGTTGGTGGCATATATAGATAGTGATTTTGCAGGAAGTATTGATGATAGAAAAAGTACATCTGGATATGCATTTCATCTTGGAATAGTTGTTGTAGCATGGGCATCAAAGAAGCAGCCTATAGTAACAATTTCATCAACAGAAGCAGAGTATGTAGTAGGAACATCAGCAGCATGTCAAGCAGTGTGGATGAGAAGAGTCTTGAAGGATCTACTATATGAACAAGAGGAGCCAACTATAATCTATTGTGACAACAAGTCCACCATTGCACTGTCAAAGAATCATGTTTATCACAAGAGGACAAAACACATTGATACTAGATATCACTTTATTCAGGAGTTAGTGAACAATGGAGAAATCAATCTACAACATTGCAGATCTGAAGAATAATTTGTAGACATATTTACAAAGGCTTTAGCAGAAGAGAAATTTGAATTTTTGAGAGGAGTTTTAGGCATTGTAAATATTGATATAGTTTGTGGTAG
The DNA here is from genome assembly GCA_007258455.2 of Sequoia sempervirens. Classification (NCBI taxonomy): domain Eukaryota; kingdom Viridiplantae; phylum Streptophyta; class Pinopsida; order Cupressales; family Cupressaceae; genus Sequoia; species Sequoia sempervirens. The sequence continues at coordinate 407,553,587 of VDFB02270651.1, read as the reverse complement.
AAATTAGGGGGGAGTGTTAAAATATTCTGGTAATTTCTACCAGCTGTAGGTTAAGTTTTTTTTTTTTTTTTTACTTTTATGTCGGTTAGGGTTAGATTAATTCTAGAAGTCTAGGGTTAGGTAAATTCTAGAAACTTATTTTATGTCAGCCAAGATAAAATAATAAAAATAATATGTCGGCTATATTCTAGATTTTTCTAAATGTATCTTCTATATGTAAATCTTTTTTACTCAAGCATTCTATATTTTATTTTTCCGCTTAATTTCTTTGCCTCACCCACTATCATACTTCTAGGCTTCTCATGAACTCTTGCATAATGTAGAAATTTACTACTCTAAAGGATCATGTAAGCATTTTAGCAATATGAAATACAAATCATACTGAGTTCTCTCCAGTGTTCTAGTGTCCGAGGCTATGTGTTTGCTCTCTGTTTCTCAATATATATAACAATCTTACAAATGTAAGTGTTTTAAAGGTTCCTCCAAAGACACGGTCTTATAACAGTCAATCCACCACTATATAGTGGTGTAAACAAATACCCTTTAGTTTAATTTGTTGTTGCTGTCATATAATTCATTTTTTCTTTTATATCTTGTTGTAAGAATTTTCTCTTGCTTTTCTTTCTCTGTTAGTGTTTTTTTCCAATAAGCAACCCTTTATAACGTCAATGCTAGAAACAAGGCATAGAACCAGACAACAAAATCTTGCAAAGAATTACCAAAGCAAAAAATACTGTGAATCAACCATGTAGGTTATGTCATTAGAGCTTGAGCCTACTTTAATCTTATAGACAGGAGTAAAATGATTGCATTCTATCTGCATGATATTTTATGTATAATTTGATTTGGAGATAGCCTTATGAAACAGAGGATATGGGATCTCTTTTATTTAAAACATTTGATATCTTTGGTGAGTCACACAGTGGAAAAGCAGCTCTTTCTAGAGTTACATCATAATTTATTTTCTGTATAGTTTGTAAATTGTTTAGTTTGTGTTTTAAGTGGAGAAAAAAAAAATTGAAATGTTTTTTTAATTAATTAATTTTATTCTTCAAACTATTCTTATTATTATAATAAACTAAATTTAATTATGTATAATTTTTATTACAATTTCATGTAAGAATTCCACCTTGGAATGCTTAGATTGGTTGATTAGATGAAAACAGATTGGTAAAGAAGTGGATTGACTTATTGAATATTATGCTCTACCACCCAGCTATTTTGAAGAACAAAAAGCCTAAGAAAGCCTTCACTTTTAGATGGGTAGAAATGATAGGATTTTGGGCTTACAATCTAGCAAATAAATTTTCAAAGGTTTGAGAAGGGGAAAAGATATAAATTGGGCTATTTGATATAAAATTTTCACTTGGTGTAAGTAAATTTTGGATTGAAAGTTATCAATAGTGGGTTTATGAGGTAGGAGTATCACTCAAAAATATTTTCAGTTATTTATTTCAATTTGGATTTTGTTGGATTTTGTTTTGAAATCTCGCAGTCTTGGGATACATGGAGGGTGATCAGATTTGATAGAGTTAATTTTTTGTCATATTTTGGCTTTGGTGCACAACAAGAAGTTTCGCTAAAACAATTGTTTGGGGAAATCAATGAATTTTCATTGCAAATCTTTGCATAGGTAGATTGTTAAAAGTATCCTCGATTTAATGGTGAAGATTTTGTAGTAATATCTTGCATGGTTTGAGAGAATTTAATTTTCTTTGTTCTCAACTAGTGATTTTAAGAAAATTAATTTTAGGAGTTTCATTAGTGCTGGGGAAAAATGGCTTGGTGGAAAGCTTAAGAATTTCATTCTACACATTTTGACAAGTTTTGTGCAAAAATGATTTTCTAGTTTAAAGTTATGGAAAAAGGTATTTCTCCTAAAAAAAAATTCTCCATATTTGTTGATGCAAATTTGAAGAGGTATTATTCAAAGCATTTTAATTTTTTTAATTGAATCTTTAAAATATTGTAATGACTGGAAGAAAGAAAATATGGAAAGTCATGATTGGGGCAAATGAAAATTAAATGTTTTTTTAATAATATGAAGAGAGCATATGAAATTCCAGTTTAACAAAAAAATGAATAAAAAAGAATGCATTGAAGATGGAGAGGAAGGGTGTGCCACAAATAATTTCTATGTCAACAGATCAAAGAAGGACATGCTACTATACTAGTGATGGAATGAATTATTGCAGGGTTATATAGAGAGTAGTTTGGGTGAAGAAGAGGCCATGAAGGAATTGTCTACCAAGAAGAAAATAGAGAAGGGGCAACATAAATGTGGTGAAATTAATATGCATAGGTTGAGAGGAGAATAAAGTAGAAATTTCAATTTAGTTTGGAAGAGAATAATGCATGAATAAAATTAAAAGCACAACTAGAGGGATGTGTAGAAATTGAGGAGACAACAAGAAGGTGTAGATTGTAAATGCTTTGTCTATGAATTATGAAATTGAATAAATACATTTGAATTTATTTCTATTTTCCATAAGGATTAAAAAGGAATTTAATATTCCCTCTTGTCACATCCTTCCCAAGGGTACTTGCAACTACCCTCCACCTCATCCTCTCCTTTCCCCATGTGATCACAAGTGTCATCAATTGGTGGGTTGAGATGCCTCCTTGATCTCAACTTTAAATCTTGGCCCTCCATCCAAAATCATCCAATCTATATATCCAAACACTTAGTCATTTTATCTATCTCACCCATTTTCATTCAAGTAGTGTTATGCTATCGGATTTTCAAGTGAGCACACATCCAAATCACATATCATGGGAAAATTGACACAACAAGAGGCTTCATACACTGGTTTGAGCTCTCTATCACCCAATATGAGTGTTTTTCTTTGTTTTTGTGTTTGCTGGATTATTATTGCAATTTCCTTAATTTTAGGAGCACAAAAACAATTTGTACACATTTCTGACATGTATGGTGGGACCCATGTCATGGGTCCATTTGATCTTTTTATGTTGTTTGAATTTTCCAAGTTCATATTTTAGGTTACAAGGGAAAATATGCGACACAAATGTATCCATGCTCCATAGAGGTGAATATGCTTCTGTAGATAGGCAATTGTGCTATCATTTCCAGATCAACAGACCTTCTGAGTCCACAAGGGTGAATATGTGATTACTACAAAGGTGAATCCACCTTATACAGAGGAAATTCCATGCACAGTTGGGATTTGGCTCTATAGAGGTGAACCTGCCTCTAGATAGGAAAATCCATGATTGCTATAGAGGGAAATCTACATTATACAAAGGGAATTTTGTGCATGCTTGAGACTAGACTCTATAGAGGAAAACCTACTATCAAACAAGAATATGTGCTAACTTTAAAGAGGTGAGCGCGTGAGGTTTAGAGCTGTATACACAACCTTCAGAGGTGAACACACAACCTTCAGAGGAGAATGCACAAGCACCTTGAGTGAGCTCATTCATAGGTAGGTGAATCCACTACATGTAGGGGTGATCCTACGTAGGCCTCACTTGACTTGTCCACACAAGTGATGTGCAACCTACATAGGCGAACCTAAAAGGTACAGAGGTGAATGCTCTAACAGCATATAGAGGCATAAATGTGATTTTCAAAGGTGAAAGAACAAGCTACATAGGTGAGCTTAAAACTACAAAGGCGAATACACTAGTTACATAGGCGAATGCATGAGCTTCAAAGGTGAATCTACTAGTGGCCTTCAAAGGCGAATTTGCATGAGCTACAGGGGTGAACCTACAAGTTATAGGGGTGAATCCATGAAGGTTATAGAGGTGTATGTACTTTGTTCTTTGGTGAATCCGCTCTATACATCAACAAAAAGGAAGGTATAAAACAATAATTTTTGGTAAAAAATTTACATTGCTTTATACTTTCTTTTTCCAAAAAAAATTCTCTAGGGGCACCCCCTTATCATTTGGTTAGGTGTTTCCCCCCTTCGGCTAACAATCATTTTATTTTCATCATTTTTGGCATCTAATCATCTTCTTGTGTAGCTTTCTCTTGTTTGTCAAAGACCGGTGGATATCTTGTCTATGAAATGATTCCTATGTAAATTCTAGGGTAATTGAGATTTGCCTCTTCTTAGCTTTGCTAACCAATTCCTCGCCATTATATTTCAATAATAATCCTTCTTGAGGGAAAACTCGACTTGAGCATTGGTGAAATCCATGGGCGAGCAGGGTTCCTTTTCAGGAATTTTTAAGCACAAAGCAAAGGTGGCTCTTTGGATTTTAACTATTTACTGGTTATCTTTAGATCTTATATCCCGCAGTTGGGAATTATAATTCCTTATGCATTCTAAAATCAATTTTGTACATTGGATATCTATGGGAAAGGTGGTTGCTTCTACCAATCCACTTTCAATTACCTTCTGTGTGATAGGTGGTGGGTTGGGAGAATTGAATTTCTCTTTAAGCTCACTTAAATTTACTGGCCCCAATTTAATATCCCCTATTTTTGGCATTTCACATGTTAACCCCATGACATACTCATACTAGGTTGACACTTAATTCTGGCCATTTTTGTGCTACTAAGGTTTGAACAAATTTTTATCAGGCAATTAACAATGCACAAAAGGATAAGCTTGAAAAGTATATGTTCATAAGGAGAGGATAGAAACAGAAATACCTCAGAATTTTCCTAGATTCTAAGGACAAAAGTCTACATTGGTGCGCTCCTTTTTTTCGCGTCTCCCAGAGTGAATGCCACAATTGAAGAATGTATGTCCTTGGCATGATTTTTCCCTTTAATTCCTGTGAGAAGTGTGCTAGTAGATAAACATTATATGCATCTCCTACATCACATTGGCACATGCCAAATTTCATGTCACTGCTTCAATATAACCACTTTTCAAAATTTTCAAAAGGAATGGTCATGTGGGCGGAGAAATGGGAAGTTCACATAACCTTATAAATCATTGCGCGAGTTCATCTTGGGCTATAAAACACCGCTCACTCCTTAATGAGACCACATTTTCCTTTTGGGCAGTAAGTGGGGAAGTTAGACAACTTTGTAACACACCGCCTGCACTATTTAAGCTTGAAAATGGACCAGGCGAGAATTTCATAGATTCAAGTAACCGAACAAAACACCACTAACATTTCAAAACAAGTAGGAAGTTTTATGAGGTGTGCGAATGGAAAGATAGAGTAACTAAGTAAATCACCGCCAGAGTTATAACAGACACCCAGAACACTGCTAGACTATGACTTGGACTAAATCTTGAAGGATGAGTCCAAAAATTAGATAACACTTAATAAACCTAAACGTAAGTTGACAAGTTAAATTTTTCTTTGCATTACTTTAAATACCCCTAGATTTTAATAATTTTACTCTTTCATTTTATTTTCTAGCAATTTTTTTTGTTAACATGATAAAAACTAGCACTTGCAACTTTAGGAGGTGTAGGAGATGTGTCTGTAGGAAATTTAAGGGAATTTCGTCATCATCTTCTCCCTAAGCTGAACCATTATTATCCTCACTGTTACTTCCTTCAATTTTTTCACAAGCCAAAGTATTTTGTTACAACTAAAAATAAGCACACTATAAACATAGGAGCTATCAGATATCATTCAATGCCATTTTGTAATGAAATACATGAAATAAAAAGGTCATGTCAATATGTACAAACATTACTCACCCACAAAACCTAAAACAACTATACCTACACATAAAAATATAAAAATGTCCATTAGTATTTTGGCATGTCATTCAAAACCACAACTATTTGGATTAACATCAAACTTTTGACTAGTAATATGATGAATCAAAACCAACATAGGTAATAAAATAATAGTCAAACAAGCAATATTTTGAAAAATAACCTTTATATGACCCATTTAATTGCTCACAAACTCTACTAAACTTGACACAATGATCAAATATCATCGTAACGATTAGGCATTTAAATTAAGTCACCATACTACACTATCATAAAATTGTATATACATTTGGAATCTTTGTCAAACTAAAATGATATTGAAAGTTCCTAAATGTCACAAGGAAAAACATAATCATCTCAACATGGTAGAAGTCACTAATATACTATAATATATATTTTCTTTAAGCATGTCATTGGAGTTATCTTAATTTTGATAAGTGGTGGAAGCAATAAATGAATTAAAATAAATTGTAGCATTTACAACTACTTCGAAACAAGATTAACAACTTCAATCATTTTCTAGATTGTAGAAATTACTTCAAGACTCTGCACAAATTGTATCTTGCTGTCAACGATGCCGGTGAGACAAAATGGGTGGAATTGCAGAAAAAATGTCACGAAACCCTGTCAAAGCATAAATTTTTAAATACGAGACAAAGCAAAACCAATCTCCTTACACCTCCTTCCTAAAAGTTTGTTTTAGGAATGCTTAACTCCATCAAAGTCTTTTCCCGGGTGATCGAGTTAAAATTATCCCAAACTAAAAGTCTTGTAAATTCACGTAATGTTGTTCGTTTTTCCTGTCACGTCAATATGATACATATGATCATCACCATTCACTCCCCACACTAATGAGACAGCATATTGTAACATATGACTAAGTTCAGTGAAGGATGAGGAAGCAGACGCAGATGTATCTTTGACCAAATGCCATTGCCGTCCATGCACACGTGCACACAGAATTTATGTCCCACGCCTTGAGATCTTATAAGAAAGCCTCACAGGATAGTAAAATGCGCCCAATGCTCACTAGTTATGGAACCTGAAAATTGTATTGTAGGTGTTAGATCTATTGACTCTTCACATAATGGAACACTTGCTATGCCCACAAAACGGAAACCTGATGTTATATTGAGAGGACTGAGTTGTTCAACTCAATGTAGCAACAGAAAATTGCCAATGGTTGCAGAGAAATTGAGGAGGAATCCAGTGAGATATCTCTGTGCTAAACTGGAATCTCTTATACCAATCTCTCTCCCTAAGGTAATTTAAAACGGCCTTCCTTTAACGTTTACTCAGTTTAATAGGTATTTTTTTAAATGTAAGATAAGCTAACTGTTTATTATTGTTGTTTGAATGAAGGGGTATATGGATTAATATATAATCTCTCTTGAAATCTTGTGTCGAGATCTCTATATTTAACTCTTTATATTTACATATCCTATCATTTGATGTATATATTTTTTCAATATTTAAAAAAAAAAACAAAAACAAAATAGCTAGAATTTGTAGAACATAAATTTGATATATATATATGTATGATTAGTATAAATGTTTTGTATAGAACAATATAAGAAATAGAAAATTTCAAGGTCCTTTAAAATGTCTTTTCTATGGAATTAATGAGAACTATGTAGCTCATATTCTTCTTAGTGTTCATTTTCAAAGGACTTTTGGGGGTAGTATTATCACATCTAGAATGAGGTTTTAATTCATGTTATATTTTTGTTTAATTTTTAGACTATTTTGGGATATCCTTCTACTTTTGTTTTTCTTGGTTTGAAAAAAATTGTCAAATTTTTAAAATTATTAGTCTTATTGGTGGCTGAGTGTTTTGAGAATGAAGTATTAGCTCTATATGATAATTAAATTTTGAGGAAAATAGATTTTGGTCATTTGGTTTGGGCCTAATCATTTTGCATCTAGGATCAAATCTTCAAATAAAATGAATAGAATGAATAAATGATCTTTTCTACTGGTTTTTCACAAAATTAATGTTTTTGATAAAGGAAAAAATAGGTTTTACAGGGACCCAAAACCACAGAGTTTACAAACCATAGAAAGATAAATCATCAGAGTACCCAACAAAAAGAAGGTTGCGACAAAGAAAATAAAAAGTACAGCAACCACAAACCAAGAGCAGTAAAAAAGCCAACTAGAAGCCAACACCCTACACAGCCAAAACTAACTTAAAGACTTCAAAGTTTTAGCAACCTCAGCTTCAAGGTTGCACATCTCCTCGGTTACCTTCTTTAGGTTTTGGATCTCCTGAGGCAAAGAACCCGCTTTTCTTTTTAGGTTTGCTCTAGTCCTTTTCGAGGGGCCTGAATCCTCCTTACCTTTATCCTTCCTAGCTTCCAAGTCCACAAACAACAATCCCTGCTGAATATTATCCATCTTCTCCACCATGGTACTCAAGATAGTAGCATTTTGTTTTACAACTCTGTGGCTGCGTTCCATAATAGTTTTCATAGTATCCCCGATTTTTCCAATTTCCCCTTCCAGTTGTCTGACCTTGTTCTCATTATCCTTCTTTATCTTGTCCATTAACTCAACATTTCTTTGAAGACGTTCGACCAAGGCCCTCTTCTCATCCATAGTCCACAAAACACCATCAGAGTTCTGTGATATGCCTTTCTCTTCCAAATCATCCATCTTTCTAGTGAGAGCCCTTCTTTTAAATTGAGATCCTTAATCTCATGAAACACCCATTTTATGATCCTGAAGTAGTCAATAGGCCCGTTCCTGGCTATAGCCATAATATCATCAGGAAATTCCCTATCTGGCTTGAAATAGTAGTTATCAAGATTGAGATCTGTAGAGAATCTAGGTCTATTCTCTCTATCAATGGTAGGGTAGGAGGTATAAGAGTCCTCAGTAGCATTATGATCGTCAGAATTATCTTCCAGAGAATCCTCTGAATGGGAAACTAGCTTATTTGCAAAATTAATGTTAATGGTTCTTTTCATAGCAATTTAGGTGAAGCAGGTTTTGACAACTTGGGTGAGATAGTGTTACTTTAGTTCACTTTTTTGTTTTCTCTTCTAGGGTTTGGCATTAATAGTTAGATGGAGGTTGAGGTCATCCTTGTGCTTCTAGAAAAAGTGAGTTGGGTTAGAAGAAGATAGAATATGAGATGGATTCTACAATTTAGATCTCCCTTTTCAATAATGGAAGGTCTCATGAGTCTTCTTGAAAGATGACATCTTTTATGGAGAAGAGCTTTTTTCATTTGTGAAACACCAATTCCATCTCTTTTGTTCATATTCTTAGAAAATAAAATGTTGTTGTGAACTGTTTGATCAAATTGGTCTCTAATATTAATCACAACTTAAATGTCATATACCGGAAATCCTTGTATTTTGCTCAATTTCCATACCTTCTTCAAATCCTTCATAATGATTTGATTTGATCATTTTGATCTATTTTTCCTAAAAAAATTGTGTTTTATTAGCTCCAAGGTTTCTCTTCATTGAACTTTTATTCTATAGATTTTAATAACAGTTAAGTCTCTATTTAAGTTTTCTTAATTCTATAAATATTAAAAAAAAAAATGTGTTGCTACAAGATATAGGACACAGATATGACTGATTGTATTGAACTCATTTGTATTTGGCATCGCAGATCGACAGGTGTGGGGTATTAAAGGAAACCAGGAATTATATTCGAAAACTGCAGGATGAAATATACCGATTGAAGCGACACAGAGACAATCTCCTTGCGAAACAGAAATGTGGGGGAACAGAAAAAGAAAGTAGAGAGCTCACTAAGGTGGACGTGGATGTTTATGGAAGGGAGGTTATAATTAACATTTATAGCTTTATAGGGGTAAGGTGCATTTCCATGCTGATTGAGGAGGTTGAAAAGCACGGCCTAGATGTGCATATGTCTCCTGAGTTTTCAACAAGTGAATTCTCTGTATATCTCTTCTTCCATGCCATGTATAGAGAAGATATCAAAGAGCATGAGGCTGGAAAATTAGAGTCTTCTCTGCAAAAGAGGCTACTTCTCTTCTATTAAAATATACATAAGAGTGGTGGGTGCCCGTTCCAGATGTTCTACTATGAAAAAATAACACCCAAAGTAACACTCAAAACCCTATTTTACGAAAAAATGGGGATAGTGATAGAATCAGAAATCCATGAAGAAACTAACCTTTGGGAATATTATGTATTTAGTAGAATATATCTAGAATTTTTTTTTGTTTTCTTTCTCTATTAGTGTTTTTTTTTTTCCAATAAGCAACCCTTTATAACGTCAATGCAAGAAAAAAGGCATAAAACCAGACATCACAAGCTTGCAAAGAATTACCAAAGTGGAAAATACCATGAGTCAACCATGTAGGTTATGTCATTAGAGCTTGAGCCTACTTTAATCTTATAGACATGAGTAAAATGATTATATTCTATCTGCATGATATTTTATGTACAATTTGATTTGGAGACAGTCTTATGAAACAAAGGATACGAGATCTCTTTTATTTAAAACATTTGATATCTTTGGTGACTGACATAGTGGAAAAGCAGCTCTTTGCAGGGTTACATCGTAATTTATTTTCTGTATAGTTGTTCATTGTTTAGTCTGTGTTTTAAGTAGAGAAAAAAAATAGTAAAATTGAAATTATTTTATATTAATTAATTTTATTGTTCAAAATATTCTTATTGTTATAATAAACTAAATTTAAGTATGTGTAATTTTTACTAAAATGTCATGTAAGAATTCCACCTTGGAATGCTTGGATTGGTGGATTAGATGAAAAATATATTGGTAGAGAAGTGGATTGAATTATTGAATATTATGCGCTACCACCCAGCTATCTTGAAGAACAAAAAAACTAAGAAAGCCTTCACTTTTAGATGGGTGGAAATGATAGGATTTTGGGCTTGACGATCTAACAAATAAATTTTCAGGGGTTTGAGAAGGGGAAAGGATATAAATTGGGTTATTTGATATAAAATTTTCATTGGGTGTAAATAATTTTTGGATTGAAAGTTATCAATAGTGGGTTTATGATGTAGGAGTATTTAGGGAATGTGCAGTCAACATCACTCAAAAATATTTTCAGTTGTTTATTTTAGTTTTGGTTTTCTTGAATTTTATTTTGACGTCTCGCAGTAAAATATTTTTAGTTGTTTATTTCAGTTTTGGTTTTCTTGGATTTTGTTTTGACATAGATCATAGGCTTGGGATACATGCAGAGTGATTAGATTTGATAGAGTTGAATTTTTGTCATACTTTGGCTTTGGTGCACAACAAACAGTTACGCTGAAACAATTGTTTCAAGAAATCAATGAAGTTTCATGGCAAATCCTTGCATAGGTAGATTGTTTGAGAGAATTTAATTTTCTTTGTTCTCCACTAGTGATTTTCAAGAAAATTAATTTCAAGAGTTTTATTAGTGCTAGGAAAAAATAGCTTGGTGGAAAGCTTAGGAATGTCATTCTACACATTTTGACAAGTTTTTGTGCAAAAATGAGTTTCTTGTTTAAGGTTATGCAAAAAGCTATTTCTCCTAAAAAAAGTTCTCCATATTTGTTGGTGCAAATTTTAAGATGTATTATTCAAAGCATTTTAATATTGCAATGACTAGAAGAAACAAAATATGGAAAGTCATGTTTGGGGAAAATGAAAAATTAAATGTATTTTTAATGATATGAAAAAAGCAGACAAAATTCTAGTTTAACAAAAAATGAATAAAAAATAATGCACAAAAGATGGAGAGGAAGGGGGTGCCACAAATAATTTCTATGTCAATAGATCAAAGAGGAAGGACAGGTTTCCATACAAGTGATGGAATGAATTATTGTAGGGCTGCATAGACAATAGTTTGGGTGAAGAAGAGGCCATGAAGGTTCTATCTGCCAAGAAGAAAATAGAGAAGGTGCAACACATTTGGTGCAACATAAATGTGTTGAAATTAATATGCATGGGTTGAGAGAAGATTAAAGTAGAAATTTCAATTTAGTTTTCAAAAGAGAATAAGGTATGAAGAAAATTAAAAGTGTAGCTATAGGGATGTGTAGAAATTGAGGAGACAACAGGAAGGTGTAGATTGTAAATGCTTTGTATATGAATTATGAAATTGAATTTATCTTTCGTTTTCATAAGGATTAAAAGGGAATTGAATATTTTCTCTTGTCACATCCTTCCTAAGGGTACTTGCAAGTTCCCTCCACCTCATCCTCTCCTTTCTCCAAGTGATGCCAAGTGTTATCACCTAGTGGGTTGAGATGCCTCAAAGCATCTCAACCCTTGATCTCAACTTCAAATCCTATCCCTCCATCCAAAATCCTCTAATCTATATATCCAAAAACTTAGTCATTTTATCTCTCACCCATTTTTCATCAAGTGTTGTTATGCCACCAGATTTTCAAGTGAGCACACATCCAAATTACACATCATGGGAAAATTGACACAAGGAGCTTCATACACTAGTTTGAGCTCCCTATCACCCAATATAAGTGTTTTTCTTGTTTTTTGTGTTTTTTGGATTATTATTACAATTTCCTTCATTTTAGGAGCACAAAAACACTACACATTTTTGACATGTCTGGTGGGACCCACATCATGGATCCATTTGATCTTTTTATGTTGTTTGAATTTTCTAGGTTTAGATTTCGAGTTACAAGGGAAAATATGCCACACAAGTGTATCCATGCTCTATATAAGTGAATATGCTTCTTTAGATTGGCAATTGCACTATCAAGTCTAGACCAACAAACCTTCTAGCTCCACAAGGGTGAATCTGTGATTGTTACAAAGGTGAATCCACCTTATTTAGAGGCGATTCCATGCACACTTGGGACTAGGCTCTATAGAGGTGAACCCACATCTGGATAGGAAAATCCATGATTGCTACAGAGGAAAGTTTTCCTTATACAAAGGTGATTCCATGTACACTTGAGACCAGACTCTATAGGGGAAAACCTATTATCAAACATGCATATGCACTAACCTTGCAAAGGCGAACACATGAAGTTTAGAGGTGTATACACAACCTTCAGAGGTGAACACACAACCTTCAAAGGAGAATGCACAACCACCTTGGGTGAACCCATTCACAAATAGGTAAATCCACTACATATAGGGGCGATCCTATGAAGGCCTCACTTGACCTGTCCACAGAGGCGAGTGTGCAACCTACATAGGTGAACTTGAAAGGTATAGAAGTGAATGTGCTAACAACATATAGAGGCATAAACGTGACCTTCAAAGGTGAAAGAAAAAGCTACATAGGTGATCTTAAAACTACAAAGGCAAATTCACTAGTTACATGGGTGAATGCATGAGCTTCATAGGTGAATCCACTAGTGACCTTCAAAGGAAAATTTGTGCGAGCTATAAGGGTGAACCTGCGAGTTATAGGGGTGAATCTATGAAATTTATAGAGGCATATGTTTTTTTTTCTTAGGTGAATCCACTCTACATAAGGAAAAAAAAAAAAAAAAAGTAAAAACATCAATTTTTGGTAAAATTTTTACATTGCTTTATAATTTCTTTTTACAAAATAAAATTTGCAAGGGAACCCCTATCATTTGTTTAGGTGTTAGGTGTTCCCCCCCCTTTGGCTAATAATCATTTTCTTTTCATCATTTTTGGCATGTCTAATCATCTTCTTGTGTAGCTTGCTCTTGTTTTTCAAAGACCGGTGGATAAAACTACTAACTTATCTTTCATAGCACGATCAATTGAAGACCTATCTAAGTATATTTTATACTAGCTAGGCATAGTTCATTTTCTAAGGTGATTAATTAATCTATTTTTTGTTTTTGGGACTTTTCATTGGCATATGCTCTCCCTTTGTGCTACGTGTAAGCCTAGGGATCAAAAATCATGAATCAATCCAAGTCCATCTACGAGTCTTCCTAGGGGTGCTAGCCTACACATATGCTCTTCCCTTCCGCTATGTGGGATCCTAGGGATCAAAAACACCTAGCATTTTCTTCCCTTTAGGAGGCCTACTTGGGATTTCATCACCCAATGGATGACCTCAACCATGTTAATTGGTGGGGTATATAAAGGGGGTAGAATGAAAGTTGTACCCCAATCTAGTCATGTCATGTTTAGCAAAGCATTGATACTTGGGTGATTCCAAGTTAGGCATGTAGGGTTGGTCTGATTTTTCCCGTTGAAAGTTTCTAACCCATGCTTGTGGTGTGTTGGTGTTCATGGACATGCCTCATGCACCCTCCTGATGTTTATAGGACTCCCTAGATCACCTTGTTTTAGCCTATGTTAGGACCTGTTGTTAGTCACGACTTAGTGTAATGCAAGGGATGTGGATCATACCTTCAAGCCACTCACCATGTACTCCCTTAGCTTGAGATAGAGATGTTTGGGTGAACTTCAACATTTCCCAAGGAGAGAGAGAAGGTGTGCATGTGGTGTCCATTGATGACCCTGTGTCACTAAATCTGATGAGTAAGGTCATTGATGTAACTTCTTGCATCATTTAATTTATCAATTATTGAACCGGGTGTGTCTCAGAGCTATATGCGATAAGGGTGTTTCCATACATTGGGGGTTTTGTAGTGTAAACAATGACTTTTGGTCGTGGTTTAGCTTCGATAGGAGCCGTTTGGAGCTTTTAGGAGCTCTTAGGATCTCTAATTAGCCGATCTTAACAATGGGTTCCTAATTATTTCTAAAGACTTAATCCTAATTTATTTCTTAATTAATGATTGCTTAGACCCTAATAACTTAGTTCAGACTTCACTTGACTTATTTGCAATTTATCCATGGAAGATTTATGCTAAGAATTAAATCTACTTTTAAATGAAAGCTATGAATTGAAATGTACATGAAAGGTAAATCTATTTATGTTTGTAGAAAAAATATCTAATTGTGTTTGCAGAAAATAAACATTAACCTAGAAATCAGTAATACTAACTTCCATGAACAAGTCCCAAATAAGCTTCAGTTTCATCTTTCCATAAGTCATTATTGTCTTCCCTATTAAAACTACATGCATTCTAAAATAACCACATAATCTAATTCTATGAACAACAATTAAATCTATAGTAAATGAGTGAATATAAATCTACAGTAAAGCTTAAATGAATTATTCTAATGACTCAATGAATTTAATCTAAGAACATAGGCATTCACAAATTCACCAGTAATGATTAACATAGATTTAAATTCCTATTTTCCAACTGAGATGAATAATGTAAAAATTAATTGAATCAAAGAGAATAACACAAGTCTCCTCCTTCATTCGAGCAAGCCTTGCTCTTTCTCTGATGGGACTTAAACAATGAGATTCAGATCAACTCCTTATTTTCATTCTAATTGGCCTAAAAAGGCGAGTAGTACAAAAGTGCAGATAATCCACATTACAATGCTAAAGTGAAAATATTAACTAAATCCCAAACTAAAGACTAAGGATAGATATTTATAAGAATATCCACCTATTTGAATACAAAAATTGGCACAGCCTACCAAGATACAAAACAGTAACAACTAAACTTAAATAGAACCAAAGTGTCATAAAGAAATATACCACATGATAATAGCTGAACAGGAAGTCTTCAAACTGACTAAAGAAGTCAATTCAGAAACATCCATTAGGAGCAAGACAAATTTCAAGTTTGTTAAACAAGGAGTTTAACACATCCACCTCATAACATCACCATTTAATCCATTGAACATAATCCTCAAAGATAGGATTTAATCAAGACAATGAAAGATCTCACTTGCATAAACATTTCATCATTAATCATCATTCAAAAGCAAGATATGTAATGCAAAATACTGTAAGAGTTGTTGATGAACTCGAGCACCCAAGATCACCTGCAAAACCAAGATAAACCTTCCACACGAGAACAGCAAGAGATAAAATGTTGGAATATAGTGCAATAAC
The DNA here is from genome assembly GCA_007258455.2 of Sequoia sempervirens. Classification (NCBI taxonomy): domain Eukaryota; kingdom Viridiplantae; phylum Streptophyta; class Pinopsida; order Cupressales; family Cupressaceae; genus Sequoia; species Sequoia sempervirens. The sequence goes on along the minus strand of VDFB02270651.1, from coordinate 407,538,068 downwards.
AAAATGATTTTATTATCACACACTAAATGATACAATATGCCTCAACTCTCCCTTGAATTGATTGAATTAATATGAACTCATCTAGACTAGATAGGAGGGAGAGGTGAGTGCAAAATATATAGTAGAATATGGGAAAATAATTCCAAGAGAGGCAATAACTCCCAAATAACCAAATTAGGTGGGAGTTATGCCTACTTGGAAAATGCCAAACATGTGGCATAACCTACTCAGAAAGAGACAGATGAGTGGTTTTGTGAGGTGGCATATAAAGCCAAAAGAGGGTGTGAAACTCAACCACCCAAGTGTGAGTGGGAGCAACACATGTAATCGATGGATTATGCCATGTGTCCTCACATAAACCACATCTCCTATAACCTAAGGTATGCTTAATAATGTGTAGGATAAATAATATTAAAAAACCTACACTAACACCCCCCCTTAAGCATAGGTTAGGTGGGTGAAAGGATGAAATAATGCAAAGATGGGTCCCAGCTACAAGGCCATGTAAGGTACCCATGTACAATGATGAAACCTCTCAAAACATGAGAAAGAGAAAACCCGTAGGACAAAACTCTCCCCCAAGAGAGAACAAGAGAGACCATATAGTCCCCCAATGTAGAATCTCCTGTATTGTTGCTGAATGCTCCACCCAAGAAGCTGAAGATGATCCAAGATCATTGAACAATATTTCTCCCCTTAGGAAGAAAGAAAACCAAGGATGTATGCAAGATATCTTCCCATTCTTGAAAGGAATATGAAGGAAGAATGTATGATGTCTCTGAATTCTGTTCAGGTGTCCCCATGTCAATGCTGAAAGTTGTCACCATCAAATCAAGTGTTCTAGGCCACACTGCAGAAGATGACAATCTAGAACCTAGTGGAGATGGATGTAGAACAAAATCTAGAGAAAAAGATATCTCCTCTAAAGACAAGTGTGCCTCCTCCAAATACTACTCAAAAGTATCCACAATCACACCAAACTGTGATGAATGATCATGTAGAGAATGAACAAGATGATACAAAGGTTCCTCCACAACAACTGAAGAAGAATCAACTTCATCAAAGAGAAGATGAATGTCATGAATAGTGTCTCCTAAGTCTGAAACATGAGACTCCATAAATAAACCTGCAATGTATGTCAAGTAGTCATCTGAAGTAGCTATATCTGGAAGACAATGTGTATCCTATTGCACTAAATCACAAGAAGCCGTGAATGTAGCAACACAAGTATCTTCAGATGCAATAGTAAATAGAGGAGAAGGAATACAAGGCTTGAGAACTAGATCACATGTGAGAATACCCAAGTTCAAGTAGCCAAAGTTCTCCTCAAAATCAAATCTCACACTAGGAGTTTGATCAATAACCAAAGGATTAGAACCATCATCAGGTGCAAAGTCTAAAAAGGTATACAATTGAGATGCATGATCAACCACCCCAGTAGCAATTATCTTTTTGCTCTCCAAGTCTCTGATGATAACTAAATTAGGTGTGAATTCAACAGTCTTCCCTGTTCCACCATGAGTGATCTGATAGATGGAAATAAGATTGTTTGAAAGATGAGGTACACACAAAACATCATTAAAAGTTCCATCCCCAATATCAATAGACCCTTTCCCAATTACATCCATGTATGTATTATTTCCCATCATAATAGGTGGCATAGCACAAGGCTCAAAAGAAGAGAACATAGACTGTGTAGAAGCCATATGATGAGAAGCTCCATAATCTAGGAGCCATCTCCTTGATCCAAGACCTATAGAAGCACAAAGAGCTTTACATTTTGATTTACCTGCCCCTGTAGTATGGCCCTTTTCCTTATAAAATTCTAAATTTTTGGAATTAGAAGAAGAAGCTAAATCAACCATTCGAGAAGGAAAACTAATGTTGTTCTTTGCTAAAAGATTCTTCAACTCATCAATTTGTTTTAAGTAACATTGATGTTCATCATGCCCAGGTTTCTTGCAATATGCACAAGTGAGCTTCTCCTTCTTAGATGAATCCTCTTTTGAAGAGAATTTAGAGTCTAATTTAGAAGTAGATGAATATTTATCTGAATCTTTCTTTCTATCACCTTGGTTCTGTTGTTTTTGTTTTTCTTATTAGTGCCTTGTTTTGCAGTCAAGGATTGAGATTTGGAAGATTTAATAATTCCCATTTGAATCAATTTATCTTGCTCCTTTGTGAGATCATCTACAAACTCACTTAGAGAAGGCATAGTAAATCCTTTTCCTAAGACTCTTTTCATTGCATGAAATGTAGAAACAAACACTGCATAATCAGGACCAAGTTTTGAAAGAATACTCAAAATAAGCTGTGAGTCATCCTTTTTAACTCCACACTGCTCTAACTACAATCTTATGGCATTAAATTTAGTAAAGAAATCCTGAATGGTGTCAAAATTGCATGGGCTCAATCCTATGAGCTCGTTCAAAGTAACTCCACACTGCTCTAACTGCAATCTTATGGCATTAAATTTAGTAAAGAAATCCAATGAATGTGCTCTCAAATCATCTTGTTTACCAAAGAGAGTATTCAAAGTATTCCACACTTCATTTGGTGATTTTGCAGACATAATATGAAAGTGTAGATCAGGAGATACAACCATGCATAAGGTGCCAAAAGCTTCATCACACTTATTGAACCATTTGGGCTTATCTTCATCTTGTGTAGGTTCCTTATCAATACCCATTGTTATTCTATACAATTTTAACTTCCTTAAGTGAATTTCCATTTCATTTTTCCACTCAAAGTAATTGTATGGTGTGAGTAGAGGAACTAATTTATCCATTTTAGATTGTTGTTACAATGTGAGAGAAAAAATGAAAGAAGAACACACATAGACACCCCCCTTTTCACTCAATAAAGAATCCCCCCCCAAAAAAAATGATTTGGAACTTTATAAATTAGTGTGTTTACAATGCTAGAATTGTTTTCTAGAGTTTTTCAAGTGTCCAAAATGGACTCAAATACTGAAAGTACAATCAAATCTTGAAATTAGAACCTCAAAATAGCACCAATGTATAGTGCTAAAAAAAATCAACTTTCAAAAAAAGAATCACCTCGATCTGAGGTCATATGTGAAAGTTATAGCCGCTTGAAGTTTCAAAAATGAGAACTGTCCTTCAGATCTACTGATAAAACTGATTTTCTAGAAAATACAGATCACTTGAGAAAAAATGGATCACACCACTGCAAAACCTGTGAAATTATACCCCAAATCAAAAAAATATTCTCTGAAAAAAGAGCTCATATGACTGAATTATGGCCCTCCAAAGATTGACTGCAAAATAAAAAATGCAATTGGAGAGGGGGTCTGCTGAAATGTTCTAGTTTAGTTTCTACAAAATATGTAACCTATATACAGAAACTAGCAACGACCCAAATGGTTGTTTTTTGCTGCGAACAAAACCCAAATGGCAGATTTTCTTCAAAATATACATAAAATGTGGATCTAGTGTAAAACAAACGCCTTTAGCAAACATAAAACAAGCCCAACAACCAAAAAATTACATGAAAAGGTAGAATCAGCTACTTAAGACAAGAAAAGGTATGCTGCAACCTACAATACTACTAAAAACACTCACAAATCTCTCAAATTTGAGAAGGGGCTTGTAGATTTGACACTCTAATACCATGTAAAAGTTGTTGATGAACTCGAGCACCCAGGATCACCTGTAAAACCAAGATAAACCTTCCACACGAGAGCAACAAGAGATAAAATGCTAGAATATAGTGTAATAACAAAATGATGTTATTATCACACACTAAATGATGCAATATGCCTCAACTCTCCCTTGAATTGATTGAGTTAATATTGTTGGAAATATATGTCTCAATCATAACAGGCTGAAACCTCTATTGGAGCCAAGTTGGTGTGACATATTCTATGTATGGCCGACGAGCAGATTTGTAGCCTTATGTTTTGTACAGGTCACTGTGACCTTGCAGAAGTCTTGCCGAACGGTTACACAGTGGTGTACTCAAGGTAACTCGGAGGTTTTGTTATAAACTCCTGGCGACAGTTGCTTTGTCTCACCGATAGTATACATCATTATAACATGAGGGTGTTCAGTAAGAATTCTAGGCAATGTGCTAAAGTCTTGCCAACAACTTTTTATGTTGGAGCCTTCGGGGAAAGTCTTGGGTGTTCGGTAAGAAGTCTTACCGATAGGAATGTCTCACCGATATTATTCACTCAGGGTAACCCAAAGGTCTTGAGAAGAAGTCTCATCAATCGATGAAGGTCTCGCTGATAGGGATACACTTGGAGGCATCGGGGTAACACTAAGGGTTCGCTAAGAACTCTTAGCGATGGATAGAAGTCTTGTCGACTATTCTTTGGTGGTCGATATGACTTAAGACTTTGGAGTAACATAAGAGATCTCGATGAAACCTCTTGGCAATAGCAATATGTCTTAGTGATAGATGTGCACTTCAGAGTAACTTTGAACCTTGGCATGATTTCCTAATGAAAGCGATAAGTCTCACCGACTGTTGGATGCTTTGGTGTAACACATGAAGGCTTGGTGGGATGTCTTGGTAAGAGCGCTATGTCTCACTGATAGAAACTGAAGTTGATGTGACTTGTGAGCTCGATAAAGCATCTTGCCAATGGAGAAACTCTTGCTGATAGAGATACATTGGATGTCAATGGATTCAATATGACTCAAGGTGTTCACTATATCGTCTTTCTGACTAATGGAATCTATGCCGATATCGATATGAAGAATTTGTGGCATCGGGGAGACACTGTTAGTGTCTCACCGATATACCAACAAAGTTTGAATTCTTTTGACCGAGTGATGACCATCTACGTGGTTGGTATTTGACCAATAGGAGAAGCCAAATGGGAACTGCTAGCAGTTGGACCATTGTGGCAGTTCTGTGAGGAAGCTCGATAGACAGGAATGACATGAATACATTCTGTAATGTTGCAGAGGTTCGGTTGGTTCGAAGAAAACTTGGGTGAACAGTTTGAATTGTATCAGTGTGATTTCTATTATGTATAGATCGTAACTTGAAGGTTGTTGTACAAGTTTGATCATTGTGAAAGCTGTTGTAATCTAACTGTGAGTACCTTTTAAAATCTGCACATACTTAACTTCAAATAAGGGTTAGTATCTACAAATTCCTCAAGAAAACTCCTATGAAATACTTTATGAATGCTTCCAAATGCAATACATAACAAAAGAAAACTAAAAGCATTATGAAAACAACAACAAATACCTATTCCATAGTGGATTGGTGTCAAATGTGCAAATGACCTTTTCCCAATCCTTGCCCAAAAGCTCAAAATGGTGAGATGCAATGGAGATGAAGAACAAAGTTAGTTCTCAAGCCAAGAGAATAACTTTGCATAAAAGTTGTGGATGCCTTTGATGAAGGATGAGGTCCTTATTTATGGATTTTCTTGATGAAAGATTGGCCAAATGGGTGAATGTGGGACTAAAGATCCACCAATGAGAGAAGGCCACTTGTCAAGTGGTGATAGGCTATGGGTTGTGCAAGATTTGGGAAATGTTCCCATGAGAGGGAGTTTCAAATTTGAATTTGAGAGACAAGATGAGTGTGGGACAAGAAAATAAGAAATAAATGCAATGTTGGAGGGACAAATCAACTTGTCATATTTTTCAAACTTGAGGGAATATTCCCCATAAATGCCATGTTGAGTGAAAATGAGGGTTTTAATAAATCAATAAATTGATTTATTTGTGCAAGTGGCTAAATCTAGAGAATGCAAGTGGTGAGGATTTAACATTTAATCATGATTAAATTAGTTTAATGATGATCAAGATGATTTGACCTTTTTGACTTAGATATTTGATTTATTTAAATCAGAAAATGATGGAATATGTGTTATGATTTAATTAAATGGATGTTTGATTTATTTGATTAAAAGGCTGATGATAATGTTTATTTAATTTTGAATGAATGACCTTAGGAGATGATATTACCTGATGAATGGATGAAGGTGAACCTGATTAATTGGTGAATGGACCTAATGTGAAACCTAGTTTAGTTGATGAATTAACCTGATCGAATGCACAATGTTAATTTTGCATGTCTACATTTTGCCCCTCTTTGAAGCAATGTACTTGTTGCGTTGGTTCAAAGAATAACTTGCCACGATCAAAATTCAAAAAAATTCTGATTTTTCGGATGCCCCAGCAGAAAGTACACTGGTACATTGCCCCCTCAAGAGATCGAGTGAAAAGATTTGATTTGAGGGTCAATCTCATGATAAAGAGGTTCAAAATGGATGGTTATGGTCGATGATGCAAATGAGATGATTTTAAGATGCTTAGAATAAAAAATCTATATTATCTTAAACAACTTAAATGATTATATGATGCGAGATGTATGAGGTTGATGATGTGATATGCTATGATTATGTAATGGATGATTTATGAGATTCTTAGACTAACAAATCTATATTATGATGATGATTATGCATGTGAGATGATATGCAGAATACTGATGATTTATGGATGCAAGATGAATGCATAATGGATGCATGATGGATGTATTGGTGATGATGATTAACTATTCATGTTGTGATGTTAGTGCGGAAGACATTAGATGATGACAAGAGGGTCCAACAAGCCAACTTTATGAGAGATGATGATGATCGATGATGATGATAGATAGATGATTTTCTTATCAAGGATTGGGATTTTAAAAGGGTCACTTACTTTATGTTTGATAACACGCCTAAGCATGATCCATCAAGGTATAAAGGACCAGGATGGCATTGTACTTAGTGTGATGGGCTTTGATTTGACAAATAGATAGGAGTATTCTTGTTCACACCTGACATACAGAAACCTTGCTAGGATGCCCTTTGAAAGTTTTAAACACCTTAGACCAAAACACAGAAAGGTATAACCAATCAATGCAATAGTCAACAAGCTGTCCAAAACATCCTCCATACATATCTAACAAAGCAAGTATTCACCAAGTTATTTTACAAGAAACGTCTAACAAGCATAACAGACAAAGGATAATGATCATTGCCCCATTCCTATCTCTCTAAATCCTTCGTTTGGATATCATCGAGAGGTCCTTGGACTGAGTGCAATGAGATAAGTCAAAAGACAAAGATAAAGCACACAAACAAGTTGATATTCTTCAATACCGTTAACCAAAAGGGAATGTGTTTTCAAGGATAGGAACTGAAAATATTACCAAAAGATAATGCCCACTATAGGAAGGATGCATCCTAGGACATGTTAGTATCAGATGATTGATATGGGGCTGATTGGATGATGGACTATCGACACAAAGAATTGACCAACTTGTTTACGTACTGACTTAGACTTGAGACTTGACACTTTTGAGTTTTGACGTTTAATCTGATAGACTTGTTTCTAACTATTTCACCAAAGGTTGAGGATGACGAACAGTTTATTGTGGATGGTGTTATTGCAAGTGCAAGCAAGATGAGGTGGATGGATTTTTTCAAATATTCAGATTTTTTGGAGTTTTGCAATGTTTTGAGGCTATTTTGGGTATTTTTTGAGGTTTTGCAAATGTTTTTATTTTCAAAATTTCTAATGTTTTTTTGGGATTTTCTGAGATTTTAACCTAGAGACTAACCTAAAGACCTATCCTAGGGGCCTCGAGGGCTGATCAACAAATTAGCCTTGCCTATGTTATACATGCAGAGACCACATAGTTCGACTGACGACTTGACCGATTTATAGATGATGATATACATGATGATATATCAATTTATTATGATGGACTCCTAAAGGACTAATCTATATGTCTTGGGGGATGATCAAAGATCAACCTTGCCTATGTTTAAGCTCAGAGATGACGTAGTTTGAATGATGACTCTATTTTTTGATTTTTTTGAATGACTGTTTGACCTGTTTTTGGATTTTGATATGTTTTAATGTTTTTGGATTTTCTGATTTTCTGATGTTTTTGAATTTTGTGATTTTTTGATGTTTTTGGATTTTTTGTTTTTCTAATGTTTTGGGATTCTAATTTTTTTGGATTTTGTGATTTTGTGATTTTTTTGGATTTTATGATTTTATGATGTTTTTGGATTTTCTGATTTGAGGACCTTAAGAACATACACGACTCAATCTGGGTGAGAACATGCCCCAACGTGATGCAATAGACTACTCTGATAAAGATAGGGTAGATTGACCTTGAGGATGGGCCGAGTAGTACTAGGAGGGATCATGATACGAAAATAGGACCAAGCTATGGTGCAGGCGCAAGTGGATGAGTGATGGATGGAGACCTGAATGCGATGGATGATGGAAACGTAATGGATGGATGATGCCGAACAAGTCATAAAGATCTTGATGGATGGAGAGTGCTTATTTACACAAGGTGCCTTTATTTGCCAGGTTTTCACCAAGGTACTTGCCCAAAGTGTCACCGAAGTGGTTTTCACTAGAGGACAATTTTTTTCTTTACTATTTTTGATAATTTTTCATTTTTTTTTTTGGATTTTTTACTTTTTTGATTTTTTTGTTGTCACCAAGATGCCTGTTTGCAAGGTTTCCACCAAGGTAACCATTTTTTCAGGAATTTTTCTGATTTTTTTGGATTTTTGGTTCTATAACTTGAAATATTTTAGGCATAAAACTTTTTGAGATGGGAGTTATTCATGGGCTCCTGTAGAGGTTCCCCTTCGGGTGTTGATAACTGATATGCCCCTGATTTGTAACTTGTTGTGATGACGAAAGGTCCTAACCAATTAGGTTCAAACTTTCCTTTGCTGCTTGGGTTTGGGAAATTCTTCTGATTTTCTTTTAAGACCAGTTCTCTGACTTGGAAAGTCCTGCTTTTGATCTTCTTATTGTAGCTTTGTTTGAGTCTATTCTAATAGAATTGCAAATGATTTAAAGCATCTATGCATCTCTCATCCAGTAACTCCAGCTCATTTAGTCTTGATACTCTGTATTCTTCATCCATGATGACGTTTTGTAGTGATATTCTAAGGGATGGGAGTTTGATCTCAATGGGGAGTATGGCTTTTGATCCGTAGACCAAGGAGAAGGGGGTGGCACCAGTGGGTGTGCGGATGCTGGTTCGATAAGCCTAGAGGGCAGGGTTAAGTTGCGGATGCCAGTCACGACCTGCGTCATTGACTGTTTTCTTGAGGATTTTAAGGATGGTTTTGTTTGTAGCTTATGCTTGGCCATTTCCTTGGGGATAATACGTAGTGGAGAAGCGATGTTGGATTTTGAATTTTTTGCATAAATCATGGACATCCTGATTTTTGAATGGTGTCCCATTATCTGAGATAATGGCTTGTGGGACACCATAGTAGCATATGATATAGTTCAGAATGAACTTTGAAATCCGCTTCCTAGTTATGTAGGTCATAGGTATGGCCTCCACCCACTTAGTAAAGTACTCTGTGGTGGTTATGATGAACTTATGGCCGTTAGATGAGGTGGGAGTGATTTTCCCAATGAGATCAAGTCCCCACTGCGAAAAGGGCCATGGTGTGACAATAGGATAAAGCTCTTGAGCTGGAGCATGGATGAGGTCCCCATGCTGCTGACATTTTAGACACTTTTTGGCATGATCATGTGCTTCTCATTCCATTGTGGGCTAATAATACCCCATCCTCAGTAGTTTCTTGGATATGGTCATTCCACTCGAGTGTGAACCATAGATACCATTATGTACTTTGGTTAGGGCGGTTAATGCCTCGTCAGTGTTTAAGCAGCGTAGTAAGGTACCTTCTATTCTTCTACGGCACAAGGTATCACCTAGGATGACAAATCTAGATGCCTTTTTAACAAATGTTCATTTTAGGTTCGATGGCAGGTTAGTGGGTATAACTCCTATGTGAAGATAAGTATAGATATCAGGGTGTGTGCAAGAAGTTGAGTCCACTTTTTGGCCAAAAAGTGGAAGTGTTTTATCTAATTTTCAGCATTTGACACATTTGACCTTAAAATTTGAAGCACTTAGAGATGAAATCTTTAAAAAAGTCACTAATCATAAAATGTAGTGCTCAGAGTCTAGTTTCCAAATATGTAATTTATTTCAATACCCAGATTGTACAAATTGAGTTTTAATAGGCATTTCTAAAAACCACTATTTAAAAGTCATTTTTTTTACCATACCATGCACATGTACGACATCCATATTTTGACTTAAATTATCATATTTTTCTAAATCCTTTTGGGATAAGTTTTATGACTCACTGAAGCTTGTTCTTGATATTTTTTGGTATTTTTTTATTGAATTTTTTTTTTTGTTAAATTTTTATTGTATGCATTTGTCATTTTGAAAAATCATCATGTACCACATGCATACATGACCTAAACTTATCATTTTTTTGATTTTTTTAAATTGAAAAGAATTGTCTGAAGTTTGTTCTCGTGCAATCCATTTGTCAAAATGTTATGTTGATCAAAAGTTATTAAAATAGTAAAAAACTTTGATATTGAAAGTTTATGGACCAATTTTATTAGAAATTAATTGAAAAATAGAAAAAATAATCCAATTGCAAAACAAATTACATATTTAGAATCTGCATTGTTTCATCTAAAATGGGTTTTAATTTCGTCAGAAAATTTTGCAAAAAAGGTCGTCAGCCATATGTCCAAAGTTGGTATTTTTCTTTGACATTGTTAGGACCTTCAACTTGTAGGTCAAACCAGGTTGAAGGTTCTGGTTCGGACTTCCAATGCTTTTCCCAAACCAAAAACCTAAGAAAAAAACCCAACCCCAATGCAAAAGGCAATTCAAATTTAAAAAAAATGAGATCTCACTTATAAAATGGGATCTCGTTTATTCATAAACGGGATCCTGTTTACTAACTGGGATCCCGTTACATTTGAATTACATTCCGACCATTGTCAGCGTAATGGGATCCCGTTTCATAAACAGGATCCTGTTCACTAAGCAATGGCTCCAACGTTCAAAGTTGGTGAATGGGATCCCAATTATGAAACGAGATCCCAATTATGAAACGAGATCCCGCTTATGCATAAACAGGATCCCGTTTTAAATCGGGATCCCAATTCATTTGAAGTGGGATTCCGTGTTATTAACGGGATCCCGTTTATATGATTTAAATTCACTGTGCACAAATTTTCTGAAGTCTGCAACTTGCATGTATGGCTGAGAGCACTAAAAATGAATGATTTTTCATAAGCTATTGTATTTACAGGTTAGAACTTAATTTTTAAAGTGGAATTGTGCTAATTTTTACTTGTTTTGACAAACACAAGAGGAAGAATTTTGTCTTAATAGGTATTCAACTTCCAATTTGGATTGAATATTTTGAAGAATTTCACTATTAACTTTCATTTATACTTGAGAATTTTATAATCATGGGAGATAAAGCTCATAATAAAAGAAGGAAGACATTGACTCCTCAAGAAGTTGAAGCAAATAGGGAAAAAGAGAGACAAAGACAAAGACAAAGAAGAATGAGAATGAAATCAATGAATGATGGTGGAGCAACCAATTCAACAACTATTGAAGAT
>VDFB02270651.1:407473304-407526497 GCA_007258455.2 Sequoia sempervirens | reverse complement strand
ATATGTTATGCACTCTAAACATGCTCAATGGCTTGATGGCCAATTTTGCGCATGTAGAAACACATCTCCAATTGGTACTATACTTTCAATGGTTGATTTTGCGGAGAATTATACTCTCGCTCTGCAAGAGGAAATTCAATCTCAATATTATAATTCAGTGCAAGTAGCTATGTTTGTCCATATTGTTTATAGACATGCAGATGATAGCACTGAGGATGATAGAAAATTTTTGAGGGAGTATCATTTTATTTGGTGAGCCGTCGGTTACACTCAATGGAGTTTGTTCAATATTGGCAGTATATTTTGAGAAATTTAAGAGAAGAGGAATCCATGCGAAAGACACCTCATATGGTGGATAATGGTATGCAGGCAGTTCAAGAATGCTCGAATGTTCTATTGGTTAATTAGGGTTCACAAGGAACTTAATGTCCAACATATATGGAGTTTTTTTGAAGATGGGTATGGTAAAGGAGAACATGATGGAGCTAGTGCGTGTGTCAAAAGAATTCTTGCTAGAGAACAATTAAAATTCGAGGATTCAGTAAAATTTAAAAATGCACATGAGATTGTGGATTGGTGTAATAGAAGATTATCTACACCTGGTTCGAGTGATTACTCTACAACATCAATTCTTTTGGTTGGTGGCGTAAGAACATTGTATCTAGAGTTGATTGTGAGACAATTAGTGGATCTACTAAATGGCATTCATTTAGGAGTGTGACAACAAGCACATGGACTATTTGGACAAGGGAGCTTGCATGTTTTTGCCAGTTTTGTATCTCAAGAGATTGGGAAGCTTGCAAAAATACATAATGGGTTGAACAGTGGGAGCAAAGATCATTGACACCTGTAGAAGCACATAATCAATATGAAAGAACTATTGCAGAAAATGATCAATTGTTTGCATCTGAAGATTATGACCATGTTTCAGACCTTGTACAAGAAGGTAATTTTAATTCAATTTATTTCTTTTTATTTCACTTTATTAAGTTATTTTGTAATACTAAATTATTTATATGGATATGCACAAGTTATTAAATCGAATTTTGTTGGCAGGACATGTGTATGTTGTTATTGCACCTGAGGGGAATGAAGAGAAAACAAAATATTGGTTGGCTCATTGTGTGGAAAGTAAACATAAGTTGATAACACCTCAAGAAGATGATGATGGCTTTCATTATCCAACAGGTACGGTGATCCCCTTAAGACACCTCCTTAAGCAAGTTTTAAATGATAACAAGTTTTAGATCCCCTTAAGCAATTTTTTAGAACAAGTCTTTGATCCCCTTAAGAAAATTTTGAGAACTTAGTTGATGATGGTTTTTTAACATGTTTTCCAATAGGATCAGTGGTGGTTGTTGACACTTGGCTATGAAAATACTTGAGAAGAAATAATGGTCTACCGACATTCGAAGACTATGAAACACATAAAAATATTATGCATTATTCACATTTGGTGGTGGCAACAAATATAAAACTAGAGTGGTATCGTGGAAGACCTTCAAAAAAATTGCTATGGTCAATTTCTATGGAAGAGCATGAGGCAATCATAGATGCATTGCAAAAAAGAGAGGATGCAGATAGTACAATGAAATAAGTAAATATAGGTAAATATAGTTTTAGTTTTATTTCAAGTCCTTTTAAATACATTAAATACATGTTTCAACATTGGTCAAGTGTGCTATTAGTTGAAATTGATTTAAATTATCCTTTTATACATCCTTAAGGCATAATCACAAAAAGGATCTAGTCCATGTAGATTCAACCTAGACAACATGGAATACTTGGTAAAAATAGGTAATTATTAGTTAAATTATATTTAAATACATGTTTTGATTACATATTGATATTGCTTGGACATTAATAGTTAAAATTGATATATTGTCATTTTTTGTATCCTAGAGCCATCATTGCATTCATCTCATACTTTGAAACAAAAAGGAGAGGATGTCTGGATTCAACCTACAAACATGTGTGGAATACTTTTAAATGCAGGTACTTGAGTTCTGTACATATAGATAATTTTATATAAATTAAAATATAAAGGCCATGATTTCATTGATAGCTACAAATTCCTTTTGACATCGCAGTGAAGACCTACCAACATTCTAGCCATGTCTTGAGATACAAGTTCCTTGAGATACATCTAAATTTTGTAAACATTGTTTTGAGATGACACAGGGCGTACATACATACCTACAAAATTAAACATACTCTATGTAATTTCTATGTATCAAACTAGCTCTCTATATTTTGTTTCTAAATGTGCATGTTTTCCTAATTTTGAAACTTCTGTATGTTTATGTGTATAGTTACTAAATATCATGCATAATATTGTTAAACAATTATACTCATTAGGATCTATTATGACCTCTTAATACACCCTCTTAAGACACCTTTAAGACCTTAAGAGAACACCCCAGCATTAAGACCCCTCTTAAGACATCCCATTTAGGCGTATTATGACCCCTTAAGACATCCCCTTAAGACATTCTATTATGACCCTTTTAGACATCCCCTTAAGACATCCCCTTAATTAACACGTTCTATTATGACCCCTTTAGACATCCCCTTAAGACCCCTTAAGACATCCCCTTAATTAACACGCTCTATTATGACCCCTTTAGACATCCCCTTAAGACCCTTTAAGACATACATCCCCCTTAGTTAACATGTTCTATTATGACCCCTTAGACATCCCCAAGACCTTTAAGACACATCCCCTTAATTAACACGCCTTCATATGACCCATTTAGACATCCCCTTAAGACCCCTTTTTTTAAGAGCATCCCCTTAATTAACATCGCTCTATTATGACCCCTTTAGATCCCACAGACCCCTTTAAGACATCCCCACTAGCATGCCTTCTATGACCCTTTAGAGACCCCTACACTCTAAGACATCCCCTTAACACACGCTCTATTATGACCCCTTAGACATCCCCTAAGACCCCTTGCAGGTGAAGACATCCCCTTAATTAACATGTTCATAACCCTCTTTAGACCTCTTTCACCCCTTTATTATCCCTTTTACATATATTATGCAACTCCCCCAAGACATCCCCTTAAGATGTTCTATTATGACTCCTTTAGACACCCCCTTAAGACGTCATTATTTGTTTTCACAACTTATAAATTAGTGTTAGATGAACTATTATTTATAGTATTTATTAATGCTTTTATTCTCTAATCTTCTATGGTATTGTTTATTTCTTAAAATTTTATCCTTTCTGGTATATAAATAGATTGCTTTTTTTTGTAAATTATGATTTATCTACTGATTATTGATTGACGTGAATTGAATAAGTTCATTGAGTAATTATCATTATTTATTGAATGTACATATCATGTATATCATGTATATCATGTATGAAATCAAAAAAATAATCTACTTTTGGATTAGGAAAAACATTCACTGCTAGATCAACATTCAACTCCACCTCTATATCCTTTAGAATTTTTTGCACTAAAAAATTGTATTACTTTGCACTTAATTGCATCAAAAATTAAAATCCCAATAAATTAAGACATAACCTTGTTTCATCCATTATTTATACCAAATCAAGCCTTTTGATTTACCTAATTGATGCACTTCTAACATCTTTGAGATTTTGATCATCAAAGGAATTTTAAGGAATTCACAAAGTTACATAATTTCTAATCATTTTTGCTTATCTGGCTCTAGAGTGAGATATTTTTTAGACATTTATTCCAAGATTATGACTTCTCTTTTTTGTGAGAAAATACTGTCACTACCTAGTATCCACTACCTACTATCCATCTATACTTTTAAATCTGATTCAATACTACTTTTAATTCACAATTTTTTACATATATGGTTTAATATAAATTTTGGGTCCAAGCTTTGGTAATTCTTTTTTTTATCACCTACGGTAAATTAGGTCACATAAGAAACTCTTTGTCTAGCCTTATACTCGGCTACCTGACCTAACTTTACCAAATGTGGAATGTGTTAAGATAAAAGTCTCGATTTTGTAAGACTTAAAATTCTTAAAAACAAGTCTACTCTTGATTTAAATTTTTTAAACACCTCCACAAGTGAATTTATCACAAAAATAGGTTCTTTAAACTTTTTTGATTCAATTAGGAAGCACACATTGTCATGCTAACCATGGCCCCCATGCCTTTCAAATGCAACATGCATGTTGTGAGACCACACAACACTATCCACCTAGGTACTAATCGTAAACACTAGCTCTTGGAAACCAACATCATATTCCTTTATGATGAATGTTATACAAAATGATGAATTAAAAGAAATGGATTAACTTATAATTGAAAGAAATTTTCCTACTTGAACCATAGTTATATAAGTTCATTGAGTAATTATCGCTATTTATTGAATGTACATATCATGTATATCATGTATGAAATCACTAAATTTGCAAAGTATAAATATTGAAATGTCCTATATTAATCCATGTATGAGATCACTAAATTTCACATTAATGTCCTATATTAATGTCTTGACTATGAACATAAAATGCATAAATGTACATGTGTAAATAAAAATTTCAAACAATAATAAAGTCCATAATTTATGTAACATATTAAGTGCATGAAACCAATATATTAAGCGCATGAAATAAAGTCCAACAGAGTACATGATAAACAAAAAATATAGTCCATGAAATAAACAAATATAACACATAAAATCACATGTTTCTAGGTCATGTACTGTCTCTATAATCAAGAGACCTCTTCACACCATGCAGACTATGTGGATGACCTGAAACATTCTATATAAGAGTAGGAGATGAAATTAGATGTAAGACAATAAAAAATGATTTAATGACAATTTAATTTATAATCCATCATAAAATTAAATTACCATCATATCTACGTCTGGATGCTCTAGTGCACCTGAAGCAACCTCTAAATTCTCTAAATCAATCTACATAAACAAGACAAAGAAATTTGAAATTAGATGTACAACTCTACAATTAAATTTTTTTAATTCAATTTAATTTATAACTTATCATATTTTAATTGTACCATATTCTGAGGTTGTGCACTAGGCTCTTCTCCAGGACCTGTCTGTACATTCTCAACTACGAGATCTGTCTCATGCTACAAAAGAAAAAGAATATGCAAAAATCTCATATTATGTATATATTCAATTTAAAACTTATAATTGAATTTAAATATAATAACAAAATTAAATTACCATTTGATCTGAAACCTGCTCTACATGTCCTCCTGGTGGTGTGTAACCATGTTCCAGGTCGTGCGGCTGAAAGGCCCACCCTACAGCATCAGTACCAAAGCATGTGCAATTACCTGGTTAATATATATATATATATATAACCGGAAGTTTGCACATTTTTGAAATTTTTAAACAAACCAGGAAATCAAAGGGTCTCTGCCCTAGAATCAGAGAGACCAAATTTTGCCCATCAAGCCCATTCTTATGGTACCAACCTTAGACATACATGTATATAGACATTTAATACCATAATATTTACAAAGCAGCATGTATGCTGCCATATATATCTGAATTCAAAACTCATAAAATTGTAGAATTATACTAATGTAAACTTTAAACAAATTTACAATATGAATAAAATTCTTTGATCTATGAGTTCGAGTAGTGGAGGAGTGCTTGACAATCCTCAGAGGAACTTCCACGGATGCCATTGACCTGGAATCACAGCAAATATTTGAAACATATGGTATGATTCAATTATAAATTTAAAACTGTTAAATAATTTATGATTTCATATATAATTTTAAAAATTGAAATCAAAAATACCCCATGGCTGCTAAGTACACGTGCTATCGCATGTACATGTACTGCGGGAATAGGATGATTGCCCTTGTTAGTGCCATCTCCTGTATTACCAAACAATTTGATTACAAATGTATTGCAACTTTTCTTTGATATATATACAACCATCAAAATTTTTAGAGTAAATGAACGTACATCTAGATGCATATTTATACCTGTGTCGTAGTGTCCTCAGGGTGATGTTCTGCTATGAGGAACTCTACAAATGAATTTATGTGACCAGATGAACCACCAGAATCTCCCAGTCCACCTGAACTAGGTGTGGCCTGATCAGGTCCATAGCATACTTGATGACAACTAGTACATATATGGGGGATGGGCCTTGACACTCCTAGAGCGGTACTCAGACCAACTCCATAAAAAACTCCTCCATCATCATCATCATCTCTATGCTCCCCACTCACTATCGCAGAAGCGTGTTGATCAAGGTTTCCTATGAGTGTACTAAGGGAACCTAATGTTAAGACTAGAGCTTGATGATGTACAGGTGCAGGAATGGGAGGACCAGGAGCAACAACAAGGGGTTGCACATGAACGGGGTGTCGGGGATCAACCCTTGCCCCTAATCTTTGTTGTGGCATGCCGCCACCAACACCCTAAAATGATCTAAAATCAAAATAATTTGGCTTTTTCCCCAAAACAAACTCTACATATAGTTTTCTCAAAAAATACAATGGGCACTCCCAATTAGCATGTGGGGGTGATAGGGATTGGGGTTGGAGGAACCAATCACTAGTTCCTGCTCTAGGCCTTTCCTTATAAGACCTCCTTGGTGTTTGGCTTCGCCAATCTAACCTATAGGCCCTGCTCATGACTAGGTGCCCCTGGCTTGTCTGACCAACCCCTCTCCTATCAACTTGCTGTCCTTCTACCAAGACAACCTTGGTGCTGCCACAACTCTTCCATTGGCCCTTACTCTTCTTTAAAGACCAAACTATCATCAACCTTCTTCTAGATTCTTGCAGGGGGTGAGAGGTGTTGTAAGGCTTCAAAATGATCAAACTAGGGTTCTTAAACAACCCCAAGTTCCCAGCTTACTATCGCTTTCACAAAGTTCCTTTCCTAGGGTTTGAAAGGCTAGTAGCCTTGAGCCCCAATTAGGCCTATCAACAGAGTCAAACCGCACTTCTCTTCAAAACCCACTAAAGGACCAAGGTACTTTGTTTAGGGATGGTTTTTCTCATGCCTACACCTTCAAGATTTCTAGGGTTTTAGACCTGTACAGGCCTTACTTTGTCCACATTCAAAACTCACCCAAAAGCTAGGGTTTTCAAACTTTACAAAGCTGTTTCCAGACTGTCAGAAAGTTCTCATACCAAATGAATTGGAAGGACCTCCTCTTGACTACCATTCATTGCCAAGACCCCCAACTAAATTCACAAAAAAAAATTTCTTTAAAATCACAAATCCCCTGCAAGTTATGCTTCTTTTTCTCCAAGTCTGCCCTAATCGGACCTGCACTGGCTCGCCTAGGGCATCATCTTGCTAGTGTTTCCTACACTACCACAAACCCTAATAGCTAACATATTTACACTAAGGGAGCCTAGACAAAAATCCCAAAAGGCCGTACAAATTGTATGGTGGGGAAGTGCACTAGGACTCCATTCTTCCAAACTGCCTATTACAGGCCTGAAAATAACAGTTAACAAACTATATACAAATAAAAGATGAAAAATGATTTACAAAACAAAAAGATTGATGCACTAAGCTCTCAAAAATCCACACTACATTCTACAAACACAATAACAGTAAATTTACTCCATAAAAGCTTAATTTGAATGCAAGAACATAGGAAATTGTCTTCCAAACAATGTTTCTTTCAACCCTACAGAAATGTCACTTAACAATAATCCCTCCAACCCTAAAATTTGGTCGAAGCATGCCTTAAATAGGCCTCCAAAACAAATTATAAGCTTGGGTCGAGCCCATAGAAGACCTAAAGATGCACTTTATAAAACCCAATGTGTTTTCAAACACTTGACTAGGTTGGTAACCAAGACCACTTAGAACTTCAAAACCAATTCAAGCTTTGCACCACCCAATCCATTGATCAAGGAGATCAAGTTTTATTCAAAACAACAAAACTAGCTACTAAATGGCCAACATGACCACAAGAGAACACAACAAAATTTGAACTCCCTTCCAGACTTCAGGAAAGCCCATGTTTCCCAGGTGCTCCTGCACCATTCTCCCCCTCTCATCACAAACAACTAAGGAACTTTAGGAGAGATCAGAGACATATCAATGCCCTACTTCTTAAAGTCTACTTCTTCTACCCAGGTAGCTTTTGATTCATGCTTATCCTTCCATTTGACAAGATGCTCCATGTACACCTTGCGCCTTGTAGTCTTCTTCACCCTTGACTCCAAGATCTTCTCTGCTTTTAGCTTGTCTGGAGTTGGTATGGACATGTTTCTAATGTCCTTGAAGACCTCCTTACTGTCCCTTTATATTTGATCAAATCAGCAACATTGAACACCAGTGAGATTCCTAGATCAATAGGTAACTCCACCTTGTAGGCATTCTTTCCATACTTTTCCAATATCTTGTAAGGACCCACTCTCTTCATCTGCAACTTGGTTGACATTCCCTTCCGCAACCTTGACTTGTTAAGGTGGACCATAACATAGTCCTCTACTTGAAACTGCACATCTTTCCTTGTCATATTTGCCTTCTCCTTCACTTTTTGTGTAGCCTCAGTAACTGTCTTCTTGACCTGCTCCTGAATCTCTTTCATGGTCTGAGTGAAGTCCTCTGCATGTCCACTCCTGTTCTCCATAGATCCAAGGTCTCTGAGTTCACAAATGCCTCTTGGATGCATCCCATACACAACCTCAAAAGGACTTTTCCCTGTAGTTCTATTGACACTGTCATTATAAGCATACTCAGCTTGAGAAATCACCATATCCTAGGTCTGTCCATATTCCTTGGTTAGACACCTTAAAAGATTACCCAACACTATGTTAACCACCTCTATTTGACCATCGGTCTAAGGATGGTAAGCTGATCCAAATGAAAATTTTGTACCCAATCTGCTCCATAGAGTCTTCCAAAAGTGACTCATGAACTTCACATCTCTATCTGAAATAATGCTTAGAGGTAGTCCATGGATCCTAACAACTTCCTTGAAGAAAAGATGAGCTATGTAGCTTGCATCATGAGTAGTTTTGTAGGGAATAAAATGACTCATCTTGCTAAATCTGTCTACCACCACATAAACACTGTCAAAACCAGTCTTTGTCTTAGGAAGACCTACCACAAAATCCATGCTCACACACTCCCATGGTCTGTTAGGAATGGGGAGGGGTTGATATAAACCAGCATTGCTAGCTCCTCCCTTAGCTTTCATGCATACAACACACTGTTACACATACCTTCTAACATCTCTTGCTAACTTAGGCTAGTAATAGAACCATTGCACTAGTTCTAGAGTCTTATTGATACCAAAATTCCCACTAAGACTGCCATTATGCTTTTCTTGAATCAGATTTTCCCTCATTGACCCTCTTGGAACACATAATTGATTACCCTTAAATAACAATCCATTTTGCAATGTATACTCAGAATACTGGCTATGAAAATGATTCTCAAAATCAAAACATACCTTGTAAGCTTCTGAGAAGTCTTCATCCTCACCATAGAGGTCTTTAAAACTCTCTAATCCAATGCTCTTTAGCTGTATTTCTTGCACTGTCAACAACCTTTTGCTTAATGCATCTGCCACTTTGTTCATTTGTCCTTTCTTGTGCTTGATAGTGAATGTGAAGGCTTGGATGTATTCCATCCATTTCAAATGTCTATTACTTAACTTCTCTTGGGTGCTAATATAACTAAGGGCCTGATTATCAGTAAAAACCACAAACTCCTTGGGTAATAAATAACGCCTCCACTTCCTAGGGGACTGCACTAAATCATATAACTCTAGATCATAGGTAGAGTAATTTTGCTTGGCCTCATTGACCTTTTCACTAAAGAAGGCCACAGGCCTACCTTCTTGACTAAGTAATCCTCCTACTGCTACTCCACTTGCATCACACTCAAATGTGAACAACTTGTCAAAACTAGGTAATAATAGAATTGGTTGAGTTGCAACTTCTTGTTTCAGTTTTTCAAATCCTTTATCAGCCTTTTGAGTCCACTTAAAATTTGTTTTCATACCACCTTTGATAGTATCTAGGACTGGTGCACATATACCACTAAAATTCCTTATGAATTTTCTATAGAATTGAACCAAACCATGAAAACTCCTTACCTCTGTTGCTGTGGTTGGTGTAGGCTAGTGTAGAATGGCTTCCACCTTGCTTGGATCCATCTTCAACATTCCTTTGGATACTACAAAGCCTAGATACACAAGCTCTTGCTTGAAGAACTCACACTTCTCAAGGTTGATGGCCAACTTCTCCTCTTGCAACCTTTTAAGAACCATCTCCACATGCTTGAGGTGTTCTTCTACTGTCTTACTGAAAATCAGTATGTCATCAACATATACTACCACAAATATCCCTGTGGAATCCTTAAGCACTTCATTCATTAGTCTCATGAACATGCTATGGGAATTTGAGAGGCCAAATGGCATCACTTTCCACTCATATAACCCACATTTGTCTTAAAAGTTGTCTTCCACTCATCACCATCCTTAATTCTGATCTGATGGTATCCACTCTTGAGATCCAACTTTGTGAAGAACTGAGCACCTCCAAGACAATCCATCAGGTTTTCAATTCTAGGAATAGGAAACCTATACCTAATGGTGATCCTATTTATTGCCCTAGAATCAATATAAAGTCTCCACTTACCTCCTTTCTTGGTTGCTAAAACCACTGGCATTGCATAAGGGCTGATGATCTATTGAATCAATCCTTGATCCAATAATTCTTGCACTTGCCTAGCCACCTCTAAGTTCTGCTTGGGTGTAAGCTTGTATGTTGCTTTGTTAGGTAATGAGGCTCCAAGTATGAAGTCAATTTGATGACTTATTGCTCTCTTTGGAGGTAAAGTTGCAGGTGTACCATCACTCACTATGCTTTTGTACTTATCAAGTAACCTTTGGACTGCTTTTGGTAAGACTGTCCTTTCAGCCTTGGCTTCTTCTTTAGGCTGCAACACAACCACATATCCTTCATTTCCTTGGTGCAGGTCCTTAAGGAACTCCTTGCCACTACTCAACATGATGTTTGGTGCCTTTGACTATCCCTCATCTTCTTCTGACAGTGACTGCAGCTTGAAGGTTCTTCCATCCTTCTTGAATGAGATTGTGTTCTCTTTCCCATCATAAATGGCACTTTTGTCATATTTCCATGGTCTACCCAGTAGTAGATGGCATGCATCCATGGGTAATACATCACAAACCAGCTTTTCTTTATAGCTTCCAATTGAAAATTCCACCATTACTTGCTCATTAACTAAAACACTCTGCCCTTTGTTTAGCCATGTGACCTTGTAGGGGTTATTATGGGGTACCTTCTCCAATTTTAGCTTTGCTACTACCTCCTCTGAGATTATATTGTCTGTTGAGCCTGAGTCCACTATAACCTTGCACACTTTACCAAGTATCTTGCACCTTACTCTGAAAAGAATTCTTCTTTTCTTAGGTTCCTCTTTGACTGGCTGCCTGATCTGAACTCTGTTAAACATCAGATTCTCCCCTACCTTATATTTTATGTGACTGATTTCAGATGCCTTAGGACTCATAGTGTCCTCTTGTGCATAAGCCACTCTCTTTTCATTGCTTGATGATGATGCTTTCTCCAGGCGCCTATAAGCAGGGTGACCTAGTTGGCTACAATGATAACACTTCATGTTTTCAAAATAAGAATCACTCCTACCTACTCCTCTTCCTTTGTTTGAACCTCCTTGAGGTCCTCTTCCTCTGTTAAATCCTCCTCTTGAAGATGGTTCACCTCCATGCTTAGTGAGTTTAGATTCTCCTTGATTTCTTTGGTCACTGCCTCTACCTTGGTAGCCACCACGCTGTCCTCTTTAATCTCTGCCTTTGCCTCTGCCCTTAGAGGTCTGATCTTGCTTCCTCTTGTTCCTTTCCTCAATCTTTATGGACAACTGATAACATTGGTGGACTGTCTTGGGACTTAGTAAAGCCATCTCCTCCTAAATGTTCCACTTTAAGCCATTAAGGTACCTTGCCACTTTTAGACTCTCATCCTCTGTCACATTAGACCTCATACAAAGCTTTTGGAACTCTTCAGTATAGGTGTTTACATCTTGGTCTTTCTACCTTAGAATTTGTCTCTTCTTGTGAAGTTGGATCTCATAATCATCTGGCATATAGGCTTCTTTTACCTTAGCAACCATTCCTTTCCAAGTTAATATGGGTTGTTTTCCTTCTTTTTCCCTTTCATTCTGAATGAACTTCCACCATGTCAAGGCTGATCCTGTCAATCTTGACTTAGCAACCTTCACCTTCTGAGCTTTAGTGACTCCATCACACTCAAAGTGATTCTCGATGCCTTCTATCCAGTCCATGATCAAATCAGGTTCCATTTTTCCACTAAATAGTGGTATGCCCTCAAGTCCTTTTCCACTCAAGGCTTTCAATGCCTTCAAGAAAGGCTCCTCCTCCAAAATAGGGTCAGTTTCAGGGACCTTGTCTTCCTCTGCAACCTCTTCTTCCTTTGGTACCTTTCCTTCCAACCTCGCATTATTCAATGCTTTCTCAAGTTGCTCTAATCTTTCTTTTAACAACTTGTTGTCCTCCTCTTGTCCTTCAACCATCTTGGCTAATTGTGAATTTGTCACCATGGTGGGTGATTCACTTGACTCAACTTTTGATATATAAGATGCTCCCCAAATCTTTAATTGGCTCTGATACCAATCTGATAGGGATTGGGGTTGGAGGAACCAATCACTGGTTCCTGCTCTAGGCCTTTCCTTATAAGACCTCCTTGGTGTTTGGCTTCACCAATCTAACCTATAGGCCCTTCTCATGACTAGGTGCCCCTGGTTTGTTTTACCAACCCCTCTCCTATCAACTTGCTATCCTTCTACCAAGACAAATATGGTGCTGCCACAACTCTTCCATTGGCCCTTACTCTTCTTTAAAGACCAAAATATCCTCAACCTTCTTCTAGATTCTTGTAGGGGGTGAGAGGTGTTTTAAGGCTTCAAAATGATCAAACTAGGGTTCTTAAACAACCCCAAGTTCCCAACTTATTATCGCTTTCACAAGGTTCCTTTCCTAGGGTTTGAAAGGCTAGTAGCCTTGAGCCCCAATTAGGCCTGTCAATAGAGTCAAACCGCACTTCTCTTCAAAACCCACTAAAGGACCAAGGTACTTTGTTTAGGTATGGTGTTTCTCATGCCTACACCTTCAAGATTTCTAGGGTTTTAGCCCTGTACAGGCCGTACTCTGTCCACATTCAAAACTCACCCAAAAGCTAGGGTTTTCAAACCTTACAAAGTTGTTTCCAGATTGTCATAAAGTTCTCATACCAAATGAATTGGAAGGACCTCCTCCTGACTACCATGCATTTCTAGGACCCCCAGCTAAATTCACAAAAAATAATTTCTTTAAAATCACAAATCCCCTGCAAGTTATGCTTCTTTTTCTCCAAGTCTGCCCTAACCGGACCTGGACTGGCTCGCCTAGGGCATCATCTTGCTAGCATTTCATGCACTACCACAAACCCTAATAGCTAACATATTTACACTAAGGGAGCCTAGACACAAATCCCAAAAGGCCGTACAAATTGTATGGTGGGGAAGTGCACTAGGACTCCATTCTTCCAAACTGCCTATTATAGGCCTGAAAATAATAGTTAACAAACTATATACAAATAAAAGATGAAAAATGATTTACAAAACAAAAATATTGATGCAATAAGCTCTCACAAATCCATACTACATTCTACAAACATAATAACAATAAATTTACTCCATAAAAGCTTAATTTGAATGTAAGAACACAGGAAATTATCTTCCAAACAATGTTTCTTTCAACCCTACAGAAATGTCACTTAACAATAATCCCTCCAACCCTAACATTTGGTTGAAGCATGCCTTAAATAGGCCTCAAAAACAAATTAGAAGCTTGGGTCAAGCCCATAGAAGACCTAAAGATGCACTTTATAAAACCCAATGTGTTTTCAAACACTTGACTAGGTTGGTAACCAAGACCACTTAGAACTTCAAAACCCATTCAAGATTTGCACCACCCAATCCATTGATCAAGGAGATCAAGTTTTATTCAAAACACCAAAACTAGCTACTAAATGGCCAACATGACCACAAGAGAACACAACAAAATTTCAACTCCCTTCCAGACTTCAGGAAAGCCCATGTTTCCTAGGTGCTCCTGCACTAGGGGGACTATCAAAAACCATATACCATTGACCCAAAAATGTGCACTCATCTGTGGATGTATGGACCACCTCATGGATATTCTAGATTTGTTGGGTGGAATGGGTTTTCGAGTAACGGGGTCAAGAAAGTAGGGGGCTAGATGGGCTTTCGTTATTTTAAGGTCTAATATTTGTTTGTAAGAGAGACCATTAGAATAAAATTGTCTCATTTGTTCTCTCTCTTGTCGATTCCTATCAAGATTAGAATCTATCATCCTAATCGAATCAACAACGTTTTGCATTGTAGATGCAAAACGTCTCACATGTGGAGGAATCAATGCTTGAGTTTGCATAGCATTGGTTTGATTTTGTAAGGATGCAACTTGATCATTTATTCGTGCTCTCAAGTGAGCCTCCTCATATGCGATAGGTGTTTGATGTGGCATATTAGGTGGAGGGGGAGGTAGAGGGGGAGGTGGAGGTGGAGGTGGAGGGGGGGAGGGAGGCGGATCTGGCTGTGGCTGAGGTGGTGGATTGATGATATCATCAATGTTAAAATCATCCATGATATGCTCGATATAAATGTACACCTACTTTAAATCATACAAAATATTCCATGTGCATACATATATTAAGATCATATATTTAATTAAAATAGGATGAGCAACAAATATATTAAGATCATATATTTAATTGAAATGCACATATATATACATTGATTGTTCAACTCAAGAGAATGTCCATACAAAATTCAAAATTAAATGTATGTACATGTACATTTAAAATAAAAAATATGATGCATAATTTGTGTGTGTACAAATCATTAAACTAAACTATGTACATACATAAAAATTTCAAAATTTAAGAACTATATATGCAAATTTTTAATACATGCACATACATACTAAACAATAAACTTGAAACATTCACAAAATCTCATTTTATGTCTAACACACACACACACACATATATTACAAATTTTCAGAAGGAGAAATCATGATCTAGTAGATAGTCATAAAATATATACTATTATATACTATTCATTATAAGTTCATAAATTCCACCAAATTCATAAATCCATGTCACTAAAAATATCCATCTAGAACCAAAATCATAAATTCATGTCACTAAAAATATCCATTTGGAACCAAATATATAAATTCATCACACAAAATATCCATCATTCACCAATTTATAAATTCATAACTATTTAAGATCATTGTTTTAATTTATAAACTATTATGGCTCTCTACTGCATAGATCTTCATTTCTTTGTGTTTTCCTTTTCAAAATCGGAGTTCTCCTCTCCTCTAGCCATTGTCGATGCTCATCTATGATCCCATCCATAGCCCTGACACATCAACAAGGGTTTGCATCCTAGATGCAAACATCCTCATAGGAGGTGTGACACATTCTTCATTTTGAATAATGTTGATTTGATCTTGGATGGTTCTAGCAGAAGCATTGATTTGTGCTTGCAAACGAGCATGTTCATTGATTTCAGGTGGTGGAGGTGGGGGGTTACAAGGTGGAGTGGGTGGAGGTGGAGGTGAAGGTGTTGGAGATGGATGGCGTGGAGGTGGATTGCGAATATTATTGAATGGATCCATGTGATCTTTAAGATATGAGTGAACCTGCATTAGATTTGTAATTTCAAGATGTAAGATACATGTTTAGGAAATACCTTTAAACCATTCAATATAAATGGCCTTAAATAATTGAATAAAAATGATAAAATTATATGTAAGCCTCATTTATATGTCTAAGGCACATGTTACTTGAATGAAAATACAATTAACTATTGATATTGTATAATCTTAAGATCTTATTATTGTTAAATTTGGTTGGGCCTTGGGCAACTTTGATCACCAAATTTTAAGAACTTCTTTGATCCCCTTAAGAAATTTCATAGTGGAACCCCTTAAGAAAATTGAATTATGATTTAGGGTGACAGGATGGCTTAAGGGGATTTACGTCTAGTGAGGTCCTAGGAGAAAATGGTATGGCTCAAATGAATAAAATTTGGTGAAGTTGCCCAAGGCAACCAAATTTCATTAAGATCCTTTAAAGAAAAAATGATGGCTTTAGGGTTTAGGGTTTATACTTTAGAGTTTAGGGTTTAGGGTAATAGGATAGCTTAAGGGGATCTACATGTAGTAAGATCCTAGGAAAAATACATGGCATAAGGGAATTTGGTGGAGTTGCCTAAGGCAACCAAATTTCATTAAGAGCCTAAGAAAAAGGATGGCTTTAGGTTTTATGGTTAGACTTTATAGTTTATGGTTTAGGGTAATAGGATAACTTAAGGGGATATATGTAGTAAGATCCTAGGAAAAAATTACATGGCATAAGGCAATGAAATTTGGTGGAGTTGCCTAAGGCAACCAAATTTCATTAAGAGCCTAAGAAAAAATGATGGCTTTAGGGTTTAGGGTTTAGACTTTAGATTTTAGGATTTAGGGTAATAGGATAACTTAAGGGGATATATGTAGTAAGATCCTAGGACAAAATTACATGGCATAAGGGAATGAAATTTAGTGGATTTTCCTAAGACAACCAAATTTCACTTTATGATCCTAGATAGGACAAAATGAATGGTTTAGTGTTTAGGGTTTAGGGTTTAGAATTTGGAATATTTAATGAACTTGCAAGTTAGTGAAGAACATTTTCTTCTGGAATAGTTGATTGAGTTGTACTCTTGTTTCAACTGACCAACCTAGATCATGATGGCAACTTTGATCACCAAATTTTAAGAACTTCTTTGATCCCCTTAAGAAAATCAAATTACGATTTAGGGTGACAGGATGGCTTAAAGGGATTTACGTCTAGTGAGGTCCTAGGAGAAAATGACATGGCTCAAGTGAATAAAATTTGGTGAAGTTTCCCAATGCAACCAAATTTCATTAAGAGCCTTTAAGGACAAAATGAATGGTTTAGTGTTTAGGGTTTAGATTTTAGTGTTCAGGGTTTAGGGTTTACAAAACTTAGGGTAAAGTTTTGGTGCCCCTTGGAATATTTAATGAACTTGCAAGTTAGTGAAGAACATTTTCTTGTAGAATAGTTGATTGAGATCTACTCTTGTTTGAACTGACCAACCTAGATCATGAAATCTCATTCATATTATAATCTTGCACAATCTTATTATTCTTAAATTTGGTTGCCTTGGGCAACTTCACCAAATTTTAAGAACTTCTTTGATCCCCTTAAGAAATTTGTCATATTGAGACCCCTTAAGAAATCTATTTATGATTTAAGGTGATAGGATGGCTTAAGGGGATCTAGATGTCTAGTGAGGTCCAAATTTAGTCATACTATAGCCTCATTGGTTCCATCTAGCTCTGGGTCAAAAGTGTTTACCCCTCTAATAAAAAAAAGTTATCATGTTAAAAATGAATCAATCTATACATATCACAAAAATAACAATAATCTTAAATGTAACCCATACTCTAACAATAATAGAATGCTAAATGATCCCCACCCCTAACCATATCCTAATTGAATTGCAAACCTAATTGAAACTTAATTAAATTATAACCTTTACCTAATATTAAATGTATTCCTATATTATATTATATTTAAATTAATTTATATTTGTATTATAATTATATTAATATCTATTATATATTCCTAATTGTAACCTAACTATTTACTACAAACCTAATTGAATCTTAAGCCTAATCCTCATTAAAACCCCAAGTAAATTGTAACATTACCTATCCAATTGTAATCTTATATTATATTTTATGATATTAAATATTTATATTATTTAATATATTATATTAAATATAATATATTAAATAATATAAATATTTAATTATATTTCTTTTATATGAATCATCCTCCTATTCTAAATTGTAATAATAGCATGTAGTTCCTCCAAACTATCATCATGTACCTCCTCCCTTTCCCATGTAATAGGTGTACCTTGTAGGTGTTAAATGGTTCCATCTTGGTCTCCTTATTGATGCATTTCTATCCTTCCACATAAATCTATATAGTATCAAAATATAGGTAATTTTATGGTTATTGAATCTCTCTTAATTGCTAAAGAATCCATTATGATTGAGGATGGGTGGATTGTTATCTAGGATCACATCTTAAAAATCCTATAGAGGTCATGTGGTATGTTTTTCTTAAAACATATATTCCCATATAAACCTCTTTCCATGTATTATCAACTCTCCTATATAATAGACACCTTCCTAGATTTAAATTTCATATGATATATATGTACCCAAGTGTTTTGAATTGGAATTGCTATAATTATACTTTTATGGCATTCTAGATATTCAAAATAGTTTTCATAAATCTACCAAATAGACCCATTCTTGACATTGAACCTACATAATTTTAGGTATGTCCAATGAAAGATAAGGGTCTAGGGTTCATAAATTTCAAATGCTTTAGTGTTGAGGGTTTAGATTTTACAGTTTAGGGTCTAGGGTTTAACAAACTTAGGGTGAAGTTTGAGAGGCCCTTGGCATAATTTAGACTTGCAAGTTAGTGTCAATTGGAATCGATTGTACGCGCTTAGATTTACGAATTTGCTAACTAAATTTGCAAACAAACATCAAGATAAACTTTATGAATTTTAACTATTCTTTAACATATTGATTTCTAATCTAATTATAATTTATCATTGAAACTAAAGTTTAATATATATCATTTTTTCCATACAAAGCAAATAAAATTTAAAACATTTAAGCAATGCAAATGAATTTTTTTGAGCTCGAAATTACCTAGTTTTTAAAATCAAAATGATTTGTTTGATTCCAATTTAGGGTTTTAACAATTTCTTTGTTCCAATTCAATTTAGGGTTTCAATTTTAAACAATTAGGGTTTTTAATGCAATTTTTTCATTTCAATTCAAACTAGGGTTTTCAAATTCAATTTTTTTCGTTTGATTTGAATTCAGGGTTTCAAAAAGCTTGATTTGGATTTTTAAATGTGTATCAATGGAAAAATTAGATGGTGTTAGCTTATTAGATAATAAACATCAAAATCCAATGAAATAACAAAGCACAAAGGAAATATAATGAAAATAAAAGGAACAATATTACTAGAAATCTTCATCTTCCATGGTTCACCTTTGTTACACCTTCTAGTTTGTAGCAAACAAATGAGGCCCTCAGATTTCAAATGAGCAACCTATAATAATGTCAAAAGCCCTATGCAAATGTTGAAGGATTTATATAATTATGCCTATGTCTATGACAATATGCTAAAAATGAAATAATGACTACTAATGCCAAATGACTATAATGCCTATATTGAAAATGAAGTTGTCGGATCCCGAAATTATGAGAAAATTTGTCTTTTATAGAAAACACAATTTTGAGTGGATGGATGAGATTGAATTCTAAGAAAGACCTAGAACGAGGGGTTCAAATTAAATCTGAGAATCCCTAATTTGGATTAGGGCAAAATCATTAATCGAACGGTCAAGATAAAATCTCAGATAATTGGATTGACGGTGGAGAATAAATGAGGAAATTAATTAGAAAATAAAATTTTTGAAAATCAAGAAGATAAAGACTGCCTGATTTGTGAGATTCAAAAAATCAAGAAGATAAAATTTGGACTAAAGATCAGATTTGGAAAATCAAGAATCTACTTGATTACTTGATTTTTGGAAGAATAATATCTTTTTGAATTTAATTAATTCAAAATGATGATGATTTTAGTGACAAGTAAATAATCTTTTGATTATTTACTAAAAGAGTGAAAGTTAATAAAATGAAATCATTTTAAATATTTTCATTTATTTAAAATGAGAGAAAGTGAAATTAGTAATTAAATAATTAAAAATAATTATTTAATTTGGAAGATAAAATGAATAATTAAATAAATTAATAAATTTATTTAATTGTGAGAGTAATGATGTATTTAATAAATAAATAAATTTATTTATTTAATAATCATGAAGAATCAAATGACATGGATTAATTAAATAATTATGAATTATTTAATCAATAGTCAAATGTGGACCAAGGACATAATTAAATGTCATAATTATGCTAGGATGAAAGTGGTAAAAATGAAGCTTGCAGGCCTAGGTCATTTTTAGGTGTCTACATTTTGCCCCTCTTTGTCATAATGTAGCATGTCGCATTGTGACAAAGAAAATAACTCAAAAAATGCCCCAGTGCAAAAAAAAGATTTGGAAGAATGACGAGGAGGGTTGCAGTATGCCCCCTCGAGAGGATAGACAGGTTCCAATAACACGGGTGTGCTCTCGAAATTAATGAGAAGACTAGAATATGAAGAGACAAAGAAATGTTAGTGCAAAAGATATGAATGATGATATGGATGCGATGCCTATATGAAATGGGTGAGAGAAGATGACAAAACAAAAGAAGATGCATGTTAGTTCCTAGACCAAATCCTTCAAAACTTTAGCATAAGACTTTAATTATTATTGCTCTTAATCATCATTGGGCGGTAAAAATGACACAAACAGACAACAAACACCATGATATGATGTAGACCAAGGTGTGCAAGGTCATCCACTTGAAAAATAGACAGTCACAAACAAGGAATGTCCTAACTCATACCAAGGGTGAAGTTGCCCTAGTCTTTTTGTCAAGACAATCCACAAGTAGAAAAAGACAAGGACAAATCATGAAACGTCGTTGCTCCTCTAAATCCTGTTGCCAGGACATCCTTGAGGAACTAGCAACATGACTGCCTGAAAGAACAAAAGATAAAGCCATTATCATGATACGTCATTGTTTTTCTAAATCCTTTTGTCGAGATCTTACTAAGAAACTAGTAACATGAGTGTCAAAAGACAAAACAAATGTCATGATACATCATTGCTTCTCTAAATATCGATGTCAGGATCTTGCTAAAAAACTAGTAACATGATTGTCAAAAGACAAGACAAACTTTATGATACGTCGCTGCTTCTCTAAATCCTGCTTAGTGGGATCTTGCTGAAAAACTAATAACATGATAAAAAAACCAAAAGACAATTGTCAAGTGTTTGCCAAGTGCATCTGGATATCCATTGTTCTAATGTCAAGATCCTGATTAACAATGTCGAGATGTCCAAATGTTTAAAGTTTTGATGATCGTGAAAAATGTCAAGAATTGGTGAATTCAGGAAGGACACATCTTGAATAATGCCGATGTCGAGAGGATTTGATCCCTAATAGTCGTAAGGGGTCCCTCAAAATGATGACGATGCCTAGGAAGGACACATCCTAAGGCATAGATGATAGAGTTGGTTCTTCAGAAGGACACATCTGAAGAATATTGATGTCACGAAGAGTGATCTTTGGATGTCAAGAGAATCACTCAAAATGTCGAATGACAATGACGATGCCTAGGAAGGACCCATCCTAAGGCATAGATGACAGAGGTTATCATTCAGAAGGACACATCTGAAGATTAACCAAGGGTTGACATTGTTGGCAGGTTACAGTGATTTGACTTGTTTTGACCAAGTTTGACTTGTGTTGACTAGATGTCGCTATTGTCATAATAATATGTGCCGATGAGTTTTGCCATGTTATGGTAAATGATTGCCAGAATTTGCTTGATGAGTTTCGTTCATTTGGGAAAGACTTGTGTTGTCTTGAAGACTTTTTGATATGTGTGTCAGTGTGATGTCATGAACCCTAATGGACTGACCTAGTGTGGCGGGGGCTCATCGATAGATGGCCTTGCCTATGTCATGCACTCAGAGACCTCATAGTTTGACATGACCAATGACATTGTTTTGAGGACAAAAGATTGAGTCATGATTTTATTCTGACAAACCTAAATGGACTGACCTAATGTCTCGGGGACTCAAATGTGAGTCTTGCCTACGTAGCAAATGTGCAGAGACAACATAGTTCAGACTTAAGACAAAGACTGACGAGACTTCAACTGACATGACTGTGTTGATGGAGATGACACTATTTTTGGAATTTTGAACGCTATTTGAATGTTTTTGTGTTTTCTTCAGGACATTTTTCAAGTTTTTTTGGTCTTTTTTTAGGACATTTTTTATTTTATTTTTTTGGTCTTTTTTTTTAGGACATTTTTAATGTTTTTTTGTCTTTTTTTTAGGACATTTTATGATTTTTTTTTTGTCATTTTATGATTTTTTTGGATTTTGACGTTTAACAGGATCATGACAAATGCATATGACTGATGCCTACACATGAGAATCCAAGGAAAAACATGATTGTGCCCCTAGTCAAGTTGAATACCAATTGATAGGTGATGACAACATTGTTTGACGTGGGAAGGATGCATCCCAAAACAACGTGAGGATGATGACGATAATGTGACGAAAGTATGGAGGTCTATAGCCGAGCCAGGAATGCAGCCAAGTAAAATTTTGGATAATGTGCTTGTATGGATTAGACTCGTTGCATTTGGAATGACTTGATTAGGACTAAAAGGGATGATGGAGTATCCTTAGACTGTTTGACAAGGGAAAGCTAAGATAGGTGGCATGCATGAAAGGATAGGGGGTGGCCTTGGTAAAAGATGGGAGACATGAGACTAATGGAATTTTCATATAATTTTCAAGGACTATGTCGTAGAAGGACAATAAGACTATGGCGGTCAATGATGTTTCATGAATCGTGTATGACCGAAGGATAGACATGTCAAGAGTTTTCCCAAAGCATGATTTATGTGTGCCAATTTTATGTCAAGACCGAGGTAAGTGGAAAAAATGCATGGAAATGATAGGGCTTAGATGGACGTCAATGCCATGAGGAAGGCATGGGAAACTGAGATGACTTGCCCCCAAGTGTAAAAGTCCACATAGATGATTTATTTTACACATGACGCATGTTTGCCAGGTTTACATCATGGTACTTATCCAGGGTGCCTATTTGCCAGGTTTTCACCATTAGATGAAATTTTTCTCTTTACTATTTTCTTGACTTTTTGAATTTTTTGGGGTCACCAAGACGACTGTTTGCCAGGTTTTCATCAGGGTGAGAATTTTTTTTTATTTTTTTCAATTTTTTTTTGTATTTCTGATATTTCTGGATGCTTTAGATGACCACTGACTATTTTGAATCCATTGATGGTGCCAATGTAGAGATTGGTGCCATGATATGCCAATAATGTCCTATTTGAAGTAGTTGTCTTGTCAGGATCATAACACATGTATACAATTGATCGATGTCATTGTGATCCTTTCTGATACTAGGGTTGGCCTTATCAAAATACGTACATCGCAATAGAGTGCCATGAGAGTCCTTGTGGTAAAGATTTGCTGCCATGATGTGATGGATTTGTGACATGAGATTTTTGGACTTTAGACGAGATGTAGGATTATGATAGATGATGGTAGATGTGCAAAGGTTGTTTGGACATTTGGATGAATGACTTTTTATTTTCCAAACTTGGGATGGTGGATGACGAATTTTGGAGGGATGGTGTTTGGAACCAACAATTTTATATGCCTTGATTGATGACCATTTTGAAGGAGGTGGAAATGTGTTATATGTGGGAGTCCTCTTGTATTGTGGCTCCACATTGTGATTGACTTTTGTATTTGACTTGGTGTCTTTGTTTGATCCATTTTTCTTTGGGATCCATTTTAATTTCATTTGTCCACTTGTCCTTTTGTTTGATTCAATGGTCTTTGACATTTGATTTTGATCTTTTGACTTGTAAGACTTTTGTTTGTGTTGGTTCCAAAGGGAAGGTTTATTTATGATGGAATGATGGTTTATAGTGTGGGTGGATGGGGTGTTGGAAGTAATCTTATGACAAGGATTTCTCATGAACTCCATTTTGACATTTGTATTTGACAAAGTTGCCCCCAGTATCGAGGAGGTACCATTGACATCATTTGATTTAATAAATGAGTAATAGCCAAGACCTTGATGTCTGTAATTTTTCTGAAGTTGTATTGGTTCTAGAATGCCTTGCTCGTGTATGCCTAGTCCTTTGCCTTGATATTGCATGCTTTGATAGATTCTATTTGTGATGGGGTATTTGTTGTTTTGAAAGCAAGAAGCTAACCCATCATTAGGTATGTGGATACTGTCACTTGTAATATTTTCGTCTGCAAGAAAGCCTACTCTGACAAAGATAGATGACCCTAGTTGATAAAGTGTCTTAGCTTCATTGTCATGTTGGACATATTCTTGACTGATATCTTTGGCTTGATCATGTGACATGTCAGGTCTAGATGATTCTGTTGTTGCTTCCAAGGCAATGTCTAAGCCATCATTATGTTTAGTGCCATAGAGTCCAATGATTTTAGCTATAACTTGATCATATGCAAGCATGTCCTTAGTGGAAGATTATTGTTCTAGAGGAATATTGTCTATGTGTCCCATGAAGGAAAGTGTCTCATCGTGTGAAGTGTCAATAGTTGAGGCTTGTATAGGGTCTTCAAGTGTTTGATCATAAATGGCGTAAAGGTCAAGGAGTGGATCATTTTGGACTTCTTGGTCAACAATAGGGTCTTGGTTGACGATGGGGTTGTCATGGATTTGGACTTCTTGGTCAATGATGGGGTCTTGGTCAAAGATGGGGTTGTCATGGATGATATATTTGGAAATAGAGTCATTTTCAAGGAGAGGTTTGTTTTGGATGTCATGATTGTCTTGAAGGACTTCATGGATGGACTAAAAGATAGGGTCATGGGATGGACTACCTTGTTCTTGATATGAGAGTGACATTATAAGGTCATGCTTTGGACTTTCATTTTGACGTGTATCCTCAAGTTTATTAAATGGGATTTGACTTTGAGTAATGACATAATTTTCATGACTAGATGTAGCTTGTGAGGGGATGACCTGAAAAGGATTAATGAATGACAAACTAGGACAGGACGTGGGGACTTGGACTAGACTAGTATGTGAAGGACTAGGGTATGACATGGGGACTTGGACTAGACTAGCATGTGAGGGACAAAGATAGGACATGGAGTCTTGGACTAGATTAACTGTTAAAGGAAAAGGATAGATATGACATGGAGACTTCGACTGGATTGGTGTAAGGTTGATTGAAATAGGACACAGAAACTTGGACTGGATCGGTATGGTATGATGTGGGGACTTGACATGAGTTGGTAGATGGTTGATAAGGGATGTAGACTTGGATGAGATTAATAGGTGAAGGACTAGCATATGATGTGGAGGTTTGGAATGGACTAGTTGATAGTTGGCTTCCCTTGTCAAAGTTAGGATAAGGGTGATAAGTGGACGTTTGTTGTGAATTATTGGTAGGATTTATGTCAAGTGACTGTTGATGGTGAGGGTAGATGGATGGAGGTGGCAAATTATTTATGTCAAAGCCTTGTGGTAACTTAGCCCCTTGGTCCAAAAGCATGGCTAGATACCTTTGAGGGTCACATAAGATTGATTTTTTTACAAAGGAGACTATATCAGGATTTTGTGCTGCAGCTTCTAAGTCTTTAACATATACTCGCCCATTCTGGTCTCTTTTTATGAATGGCTCAAAAATTCTTTGTGATGAAGATGGAATGTTCATGGAAGATTGCATGTTCATGTTGTGAAATGGGTCAGAAAAGATCCAATGTTTGTTCGTGTCATAAGTGTTATTGTCGATGTTGGGATTTAAATCTTGTCCAAAGTTTTCCATTTGTTGTTGTTGTCTTTGAAGCCTAGTCTCAACCGTAAAAGGGATTTTCTCAAATGAGAATGATGAGAATGACAACTAAATGCAAGGATGACACTAGCCTATGTTTTTTGTATTTTTTTGGGAATAAAATATGCAATGTCAAAACCTATAATGCAATTTGAGACAAGGATATCTAAGCATTTCTAAACTGACTTTTTGTTTTCGATTTTGGTTACCAAAGGACTTTGCTGAAAATAACAAGATGACAAGGCCAATATGACTAGTGAGTTTTCCTAACTAGACTTTTGAGTTGGAAAAAAAAAAAATCTCACAAAAATGGACAATGACTGAAAAAGGAGGTGAAGTCCAATATAACCTAGTTTTGAAAATAATGATGTTTGTGAATTGGTGCTAAGATTTACCTAATCCAAAGTATGCAATGTTTTGAAGCCTAGGGGAAAACTAATGTCAAATGTATGCACCTAAAAAAAAATGAATGGTGAAACCTATGATAAAGAATGCAAACAAATGGACAAAAGTTTTGAGCAATTTTAGAATTGGTTTCTAATAGGATTCCTTTGGAAACAATGTTTGACAAGATACTGAAAAATTGTGGACTTAGATTTGGATCTGTTTCAGGGTTTGATTCATGACAGGCGAATGTGTTGTTTGAAGTTGCGAATGCGTCA
Organism: Sequoia sempervirens; assembly: GCA_007258455.2. Classification (NCBI taxonomy): domain Eukaryota; kingdom Viridiplantae; phylum Streptophyta; class Pinopsida; order Cupressales; family Cupressaceae; genus Sequoia; species Sequoia sempervirens. The sequence goes on along the minus strand of VDFB02270651.1, from coordinate 407,500,155 downwards.
CAGTTTGTCAAATGCGGGTTGTTTTTGTGATTGTGGCTTTTGGACTATCAGATGCGACTTGGTTTTGCATATGCGGCTTTGTATTGTTAAGATGCATCGCGATGCATATAGATGCAGCGTTTTAAATGTCAAATGTGGTTCAACAGACCAATTGTGGTGCAAAAAATTGATTGCGGTTCAATAGATGCAACACAATTTTGTTTAAAATTAATCTTTTTTGGTCATTTTGATGGCAAGTTTGATCTGTTTGGTGTTGAATGTTTTGTTTAGAACTATGATGAAACCCAGAAAGCACTTGACAAACATAATGTTTTGAGTGTAACCAATCGCACATCAGATAAGCACAATCCTAAAAGGCCAAAAGGCCAAGGGTTTGTATACTTGATATAGCCCACTGATATACCCCAGATTGGTGATAAACACCTTTCCTTCCCGAGAGTGGATAGCTTAGAATTTTGGTGGCATTGGCTCCCCTCCATGGCTCATTAACGTCATTCGAGCACACCAAATTCAAATTCTTTGGGTAATGACATCCCAAGAATTGCTATCTCTACTCAAGGGGATTAGTAGTGAGTGTCTTCGGGCATGATACTGTACTCTGCACTATATCAAGCAACGACCAATAGAACGGTTGGACACTAAGACAAGAGGTTTTTAATTCAGGAATTCCATTCGTGGGGCATGTTCCATGTGGTGAGAGTCCCCTTTTGGATCCATCTCGTCAGAACCACACTCGTGATTCTTGGGCTTTCCCTAAGAACCCACTTTTATATACCAGCTGGAAGTCCCTCGGTGTCAGGGTGCTACCGATCTAAGTCATCCTAGGGTGAGTACTTTTCCCACCAGAACAGGCCCAAGTTCTAGAGTTAGTAACCATTTCTCTTAGACCTAGGATCGCCCAAAAGTGCAAGGGGAGAGGATACTCCGATATACCAAATCGTAAGGGTGACACAATAAAATAAGATGGGTCTAGTTTTCTGATCACCTAGTTTTCACAAGGTGAGAGCATAATCACCTACCACCTTCAATCACAGTCAAGCAGATTCAAACACTTATTCATTTTATTGCACCAAAGGAAGTGTGTACTAATCTAAAAAAAGACAAGCACAATGTTTAGTTTCAATTCTTCGACATTCGAACCTGCAAACCATGAGTTAGTAGTTTCAATTTTTTCCTTTGATTTATGAAGAAATCCAATGCCATATGCTGCAAATGACAATTAGTACCACAAAACCTAACTAGATAGAATGCAGGAAATAACTAGAATGCAGAGGAAAAACTAGACAAAAAAGAGTAGAAACACAGAAAAAAATTGAATGCTAACAAGAAGAAAAATCTTACTAGGAAAATGTGTCACAATAGAGCAAATGCATCACTCTATGTTGCAAATGCAGCTCAGTCCAGTGTTTCGGTCTGACAGGCAGATGCGTCTTGGATATCAAATGTGTCATTTGAAGAGTCAGATGCGTCGTTTTAGGTCACGAATGCATCACTTGATAATGCAAATGCATCTCTAGATCAATCAAATGCATCACTGGATCAAGCAATTGCATCACTATATCAAGCAAATGTGTCACTGGATCATGCAAATGCGTCACTTGATCATGCAAATGTGTCACTTGATCAAGCAAATGCATCACTTGATCAAGAAAATGCGTCAATTGATCATGCAAATGCATCACTGGATCAAGAAAATGTGTCACTTGATCAAGCAAATGTGTCACTAGATCAAGCAAATGCATCACTGTATTAGGAAAATGTGTCACTGTACTGCAGCCACAAAAAAAATAATGTTTTTCTTGTAAAAAAATGCTTCCCTTAACAAAAATATGCAATATAATATATGAATTTTTGTCTCTCGACCCTTCCGGATGCAACCATGCTATTTATTTGACCTCAACAGACTCCCAAAAGTGTGATTTTCAAGATTCTTCAAAAGTACCTACACCCTTCAAGACAAAAAAAACACCAAAACTTCCAAACAAAGAATGCCAGTCAAGAGGGTTAGTAGTTCACGTCGGGTTCACCAAATGTATCAATGGAAAAATTAGATGGTGTTAGCTTATTAGATAATAAACATCAAAATCCAATGAAATAACAAAGCACAAAGGAAATATAATGAAAATAAAACGAACAATATTACTAGAAATCTTCATCTTCCATGGTTCCCCTTTGTTACACCTTCTAGTTTGCAGCAAACAAATGAGGCCCTCAGATTTCAAATGAGCAACCTATAATAATGTCAAAAGCCCTATGCAAATGTTGAAGGATTTATATAATTATGTCTATGTCTATGACAATATGCTAAAAAAGAAATAATGACTACTAATGCCAAATGACTATAATGCCTATATTGAAAATGAAGTTGTCGGATCTCGAAATTATGAGCAAAATTGTATTTTATAGAAAACACAATTTTGAGTGGACAAATGAGATTGAATTCTAAGAAAGACCTAGAATGAGGGGTCCAGATTAAATCTAAGAATCCCTAATTTGGATTAGGGAAAAATCATTAATCGAATGGTCAAGATAAAATCTTAGATAATCGGATCAACGATGGAGAATAAATGAGGAAATTAATTAGAAAATGAAGATTTTTGAAAATCAAGAAGATAAAGACTGCTTGATTTGTGAGATTGGAAAAATCAAGAAGATAAGATTTGGACTGAAGATCAGATTTGGAAAATCAAGAATCTACCTGATTACTTGATTTTTGGAAGAATAATATCTTTTTGAATTTAATTAATTCAAAATGATGATTTTGTGTGACAAGTAAATAATCATTTTCAGATTATTTAATAAAAAGAGTGAAAGTTAATAAAATGAAATCATTTTAAATATTTTCATTTATTTAAAATGAGAGAAAAGTGAAATTAGTAATTAAATAATTAAAAATAATTATTTAATTTGGAAGATAAGACTGAATAATTAAATAAATTAATAAATTTATTTAATTGTGAGAATTAATGACGTATTTAATAAATAAATAAAATCTATTTATTTAATAATCATGAAGAATCAAAGGACATGGATTAATTAAATAATTATGAATTATTTAATCAATAGTCGAATGTGGACCAAGGACATAGTTAAATGTCATAATTATGCTAGGACGAAAGTGGTAAAAATGAAGATTGTAGGCCTAGGTCATTTTTCGGTTTCTACAAAATGTAATGTTTTTATTTCATTTCGATTTCTAGGGTTTTGAAATGAATTTTTTTTTGTTTTGTTTCAATTAGGGTTTTCAAATTCAATTTTTTTGGGTTTAATCGAACAATTCAAGTTTCAAAAGTTAAATTTTGTTTCTAAAACACAATTTAAGGTTCATTTTTTCATTTTTATTAAAAAACCTTCAGGTTTCATTGCATTTTTTTGTCTATTTTTACAATTATTCATTTCCACTATAACAGTTTAAAAAAATTCTTAAAACATGAAATAAATTAAAAAAAATACTTAATTCATTTATTTTCTTCAAAATTTCAATTCAAAATAAAAAAATGCAAAAAAAGGGCATGTAGGGGGGTACCTGTAGCTGATTGTGGGGGTCGCTATCGCCACTACTCAGGGTCCCATCCACTGTGCAGTGAAATATGTTTTTTTTTTTAATAAATAGTACTATAAAATGGGATCCCGATTTCTACAAAACGGGATCCTGATTTATAGAAATCGGGATCCCGTTTTCTAGTAATCGGGATCCCATTTCGTGAGAATCGAGATCCCATGCCTTTTCCATCGGTTCGGAATCCAATAGGAAACAGGATCCCAATTTTTAAAAAGTGGGATCCCGTTCCATCTCAGGCTCAGGATCCTGTTTATTAAAATCGGGATCCCATTTCCTCAATGCCGATTTCAATTTTTTGGTTAAGGAAAAAACTTCCACGTTTCGTGGACTCAACTTTGTGCACTTACCAATCATGATACCAAGGATCGTCAGGACCAACAATTTCACACACGAATTCTGATTTTGGTACCTCGAATGTAGGAACGAGAAGCTGCTCTATCAGGAATTCATATTTTGGAACGTTGTTAGGGATGTCCAATAAGGACCCAATTGTTGCCATGGCATCTACTACTCTGTTGTTGGTTCTAGGAATTTTCTCAAATGTTATTTCGATGAAGGATTCTTTAAGGGTCTCCACCAATTTCTTGTATGGAGTGAGCTTGTCATCCTTAGTTTGATATTCATTATTGACTTGATTTATATTCAACTGAGAGGCTCCATATACTTTTAGAGCCATGATGTTCCATTGCATTGCTATCCTGAGACCTATAGTCAAAGCCTCGTATTCTGCTATGTTGTTGGTTCAAGGAAATACTAGTTTGTATGACCTTGGTATGCAATCCCCTTGTGGGGTGATGAAGAAGACACTAGCTCCTGATCCATGCTACGTGTATGAGCCATCAAAGTATAGTTTCCAGTGATCAGCGACATTGAGGTTAAAGATGGATTCATCTGGAAACTCTGAGACGAGGATTCTCAAAATAAACAAGTGCTTCTGCTAGTTGATCTGCGATGACCTGACCCTTGAATTCTTTTCTCTCCACATACTTGATGTCATATTCTGATAATATCATTACTCATTTTTCCATTCTACCTGTGAGCATTGCCTTTGATAGTAGATACTTAAGGGCATCAATTTTGGCGATGAGCTTTATCTTGTGTCCCAACATGTAGTGTCTAAATTTTTGAGATGCGAACACTAATTTGAGACATGCTTTCTCGATAAATCAATAGTTTAACTCATGCCCAACCATTGTCCTACTGATGTAATAGATAGCCCTCTTTGTTCCATTTTCATCATGCTGAGCTAGGAGAGCTCCAAGGGCTGTTGTTGATGCTGACACATATAAAATCAATGGCTTCTTTGGGATAGGTGGCATTAAGACTAGTGGTGTTAGTAGATATTGCTTGATTTTGTTGAATTCATGTTCACATTTATCATCCCATTTGTATGCTACTCCCTTGTGGAGTAGGTGAGAGTATGGATTTTGTTTGTCTGCTAACTGTGCTATGAACCTTCGAATGGACTGGAGTCTGCCTTGGAGGCCTCTTAATTGTTTTAGTGTCTTTGGTGCTTCCATTTCAAGGATTGCTTTCACTTTGCTAGATCCACTTCAATACCCCTCATCGATACTATGTATCCTAGAAGTTTACCTGATTGTACGCTAAAGACGCACTTCTTTGGGTTTAGTTTTACTTTGTATTCTTCCAATCTGTCAAAGATGGCACTCAGGGTTGCTATGCGATCTTGTCTTTTCCTCGATTTTGCTAGGATGTCATCAACATAGTCCTCAACTGTTTTATGGATCATATCGTGGAAGATCAATGTCATAGCCCTTTGATATGTTGCTCCTGCATTTTTTAGGCCAAATGGCATCATGTTCCAGCAGTAAGTCCCCCATGGACAAGTGAATGTTGTTTTATGTTGGTCTTCCTTAGCTATCATGATCTGGTTATATCCTGAAAATCCATCCATTAATAATAACATCTCATGTCCCACTGTCATGTCAACTATCATGTCAATGTTAGGAAGTGGGAAGTCATCTTTTGGACATGCCTTGTTCAAATCTATGAAGTCTGTGCATATTCGAATGGCTCCATCAGGTTTCGAAATAGGTACCAGGTTTGATACCCATTTTGGATAATCTATGGGTCGGATGAATCCTACATCTAACAACTTTTTGAGCTCCATTTTTACAAGTAAAGAAATTTGAGGGTGCATTTTTTAGAGTTTTTGTCTAACAGGTTTTGCATCTGGATACACCACTAAGTGATGGACCACAGTCTCTGGATCAAGCCCTGGCATGTCAGCATAACTCCATGTGAAGTTTATTTGCCTCTCCCTTAGGAATGTTGCTAGGAGTTCTTGCTCTTCTGATAATAGTGATTTTGTGTAGAATGTGATATGCTAAGTTTCTTCTATTCCTAGGTTGACAGGATTGCATTTTTCGGCCAAAACTGCTAACTTTTTCTAATGAATAGCTCTTAAAGGAAGATTGAATCCTTCATCCTTGGGCGCCTCGGAGAGGTTTTCACCATTGGATACGTCCTTTCTTTTTACTATTTTCTTGTTAGAAAGTGCCACAGTGTGGTTTTCACTCAAGGACTTGGATATGATTCTTAGTTTCTCACTTTTGTGACTAAAGGATTCAATCGTTTCCCCGTAATAGGCATGTGTGTCCAACTCCATTATAAACCCTTCCTTATGATCTCCATCTGGAATGTTATCCTAAAATCCCATGAATTCTAAGAGCGCCTCATCATTTTCAAATGTATTGAGAATCGGTGGTCCTCGTTGGTCGTAGTCGATGAGTTGGGGATATACCAAGCAGATTTCATGGTCTTGATTGTTTGGCTCAAAAGATAAGGTACTGGTCATGCAAAGGGTGGTGTCCTCAAATAACCTAGGTAGATTAGTCATGGGGTCCTCATCATCGTTACTACTATAGACATCGGTTATATAAAAGGTATAGTTGTCTAGGACATGACGTGTAGATACTGGTAATCGTAGCTCTGCTACTATTAGCGGACGAGATTTATTAACTGCTCTAACTAGAGGACTTCAGCCACATATGGTAATACTCGGAGGGGTACATCCAAGGCCAAGATTTGTTATTAGTCGCTTCTCTGGTATGATAGGTATTATAAGGCCATTTTCATTTTGTCCCAATTGTTGATTTCTGTTGTAACCCATTGCAAGCATCATTTGGAAACCTTTGCTTCTTTCATCCATTGGTAAATTAGTTGTTGTTCTCTCATCTTGGTATAGCATATGCGATGGATCTATCTCAATGTCCTCTTGACCAAGATCTCCCCAGCTTGTGAATTCAGGATAGTTTTCAAGAGATGTTTGAGATATGGAAGCTTGATTTTGTTGTGGGTGTCCTTATGATCTAGGAGATTGTGGTAACTCTCCTATCACAAAAGCATTGTTATGGATCCTGTAGCTTCCACAACCATCATCCTGGATGATGAGCTTGATGTCAGAGATGGTAGGAATGGTGGGTGTCTCTATCTCAGAAATGGATGTGAGGGTGGCAGGATCAATCTATGTCGTGGATGGGCCCTCATCATTTTTTGGTACTTGGGGGATTTTGTAATATTTTGCTTCAAGATTTTTGCAGTATGAAAAAGGTTCAGGATCTCCATGGATGGTAACTTCTTGTCCGTTATTTGTAAATTTCACACATTGGTGGAAGGTTGATGCTATTGCTTTCATCGCATGAATCCATGGATGTCCTAGGAGGATCTTATATGGAAAATCAAGGTCCAAGACCTGACAAGTGGTTTCCATGAGAGTTGGCCCTACTTGAATAGGGAGTTTAATTGTGCCTTGAGACATTCTTTCTTGATCATCATATGCTCTTATCGTGATGCCTTTCCTTTTGTCAATGGAATCTTCTGATATTTTCAACTAATTGATGAGGCCGAGAGAATAGATATTCAAACCCGCACCTCAATCCACTAGGACCCTTTTAATTTTGCTCTTATTTACAATGGCTTCCAAGTGAAGTGCATGGTTATGAGATGGTTGGGCGAGAAAATCTTGGTCAGAGAATGTAATGAGATTAGGTGTTATGATATTTCTGACCATAGCTTGGAATTGCTCTGCATCGAGATCTGTAGGGACAGTTGATGAGGCTAATGCTTCCTGAAGGATCTTTTTATGAGCTGATGATATTTTTAACAACTCCATGATGGAGATGTGTGCTGGCATTCTCTTAAGTTGGTCTACAACATTGTAACCATGTGGAACAGATCTAGATGAAGGGACTCTATTTGGTTGGGATGATCCTACGATGGTGACTTTGCCGCCTCTTGTGGTGACTCCACAATCTTCGGCATGGCCGCCCTTGATGGTGATGACCATGAAATCTTCATTTAGGGAGGCAACGACTGATTCATAAATATGATTTACACTGCCCTTACCTTTGTCATTTTTATTCCCTTTGTTGCCATGATTTGGCATCAAATTCGTGTATATCTTAAGGTCCTAATTTCTTGTAGGTTGTTCCACATTTATGATTCTCTTATCAATGAGATCTTGGATGATGTTTTTGAGTTGCATGCAACTATTTGTGGTGTGGCCTTTGATTTTATGAAATTCACAAAGTTGATTCTCGTTGTACCAAAGAGGTTTGACATCGGGTTCTTGGTAATTTTCAAATGTAGTAGGTTGGATGAGTTTTTCGTCTATCAATGTTTTCATGATGTCCTCAAGTGGTTCTCCCAAAGTAGTGTATTTTCATTTGGGATAAGTTTTGCATTGAGGTGGTCCTCTTTGGTCATTGAGATTATTGATGGTTGGATTGTTGTTTGGAATGTATGTCGTGTGATGATTGTTTTGGTGTTGTGTTTGAGTTTTTGGTGTGGGTGTATTTTGGCATGGACTACTAATGACCACCTTGGCATCAACGATGCCATCATTAGTGATGTTTTTGTTCCTTTCCCACATGCGAGGTTTATCATTGTAATTTGATGGTGGGAGGTTATTTTGTTGTTCGTGATATGATGTTGATTTAGCAGGTTGAATCATAAGAGCTCTTTCAATGCCAAGCGCTTTGGGGATCAATTGACCATATGTGGTGATACCCTGAACCTTGAGATGAAATTCCAAGCGTCCTTCAAGGTTGGCTATGATGCTACAAACTTGTTGTTCTTCTGGCATGGTCCACTTGCTGCGATTAGCCTTGGATCACCATTATTGTAAGAATGAGGCGAATGACTCACCCTTTCCTTGTTTTAAAACGTAGAGTTCCTCGAGGCTAACATCCATTGCAATGTTGCATGCATAATTTTTAATGAATGCATCTCTAATTTCTTGGAATGTTCTAATGCCTGAAGGTAAACGAGAGAACCATTCTATAGCGGGGCATGCCAAGCTCCTAGGGAATAGTCGCATCAGATAAGTGTCGTCATATGTGACCTCCATGCAATGAACTTGGAATTCCCTGATGTGACCTTCAGGATTTCCCATCCCTCGATATTTTTCAAATTTGGGGATTTCAAATCCCTTAGGGAATGGTTTCATCTCTAGGCTCCTATCAAATGGATAGGGACACAAGTTTCTTGGTGTTTTCGTTGTTTTCCTAGATTGCATATTGAGCACTTGTTGCAAAAGCAACCTGATTTGTGCTATCACATCATTTTGTGGATCAGGGGGTGGGATGAAAGTGTTTTGGGATGTTTGAATCGTGGATTGGATGGGTGGGTTGGTTGGTGTGTTGTTTGATGGTATTTGTATGTTGTGTCAAGCGAGGTAGGCTTCCACTTGCTTTTGTATGAACAACGCTTGTTGTTGATCTTGTTGTTGCTGCCATAAGATTTTTTCTTGTTGTTGTGCTTGTTGTTGTTCCAACAACGCTTGTTTTTATGCTTGTTGTTGTTCCAACAACGCATGTTGTTGGGCTACCAATTGTGCTGCTTCTTGTTGTTCCTGATATTGCTTTAATGCTTGTTGATATGCTCGCAATTGCACTGCTTCTCTTTTTGTATGAAGTTGTGCTTGATATTGAGCTTGTTGTGCCTAATATTGAGCTTACGCTTTAGCTTGCACTTGTGCAGCTTGTGCTTGTGCTACTTGTTGTTGTAGTAAGGTTTGCACTACTTTTTGTGCTTGCAATGCTTGAGCATCTTGGGCAAATTTTTGTTGTTGTTGTTGTAATAACGCTTGGGATTGTTGTACTTGTAATGTGGCTTGTGTGATTTGGGTGGCTTGTGCAGCTTGAGCAGCTAGTTGTTCAGCTTTTTGTTTCTGAAGTTGTTGGTATCCTCTTTGAAAAGTAGCTTGTAATGCTCCATCATTTTGGCTTGATGTTGTGGAAGTTGGTGGTGGTTGGGGTGGAGGTGGGCTTGGAATGGTATTTGTGAGTGTGGTATTGGTGTTTTGTGTGATGGATGGTGTTGTTGATGTGGTTGGTCCTTGAGAGACCATGTTTTGTGATGTTAAAGGGGTGTTTGATGTTTCAATTATGTGTATATTTGTCATCTGTTGTGATATTAATGACAAACTTTGAGCATTTGGTAAAAATTTTTGGTTGATATTTGGGATGGTGGTTTGATTGTTATTTGGTAGAGGGGGAAGCCATAAACCGAGGAGTGGTGTGGATGATGATGGTAATGGTGGAAGCGGTGGGAATGTGAGGGGCTCCAATTCTTGTGAAAATGTTGTCATGTCAAAGATGCCCCCTGGTCTGAACATGTCTCCTTCCTCTTGCGAATTTGTGAGGAGAGGATTTTGAGGTGTTGGAATAAAAAAGGATGATGATGGATCATGGTGGAAAGTGAGAGGAACATTCTTTTGTAATGGGTTTTCAAGTATGTTTTTTTCCAAGGTGTTATTTGTGTCCATTTTTTTATTATTAACAAGGGGATGTGCTTGAAGAGCCTGGAGAACTATATTTCCCTTATTAACGTTGGGTTGGGTTGGAGAAATAGATGTCATGTTTTGTAGAATGTTTTGCGGATGCTTTGGGATGGGGGTGTAGACGAGATGGGAATGGTCGATGAGATTGGAGGAAATGATGTCTCCACTATGGTACTCACATCAAAATCTGAAGGTAGTTTGGCCCCTTGTTTCGCTAGTTCAAGCATGTATAATGAAGGGTTGAGTCTCATCATGATGTTGATGATTTTATGGTTTTCAGGATTTTGTAGCATGTCGGTCATGAGTCATGAGTCATTCCAAAAGTGAGATCTTCTCCTTGGTTTTCTCTTGCAGATTTTGTGATGATGTGGAAAGGTTAACCATGAGCGTTCTAGACCCAATAAGATTCATTTCCAGATTAGTTTGACTTAAATCACTTGAAGTGGGTGTTTCTTTGTTGGTTTTCATGCTCTTCTTGTATTGAGATCTAGTTTGAACCATAAAACAAGGATCAATTTTCAAGAATGGGAGATAAATCTCTTAACTCCTTTGTATTGATCTTTATTTTATGCACCAAAGTAGAAAGTTTTTAGGATGCTTTGAGGATCAAAGGTTATGATATGATGATGATGTTAGGGATGGATGATACGAATGTTTTTGGATTTTGATAAATCTTGAATGAGACGCTAGGCTTTTAGGACTTGCAGATTTTTATTTTTATTTGTTTTTGGATTTTGGATTTTGTCCTTGAGTTTGATTTGGATTTGGATTTTGAGCAAATAGATCCTAAGATGTTTGGATGATTACCTAAGGATGAATTTTCACTAATTATGATAATTTGAATATGTGCAAGGAAAAGGATGCATCTACCCACATCTATCCAAACAAGATGATAGTTTCACTAAGCATATGACAAAGGATTCATCTACATATACTAAGCTAAACGAGATGGTTTTGATAAATCTTGTCTAAGCATATGCAAAAGGATGCATCTACACATACCTAGCCAAAGGTGATTTTGATAATGTTTTCAAGGATTTCGTCTCAAAGATTTTGATGATTTTGATTTTTTCAAAAAGCCTAGTATTTAAGGATGGTTTCAAGATTTTCCAAAAGGTGATTGTGAGATGATGTTTGTTTTGATGTTTTGAAGGATGTATGAAAAGGATTTTTATTTGATTTGATCCTAAGATGAACCTAAAAAGACACTTTGTTTGCCTAGACCTAGGTATTGAAGAACAAGCTTTTCTCTAAACAAGATGTTCAAACTCTTTGAAAAGATTTGGGTTTTGGTAGTAATAGAATGAATACAAACTAGGATTGTTTCTTGAAACCTTCTTTTAAAAGTTGAAAAGCAGTCTTTGTTTGACTTCGTATAACATAGAGAGATGTTCTTGATGGGCTATCAGACTAAGGGATTTCACCTTTGGTTTCTTGATCTTGATTTTGCGTGAAATAATTGGAGACACATTTGTGGGGTCCAATTGTTTTTAACCTTTGCTTAATGAATTATTTTTACCACAAACACACTCTTGATTAGATTTCAAACTGAATGTCCAATGTCTCAACTTCGTCTCATTTCACAAGGTATATTATGTGAAACTTTGATGAACTTAAGGCAAGGGTTACCTATTGTTTAACTTTAGTAGGAAAATTGATATGTAAATTCAAGTGGTTAGAAACCTCTAAGGATGTAATCCCAAGGGCAAGCAATAACACGAGAATTTGTTCAATGATATTTTCCTCCTAAAGGGTTTGAAATTTTGAGGGTCATGTTGAATGTTTGTTTGCAAATGTTTTTGAATAAAGCACTATTTTTTCAAACCAAGAACAAGTACAAACCCTATGGATGTGTAAGACAATATTTGTTGAATCCCCACTTGGACAAGTCCAGCTACGCTTATCTTTAGCCAATGGTTAGATGCTTGACCTCACTGGCTCCCCTCCACGACACTCACTTATACAAGGCAACCAAGCATCGACACCCATGAAACTCCCATGGCATGTTTTCCATTTCTACTAAAGATCATAAAAGTGTGGGGTTGCTTCAGAACGACCATTCTTGCACCAACAAATAGATTAAGGATTTTGGCCAATTCTAGCACATGGGTTCTAGTAAGGAATTTTCGTTCATAGGAGTTGACCCATACGACAAGAGTCCCCTTTCAGATCCATCTTGTTGGAATCAACTGCGTGATATTGGCATTTCTTCCAATATCCACATTTATATTCGACTGGAAATATTCTTGGCTTTAGAGTGTTACCAGTTGAGTCATTCCCTTGGGTGAGTACTTTTTCCCCAAGGCAGGCCCTCTAGGATAAACAAAAGCAAGCAAAGACAAAATCCGTAACTCGATCAATCTTTGATGGAACAAAGAAAGAGAATATATGCGATGATGCTCTACTCACACTCGCACAAGATGTTCAATTTTAAACCCAAATTGAAGTGTGTATGGGTAATTATTTACGCAACTTAATGTCACCAAAATCCTTTTGATTCTCAAGATCACCGTGAGGCACGAGAGAAGCGCATACATCTTTTGATGATATTACTTTGTGTAAATAATCACAAAACAATAAAGGCACACATTCATTTTATCCTTCCAAGCAATGATTTGATTTGTTTTTTAGAGCACCAAATGAAGTGTGAGAAATTTCCTTGTTCAATTTGTTAATCCCAAAAAAAATCTAGTAAGTTATCTAAGTTTCAATTTTAACCCTTCGCAAAAAATCAAAGTGTTCTTTTTAAACCCAAACGAAAATTAGTGTCTTAAAACGAAAAGATAAACAATTTCGTGAAGAAGTGTTAAACAAACACTTAAAGCGTTTTAAAACACTTTGATTTTTCAAAATATCCTCCTCCTTTCATTTTCCTTTGTTTGTTTTCTTTTGTATTCCTTTGCTTTCACCTTCGTCGTTTTCCTTTGTTTGTAACTATTTTGCTTTCATTGTTTTCCTTTTCCTTTCGCTATTCCTTTGTACCTCTATTCCATCACAAATGAAAGTTAGGCATGTATTTTGCAAATTGATAAAAACATATATAAGGCTCATCAATCATTAAAGAAAGAAATGGAAATACAATAATTTGACAAAAACAAATTCAACATTATTTCAATCTACACCTCCCTTCATATCTATGACATAGTTGATGGTCAATATAAAAAGATTTATGTTTTGATCAAAATGACATAAAAAAGAATTTAAAGAAAATGGTTTTCAAAATTTTCCTCTAAACCAATGGAGCCAATAGTTATTTCCAGTAGATAATGAGATATAAATGATAAAAATAAAAAATAAAACATCTTTCTTCCTTGCGCATGGCTAAGTTTTAGAAACAACGAGATCAACAATTGTACTTCATTAACCTTTGATAGTTTAAAAAAAAAATATGCTTGCCTAAAGTCAAACTTCTCCACCGCACATTAGTCTTTTCTCAAAAATGCATTAAATGTTATTGCCTCTCCAAATTTTCAAATAGACTATGTGGAAGAAGACGGCTCAACAAACAACCTTTATGATTCATGCAGCTAGTTGATAATTTTGGGAGGTTTGGTGCGCAAATCAACAATGATTAGATTTGGACCCAATAAAACCACAAACATGTCTCGTCTATTCAAGCCATTAGTCACGTGAGAAATGTAAAGGGTAGAAAAATGCATTAATGCGCAGCAACCAAAGGCATTTAAAGTATGACTTAAATCTTCTAAGATATCAATCTTGTTTGAAGGGCGTCAGAATCTAGGAGTACATCATAGATGCACTCCGATTGATGTATTTATTCTATTTTCAGACATTTATTTCTCAAAACAATGCGCTGGTGAAGTAGATGGATCTAAATGCCTTGTTGATTTGCATTGCGCCTGGCAAGAACATTGATGAAGGCATCCTTTTTTACCACATAATATCTACCCTGCAGCGAAACCTCCCAATTAGCGCTTCAGGTATCATCATGATCTCTGGATACTACGCTCTTCCCATTGCTTATTCCTGTCAGACTTATTCTTTAATAAATGTGAACTCAATGAACCTCATTTGGTACCAATCAAAACTGGCTCTCATAAATGTTTTATGTATCTGGTCAATCACTTACACCTACACATTTCTAGGTTAATTTAATTGAAGGTTTTTCAAATAAAAAAAGATTTTACCAGATTTGTCAGGAAGATACACTCATCTACTAACAAAAAAAAATGAGAAACTGATCAGTAATGTTCGATAGAATGCAGATGTATTTGGTAGGAGTGAAGCCAAAAAATATATTTAAACCTTTTCCAGTACCCTTGCTACCAGCGTGTGATAGCAGGTCCTTTGACTAGCATCTGCCCAATACTACAAATTGCCAATCAACAACGTCCTGATTTCATCATTCAAATATTGTGGTTGCTACTAATATTGTTGCTGTGCTTGGTGAAGAATCCTCAAATCTGCGCTTGTAAGATGGTTTTTTCTCTTCTGCAGAGTGGATTCATGTTTTTGTAAGTGATTAAAAATAAAGAATGATATCTTTAGAACGATTCTGGTAACAAGAAGCGTAGTTACTATCTAATTACAAAAGGAAATCTGTATGCCACTAGTTATTACTAGAACTAGTATTGGTGCATCCAAAAACGGATGGCTCCAGTTGGGTCTGTATGCATTCTAATTGAGTTGAAAAAAAATATAACCCCACATGAAGTTCGTTCATCTTGACATGCATATACTCTGGATAAAAACAAATAAAATTTGAATGCTCATACCTATGGAAAATATAAAAATATTCATGCAGCTAGTAATAATAGATCAGAAAATACTGTTATTTTGTTGTATGTGGTGTGGTCATAACTGAACACAGTTATACATGCATTCCCGATCCAAACATCATATCCAGAGTTGTTCATGATGTAGTAAGGCAAGCTGGATGACTATGTTGTTGCCTACTGATGACAACCATACAGTGAGGAGTTTCTAGAGGAGGCCTTCGAGTATGTGGGCTTGGACTGGAAGGATTATGTCAACATAGATCCCAGGTATTTTCGTCCTGCAGAGGTTGATAATCTTAGAGGGGATTCATGCAAGACAAGGAAGCTTCTTAAACGAACTCCCAAGGTCAGTTTCAAGCAATTGGTAGCCATGATGGTGGGCCATGACTTGGATTTGGGTAATAGACTGCTATGAGTGGTTTGGAATAGAATGAGACCAACACAAGAACCATGTGGTTGGCAGAGACAAAGACAATAAAACAATTTTTTGCAGATTGACAAGAGGAAAATGAAACAACATTTAACTTTTAGCAAAAATATTAAAACTAGACAATGATTTTGTTATTATTTCCTTCAAAAAGAGAGTTGCCAGTGCTCGTTTTGTTCATACAATTTTTTCATTCAAAAAAAAAAAAATAGTATATGCCTCTCCTTTTCTTTTTTTAATTCTTCAAAACAAAGCATCATATTTTCAATCTTACTCTGGAATGAAAGTAACAAGCTCAAGTTTGATTTTCAAACAAAAAATAAAAAAGGTGCCTTTGAAATACAAAAAAATTTGATAGCTTGCCTCTAACAATGATATCACCAAGATTAAAGACAAATAAAGATTAAACACTAATATTTTTCCCTCCTTCTAGCGCCACATGTGAGAGCCTTTTAAAATCTACACATACTTAACTTCAAATAAGGGTTAGTATCTACAAATCCCTCAAGAAAACTCCTATGAAATACTTTATGAATGCTTCCAAATGAAATACATAACAAAAGAAAACTAAAAGCATTATGAAAACAACAACAAATACCTGTTCCATAGTGGATTGGTGTTAAATGTGCAAATGACCCTTTCCCAATCCTTGCCCAAAAGCTCAAAATGGTGAGATGCAATGGAGATGAAGAAAAAAGTTAGTTCTCAAGCCAAGAGAATAACTTTGCATAAAAGTTGTGGATGCCTTTGATGAAGGATGAGGTCCTTATTTATGGATTTTCTTGATGAAAGATTGGCCAAATGGGTGAATGTGGGACTAAAGATCCACCAATGAGAGAAGGCCACTTGTCAAGTGGTGATAGGCTATGGGTTGTGCAAGATTTGGGAAATGTGCCCATGAGAGGGAGTTTCAAATTTGAATTTGAGAGACAAGATGAGTGGGGGACAAGAAAATAAGAAATAAATGCAATGTTGGAGGGACAAATCAATTTGTCATATTTTTCAAACTTGAGGGAATATTCCCCATAAATGCCATGTTGAGTGAAAATGAGGGTTTTAATAAATCAATAAATTGATTTATTTGTGCAAGTGGCTCATAATTAAATTAGTTTAATGATGATCAAGATGATTTGACCTTTTTGACTTAGATATTTTATTTATTTAAATCATAAAATGATGGAATATGTGTTATGATTTAATTAGATGGATGTTTGATTTATTTGATTAAAAGGCTGATGATAATGCTTATTTAATTTTGAATGAAAGACCTTAGGAGATGATATTACCTGATGAATGGATGAAGGTGAACCTGATTAATTGGTGAATGGACCTAATGTGAAACCTAGTTTAGTTGATGAATTAACCTGATTGAATGCACAATGTTAATTTTGCATGTCTACACTGACATCAGAAAGATAAGTCAGAACTCTGTATCTAATTTTGTTACTATAATACAAAGTGACTTCTCTTGGTGTGGTGGGTTTTTCTCTTGTAATGATTTTTCTACGTAAATCTGGTGTTCATCTATGCTTTTCTAATTCTCAATTTCTATTATCTGTTTCAAGTGCATCTTAATTGGACTGTAATTGTAAAATTTTAAAGAGTCTTTGCATTCTTCCCTGAGGTTTTGATGTTAGGAGAGTTTTTTCCGCACCTTTACTTTCCTTACAAGTGGTATCAGAGCCTGGCCAGTTGTGTTATCCTTGTGGGTATGTTGGGTTTTTTGTGTCAATTATGTTCAATGGGAGTCTTGTAGAGTTTGTTAATTCTAATTACAGATTGAGATGGCTAGCACATCCAGGAAGATGGAAATAGAGAAATTCAATGGCAGCAATTTTGAGTTGTGGAAACTCAAAATGGAAGATCTTCTAGTGGATTGTGATATATGGCTTGTTGTGTCTAGAACGAAACCTTAGGCCATGAAGCAAGAGGATTGGGACCTGGCAGATAGAAAATAAAAAGGGCTAATAAGGCTCTGTCTAGCAGACTCTATTCTTCTGAATGTGCATGAAGAAAATACTACAACCTCTTTGTGGAAAAGACTAGCATCTATTTATCAGGGGGAGTCCTTGGTGAATAAATTATTCCTAAGGAAGAAGCTATACTCTTTGAGAATGCAGGAAGGAGGGTTTGTAGCTGATCATTTGAACACATTTAATATGTTGATTACTCAATTAACATCTGTTGGTGTAAAAATTGAAGAAGAGGATCGATGTATGCTTCTATCATGTTCTTTGCCAGACTCTTGGGATCATCTGGTGATGGCTATTGGGAGTACAACATCAAAGTTAAAGATGGAAGATGTTGTTGGTTCTTTGTTATCAGAAGAGATGAGAAGGAAATATTCTGAGATGGCAAAGGAAGCTCTTGCTGTCAGAGGAAGATCGAAAGAGAAAGGAAAGAAGAAGGACAAGAAATCAAAATCAAAATCAGAGGGGAGATCAAAGTCTCCTGGTAAGAAGTCCAAGGTGAAATGTTGGAATTGTGGGCAACCTGGACATGTCTAAAAGGATTGTAAAGAGGAGAAAAAGAAGAAACAGAAGTGCTCTTCTGATAATGATTCTTCTCAGGGTGATTTAGACGCCTTCATTGCTGCCTTGGCTACACAGGCATCAAACGATGTTTGGCTGATTGATTTTGGAGCATCTTTTCACATGACATCTCATAGAGACTGGTTCACAAAGTATGAGGAATACAATGGTGAAAAGGTGTACTTGGCAAGTGATTCAACTTTGGAAATTGTTGGTTGTAGAAGAGTTAGAATCCAATTCCCTGATGGCAGAGTAAAGGGGATCAAGGATGTTATGCATATACCAGATCTGGCTCAAAATTTTCTTTCTATTAGTAAGCTGAATGATATTGGAGTACAAGTCACATTCTCTGGAAATGGCTACAAGATGACTAGAGGCTCTATGGTGCTGGATAGAGGTGCTCGAATTGGTACCCTATACAAGTTGGATGCACATGATGTTCAATGTAACAGTGTCTCTGTAAAGTCACAGAAAGCTACTCATGGAGGTAAAGAGGGAAATATCCTTAATTATGTAAACTCTATGGAAGTAAAACTTCTAGCAAGGAAGACTATGCTCTAGCATCATAGGCTAGGCCACATAGGAGAAAAAGGTTTAAAAACCTTGAAGAATAAAAACCTAGTTGAGGGGCTTGAAGATTGTAATCTCAAATTTGAATTCTATGAGCATTCTATATATGGAAAACAACACTGTGTTTCTTTTTATTCCAGTCCTCACAAATCTTCTAATTTGCTAGATTATATTCATTCTGATGTATTTGGTCTAGTGAATGTTCCTTCTTTTTCTAAATCAAGATTCTATGTGTCGTTTATTGATGATTATTCAAGAAGAGCATTTGTATATTTTATGAAAAGTAAATCAAAAGTGTTCAATCAATTTAAGGAATTTAAGAAGCTTGTAGAAAACCAGACTGGAAGAAAAATAAAATGCTTAAGGACTAATAATGGGGGTGAATTTTGTTCTAATGAATTTGAAAGATACTATAAAGACCATGTTATTAAAAGACATAAGACTACACCTTATACTCCACAGCAGAATGGAGTTGCAGAAAGGTTCAATAGGACAGTGATGGAGAGAGCACGAAGTATGCTTAGTAGTGCCAGCTTAGAGGGGAAGTTCTGGGCTGAGGCTGTATCTACTGCATGTTACCTAATAAATCATTCTCCAAACTCTGTTCTTGTTGAGAAAATACCTTTGGAAGCGTGGTCTGGTAAGAAGCCCTCTCTGAGACATATTCATGTTTTTGGTTGTGAGGCATATGCATATGTGCTAGATGTGAAAAGATCTAAATTGGAGAACAAGGCTATCAAATATATT
Organism: Sequoia sempervirens; assembly: GCA_007258455.2. Taxonomy (NCBI): domain Eukaryota; kingdom Viridiplantae; phylum Streptophyta; class Pinopsida; order Cupressales; family Cupressaceae; genus Sequoia; species Sequoia sempervirens. Next base: position 407,480,774 of record VDFB02270651.1, on the reverse strand, counting down.
TTTATTGGCTATAGTGCTGGCATAAAAGGATACAAGCTTTGGAATCTTGATACAGAGAAGGTTGTATACAACAGAAGTGTAATCTTTCGTGAGCTGAAGCCTTCTACCTTGGATCTATAGTTAGAGACAAAGTCTGAAAACAAAAAGGATGTAGTTCTAATTCCTTTGACACTAGAGAAAGAGGAATTTAAAATTCAAAATGTACCTGAAACTGAGGAGAGCTCAAGTAGTTCTAAAAGTTCGGAAGAAGAAGAACAACCTCAGCCTCAGCCAGTGAAGAGGTCAACTCGTGAAAGAAAACAACCTAATAGGTATGGGTTCTCCTTGATAGATTCTACTTGTGCCTATGCTTTTATTTCTAGCACTGATGAGCCTAGGACTATAAAAGAGGCAATTCAAATGTCTGATTCAGATTCTTGGTTGGAAGCCATGAATGAAGAGATGGAATCATTAGAGAAGAATGATACCTAGAGTTTGGTCTCCTTTCCTAAAGGAAGAAAAGCTATGGGCTGTAAATGGGTATTTAAGAAGAAGATTGGTCTAGATGGAAGTGTAGAAAAATACAAGGCAAGATTGGTTGCAAAGGGTTATTCCTAGGTTGAGGGAATTGATTATGGGGAGATTTTTTCTCTTGTAGTAAAGCTGACATCTATCAGATTTCTTTTGTCACTTGCAGTAGCATATGATTTAGAGATTGAATAGATGGATGTGAAGACAACATTTCTTCATGGTGATCTTGAAGAAGAAATCTATATGTCCCAGCCTAAGCACTTTGTTGAAAAAGGTAAAGAAAAACTGGTATGCAAATTGAAGAAATCTCTATATGGGTTAAAGCAGTCTCCTAGAATGTGGTACCAAAAATTTGATACTTTTGTATTGTCTTTGGGATTTGTGAGATCAAAATCTAATCATTGTGTCTATTATAAAGCTGAAAGTGATGGAGTGCTTATTATTGCTCTCTATGTTGATGATATGCTATTCATAGGCAATAGTAAGCTAATGATTTCTGATCTTAAGTCTCAGTTGTCTACTAAGTTCCAAATGAAAGATCTTGTTGCAACAAGGTATATTCTAGGGATGGAGATAACTAGGGGTAGGGCTAATAGAAATCTTTGGCTCAGTCAGAGTAAGTATATCAAAAATATTTTAGAGAGATTTTACATGAATGATTACAAGCAGCTAGTGGTTCCAGTCTTGGAGGGAATGAAGCTATATGTTGAAGACTGTCCAAAATATCCTACTAAGATGGAGGACATGACCAGTGTACCCTATGCTAGTGCTATTGGCAGTCTCATGTATGCAATGGTTTGTACAAGGCCAGACATTTCCCAAGCAGTGGGAGTTCTTAGTTGATTTATGGAAAATCCTGGAAGAATACATTGGGATGCTATGAAGAGAGTATTTAGATATCTGAAGTGCACTTCAGAATATGCTCTATGTTACAATGGGAACCTGGTTGAATCATAGAAGACTCAAAATTCATGGTTATGTAGATTTTGATTAGGCAGGGGACATTGACATCAAGAGATCCACTAGTGGATACATTTTCATGATGAATGGTGGTGCAGTGAGCTGGATGAGTAAGCGACATGTTGTAGTCACTTTTTCCACTACGGAGGCTAAATACATGGCAGCTACGCATGCTTGTAAAGAAGTAGTTTGGTTGAAACGTTTGTGTTCTAACATTGGTTTTGATGTAGGAAAAATAATTATTTTCTGTGACAATCAGAGTGTAATTTTTCTAGCAAAGAACCCTACTTTCCATGCCAGGATGAAACATATAGATGTAAAGTATCACTTTGTACGAGATATGGTGGAGGATGGAAAGGTCAGTCTGGAAAATTTTGATACTCTGGAGAATGTTGTGGATGCATTGACGAAGCCAGTGAGCACAGACAAGTTCAGGTGGTGTGCCATTTCAATGGGCCTTAGTGCCCATGTTTTTTAGTAAGTTTTGTTGTGCTAAGGAGGTGCCTGTGTGATCTTCATCAAGTGGGAGATTGTTGGAAATATATGTCTCAATCATTATAGGCTGAAATCTCTATTGGAGCTAAGTCAGTGTGACATATTCTATTTCTGGCCAACGAGCAGATTTGTAGCCTTATGTTTTGTACAGGTCGTTGTGACCTTGCAGAAGTCTTTCCGAATGGTTACATAGTGGTGTCCTCGGGGTAACTCAGGGGTTTCGTTATAAACTCTTGGTGAAAATTGCTTTGTCTCACTGAAAATATACATCAGTATAATATGAGGGTGTTTGGTAAGAAGTCTGGGTGATGTGCTAAAGTCTCACCGACAACATTTTATGTTGGAGCCTATGGGGAAAGTCTTGGGTGTTCGGTAAGAAGTATTACTGATAGGAATGTCTCACCGATAGTATTCACTCAAGGTAACCCAAAGGTCTCGAGAAGAAGTCTCAGTGATCTATGAAGGTCTCGCTGACGGGGATACACTTGGAGGCATTAGGGTAACACTAAGGGTTCGCTAAGAACTCTTAGCAATGGATAGAAGTCTTGTTGACTATTCTTTGGTGCTCGATATGACTTAATACTTCGGAGTAACATAAGAGATCTCGATGAAACCTCTTGGCGATAGCGATATGTCTTGGCGATAGATGTGCACTTCGGAGTAACTTTGAACCTTGGTATGATCTCTTGGTGAAAGCAATAAGTCTCGCTGATTGTTGGATGCTTCGGTTTAACACATGAAGGCTCAGTGGGATGTCTTGGCGAGAGCGGTATGTCTCACCGATAGAAATTGAATTCGATGTGACTTATGAGCTCGATAAAGCATCTTGTTGATGGAGAAACTCTTGCCAATAGAGATGCATTGGATGTCGATGGATTTGGTATGACTCAAGGTGTTTGCTATATCGTCTTGCCGACTAATGGAGTTTATGCCAATATCGATATGAAGAATTTTTGGCATTGGGGAGACACTGTTAGTGTCTCACTGATATGTTAACAAAGTTTGAATTCTTTTGACTGAGTGATGACCATCTACGTGGTTGGTATTCAACCAATAGGAGAAGCTTAATGGGAACCACTAGTAGTTGGACCGTTGTGGTAGTTCTGTGAGGAAGCTCGACAGAGAGGAATGACATGAATACATTCTGTAATGTTGGAGAGGTTCGGTTGGTTCAAAGAACAATTGGGTGAACAGTTTGAATTGTATCAATGTGATTTCTATTCTATAGAGATTGTAACTTGGAGGTTCTTGTACAAGTTTGATCATTTTGAAATCTATTGTAATCTGACATCAAAAAGATAATTTAGAACTCTGTATGTAATTTTTTTACTATAATACAAAGTGACTTCTCTTGGTGTGGTGGGTTTTTCTCCCGTAAGGGTTTTCCCACGTAAATCTGGTGTTCATCTATGTTTGTCTAATTCTTTGTTTCTGTTATCTATGTCAAGTTCATCTTCATTGGACTGTAATTGTAAAATTTTAAAGATTCTTTGCATTCTTCCCTGAGGTTTTGACATTAGGAGACTTGTTTCCGCACCTTTACTTTCCTTACAAATATGAACTCATCTAGACTAGATAGGAGGGAGAGGTGAGTGCAAAATATATAGTAGAATATGGGAAAATAATTCCAAAAGGGGCAATAACTCCCAAATAACCAAATTAGGTGGGAGTTATGCTTACTTGGAAAATGCCAAACATGTTGCATAACCTACTCAGAAAGAGACAAATGAGTGGTTTTGTGAGTTGGCATATAAAGCCAAAAGAGGGTGTGAAACTCAACCACCCAAGTGTGAGTGGGAGTAGCACATGTAATCTATGGATTACACCATGTGTCCTCACATAAACCACATCTCCTATAACCTAAGGTATGCTTAATAATGTGTAGGAAAAATAATATTAAAAAACCTACAATAAAATATACCATTTCTCATATATACTCTAATTAGTTAAATATAATGCAACATCAACCAAACATTCAAGCATAAATTATACCACTAGCATAGTTAATTACCATATAATAAAGTCATTTAAAACATAAAAAGGTTTAATTAGAGTGTCATTTTATGCACTCATCACTTCTCCCCCTTTTGTTGTCAACCATGTCCTCATGGTTGACGATCTGGTAAATCCCTATTTTTTCCTTCTAGCCAAGTAACAAGATCACCACAATAAGCCATATACTATATGAATGTTCTCTACTGACCATATCCATTATGCTCTTCAATTGTCCTTAACCAATCTCTCAGATTTTCTCCAATAAATTGTGGTAGAAAGTTTAATGCAGGTGTTGGCACTATGAGAAATGGAGGTTTGAACCTCATTCCTACCCAATTTGTATTTTTCTCCTCAATAACCTGTATCAAGGATCTCACTCTCGTGAGACTCCAAGTAATGTTTCTTGGAGAGATTGTGTTGGCCTCCTACAATGATTTAATAAGTAACCCCTAACAACCATGATTCAGAGATTGGACATCTAACCTAAATAGCTATGCCAATCATCATGAAGGTGCATTTAAATTGTCATCCTAGGGATGCAAACATGAAATGGGTCAGCCCAATATGTGCACTAGGAACTTAAAGTAGCCATTTCATTCTACAACTAGAAACACACAATGTTGAAAGTAAATTGCTTAGAAGGGAATACCATAAATTCCAATCATCAATCAACAACTAGATCAAACTAAAATGCATAGCATAAATGAAAATATGAGCAACAAACAGGGCACTACTCTATCTTCTTTCGCTACAGGAATAGTCATAGAATGAAATTCTAGTGGTTGTAGGAATAGTCGGTGCCAAATTTCTAACTAATTACTAAACAACAAGTAATACTAAACTAATACTAAAATAAGAAGATGAATTACTCACCAAGTGGGCCCCCTTGGATAAATATCCTCTAAAACTAATGAGAACTCAGATGCTCAAACTCATAACTTTATTTTATTTACTGTAAATCATGAGTACAAAAGAGTAATGTATCTATATTATTGAAAACTTGAGAGTGAAAGTACAATATCAAATCATGCAACCTCTAAGGAAGGTGCGTCGAATCTTTATTTATACTATCAGCTAGACAAGGAAGTCAACTCCACGACTAGGAGGATGTCATCTAGGGAAAACAGAGCAAGTGGAGTAGTGGAGGTTACGTATGCATGGAATCTAGTCACACATGAAATTCCAAACACAGATTTAGCATATTAGTAACGCCCGCAACTAGTCAATCATTAAATTCAACTACAAGGCAGTTGCATTTGGTTGCATGAGGAATCTTCTACTATCGACCTCCTTTGACCTTGAGTGATTCCTTTGATGGACGTTATGGTGCATGCCCAGCTAGCGACGCCTTCCTCAACTTAACATCTTTAAATTAAATTTGCATGGCAATGTCAGTACGCACAATAATTGCACATCTATAACCACTTTAAGGAACATTCATTAACCACATGCAAAATCAATATAGATAATCCACATATAATGCCAATGCCATTGAAACTTTACAAAGATATGATTAAACCCAATGTCTATGGTTTGAGGGAAACATTATGAAAATATCAACATTTAACATCAAATTTTATGACAACTTCCAACAAATAAACTATAGATTCTACCCAAAATTGGACCAAAAACTAGGCTCATCACTCCCCCCAACCTAACATTTTTCTAGTCTTCTAGCAAGGGAAGGGTTGTTCTCCTGCTTGGTCAATGCTCTAAAATTTGCATCTGATAGCTATCCAACATTAGTGGCTATTGTGCATGAATCAGGATCCTAATAGAATCCTCCTAATCTATCAAATATGTTCCATCTCTTTTTTTCTGCTACAATGTCATACTAGTAGAATCTGATGTTTGGCATGGGCCACAAGAGAATGGGTGGCTGGAAAGTCAGGGGAAGAAAAAATCGCCCCTTCATTCTCCCAATTTGAATATACCTATCAATCCTTTTTAGTGTTGTAATATAATTATGGATAGAATGGGGTTCAACTTGTTTCAACTCATCAATTAGGCTATTCCATCTTTGTGATAGACATCTTCTCATAGTTTCCTCCTTTGTTGCTACCTTTACCTCATACTCACTGTAAACTACCTCAATCCAAAGCATGATCCTATTTCCATAACTAGGTCTAAGAAATATTATGTGCCATTCTATGTAAATATCCCTTGGGTTGCTTGATTCAGCCCTAATGGGTAGAGGGATGTTAAACTCCAATTGCTTATAAGCCCCATGTTGTTGTCCCCAACTAATCTCATTTTGCACCCAAGACATAAATTCCCTTAATTGGACATCCCCAACATACAATAGCGGATTCCAATCATGGTCTTGAGTTACAAAATAATTATGCAAATAAAACTCACACAAAAAATTCTTCATTTCAGGTGAGGCAATCCTATAAACATTGAAAAATTCAACAAGGGTGTCAATAGAAGGATTCAAACCTAAGGAAATCCTTGATAGATTAAAAGAGATATTTCTCTTTCAAGTGTAGAGCATAGACCTTGGAGGGGTCCTACATTCCAAAATCTATGGTACCAAGGTTCCCATATCATCCACCCTCTGCTTCAGGGTGGCAATTTTTGCATCCTTATCTTCAATCTCCTCATCCCTCTTTTGAATTTCCTTCTTCAATTTTTGTTTTTCCTTTTTTCTATTCTTCCTCCCTCCTTTGTATTTATTTCCATAAATTCAAAATTTCCATACACATACTTTAAAATCAAGAGGATTATGAATTCCTACCAGTCTTTTTGTCGATGGTGGCTCCTCATATAGCACTATCTACATGGACTTAGGCTATCCAGTTGTTTATGGCTACAGGGGTACTATTTCATCTCCCACTTCTTACTGCAAGGTCTTTTTTTCTTGTTCTTGTTGTGGCTACAAGAAATCCTGCTCTAGTTCTTGCTATTGCTACATGACTTCTTGCTCATGCTATAGGAAATCCTAATTTTCCTCAAACTCTTCTGCAATGTTAGCAAGATCGTCCAACGTTATATTTGTTGCTCTCCCAAATATTTCTTCTTCTTTGACATTCTCCTACCCCATTGTAGATTTAGGGTCCTCATGTGATCTCTCACCAAGCTTAGGGCTTTCCTATGGAGGTGTACCAAATGTTGTCCCAGCTAGTCTTGATTTCCTAGGAGGTCTCTCACATTTTTCTTTGGCTACAAGATGAATAGTGCCAACCTTCCTCTTCTTAGAAATTGGCATCTTTCTTTATGTCGACTACCTTTTGGCCTTTCCTTTTCTCATTTTTTATTCTCTCTTTTGTGCCCTAGTTTTCATTAGGGTGCCAAGTGGAATGTCATCATCAGAATATGAGGAGGAGCTTTCTTTTTCTGAGTGTTTTGTTCCAGAAGAACTAATTTCTATGGTTTCTTCTACTGCAGGAGGATTCACACTAGAGCCAACACTAGAGGTTGAAGCACCAAGAATGGCTTCAACCATGCTCAATCTCCTGCTAGACCTATTGGATTGAGGAAAAACACTAGGTTGCAAGTTCTTAGGTCTAA